>RDPX01000048.1:1331624-1404152 GCA_003991215.1 Morbakka virulenta
AACATCTAGACTCTGCCCTTAGTGACAGCATGCGCATCATCAGTGGCTGCATCCGCTCTACACCTCTCCATTTACTTCCCATCCTCTCAGGAATTCAGCCACCTGATCTCAGGAGAGAAAACATCATTCTTAAAACCTACACCAGAGCGCTCAACCGTCCATCTCACCTGCTACATCCCTTAGCATCTGCTCACAGACAGGACCCACAAAGGCTCGCATCCAGACGTCCTCTATCCAGAAGAATGCAAGATATTGCTCGTGACGCAAATGGAAGCTCTCCAGATCTATGGAAAGCACAGAAGTGGCAGGAGAGGTGGAACAGCACTGAGTGTAGATTGAAGCAGTACATACCAGAGCCGTCAACTGAACCTCCAGGGCACGATCTACCCCGGGCACCTTGGGTTTTACTTAACAGACTGAGGTCAGGTCACGGAAGGTACGCAGACTTTGTACAGAATCGGGCTAGCACAGAGCAACCAGTGCTTATGTGGAGAAAGGCAAACACCAGAGCACGTGCTACACTGCAGAGCCATTGGCCTTCAAGGGGACGTGCAAACTGTGAACAAAGAGCTTCGACAGTGGCTGCAATTTACAAACTTTACATTATAATATGACTTTTTTTTATAGTTGAACATTCATACTTTTTAGCTCATACGCATATATATATATATATATATATATGATTTTATGAAATTACGTAATGAATAGCCCAGGTATTGAAAGTGAATTGACATCTTTTGCATCAAAATCTCTCCGTTGTAGTAACAGTATAACACAGAATGCTTGATTAACAACTCAGACACCCTGGAATCCCTATACCTGCATGTTTTTAAACGAAATCAACTTAGTTGATCAGCAATTCGAAACCATATTTGAAAAATTTTGAAAATTAAATTTAAAAAATTGGACGTGCTAGAAAAAAACTAAGCCCAGATTCGTGTTCAGCGCCCCAAACTGTACTGGAAATAATATTAAACTATCTGGTAACAAAAGTGCTGTTGACCAGTGTTATCAGAACTAAGCAGATCTGCTCAAAACTAAGCAGTAAATAATTCACCTTCTTCTCAAAACTATTTCAAAACATTTATTCCTGTTTCAAAATTTCATTTTGAAAATAATATACAACACTACATACGTCATTTAAAGAGCTCAGGATCACCTCCTTTGCGTAGTACTTTTAAAAATCGCGTTACACTATTTTTTCTATGGTTACAGCCTGTTTTGATTACTTATATTCTTGCGATAATACGTTTCCTTTGAGGTTGTTTATCTCAATAAATAGTTACCCTTAAAGGATTTCTTTCAAACTGTGGTTTCATAATTAATCCCTCTATTTAATCGAATCTTTTAAAGAAGCGTCAAATACAGTTCCTATTAATTGCAAGCATTCAACAAAATCAGCAAAATTACTAGTCTACCCTTAAGAACTTAGAAAAGTATGGTAGATTATTTTCGTTTGTATGAGTTGCAGCTTTGGAATACCACATAGATAAACTAGGACAGTTTTCCCTGTATTTACATACTATATATTGTATATTGTACAATTGCCCCATTGAACTGGATGCAAGACATCGCTCTTTGAGATATCAACTAGCTTGCGTATTGTTAGGTTGTTGAATGAGGATTCACTTGCATGCCCAGATCCCTAAAAATAAGTAACTTAGGTGCTTCACATACCCTCGAGGTAAAACTAGTTCATTTTAAGCGAATAAAAAACATTTGAACTAACCAGAAATTTTTAAAGGTTGTTAGTGATGTGTTGTAAGTGAGGTTGTGAGCAATGACAAGGAAATCAATGAAAAATGAACTTCAGGTTTCATTTTTCATTGAAAAACACATGACCGTTATGACCAATAAAAATGAAATTCAGGTTTCATTTTTCATTGGAGAACACCTGACCAATAAATTAAATAACAAGACTGGTAGAGAAAGCCAATGACAAAATTGCAATTGATACGCCGAAGCAAAATATTTCATTGTGATGACCCCACCTCACTTTTCAGACCTTGTGTTTTTGTTTTAGAGTCGTATGTTTTTCATGGCCTAATAATTACCCTTATCCAAACTCAGCCTCACAGCTAATGCGGACAAACTCCTCTTTTTAGCTGTTGTACCACCCTTCTTTCGCTTTGTCATGAAAACATACAGCTGGGAGGCTCTTGCCTCCCGGCAACCAACTCATTCTGTGTGGGGGATAACAAAACAATTTCATGTTATCATTGTATTTATTTGTCTACTTTAATTCTCTTAATTGTTCTTCCCCCCTCTTTTCCCTCTCCTTGTTTTGATTAATTTAATCTTCTTCCACTTTTCATATTTATCCTTTTTTGTTTTCTCTTTTGTCATAATCTGTCGTCATAATATTAGCAGTTTCGCTTCTCACCCATGTTTTTATACAGCTTAGTCCTTTATAGTCAGAGGGAAGGTTACGTGACAAGCTTCGCCTGTTCCTAAAAGTCAGGTAACTTAACACAACGAAACAATCAAAACAAAACAACCTTCAATTTTGTAAAAAATTTTACTCTAAATTGCTGATTGTTCATACAATTTGAGCCCCAGATATTACTCTAAGAAAAAAGACACAACTTTTTGACAATCACGACTCAAATTCACTCATACGGTCTTGATCTAAGCACTCTTGAGCACAACATGTAATTAACTGTGATTTTCAAGTAAGTCTGCATGCGCATTGGGGAAATACCAAATCCCTCCTGAATCATTTAATAATCCAGCATACGTCTAGATTTCCAACGTTAATGGGTCGTTGCAGCCCTAGGGGTCACTTATTTCCTCTCTCTATCAAACCCTTCTAATCTGGCCTCTTCTTCAGTCAAATTCGTGTCCTTTCTGACGTTACCCTAATGCCTCCATTTCTGAAAATTAAAACTCTCCTCGTTTTTTTCATAGACTTTACAACTAATGTTAAGGGGGGGGGGGGGTAGGTCAAGGATTTCAGAGATATCATCAGCTTTCAGAATTTGCACATCTCTCTTCTGGCCATCTTTTTTCATATATCAATCCTCCCTAAATTCCTGTTTTCCAAATATATCTTTTTATACCGTCTTTTAATATCAGTGCTACGTCTTCCTGTGTGGTTAAACAAATTTCACAATAAAATGCCTTACTAGCATCTGCAAAACCATGTACGTTGTAACTCAGTACATTATCAAGTACACACCTAGGAACGCAAATTTTATCAACGTCTTTTAAATCCTTTAACCACGCTTCTTATCTACCCAGATTTTCCTTCGGAGTTATGTCATCCCAAAATCTTAGCTACTACTGAAACTGGGTTTACCTGTCTCAAGGGGTCAAATAATGCTGGTGTGATTAATAAGCCTCGTTCAGTGTATGGGATGTTTAGGGTCTGTCCAACCTTACCCAGCTCAAATTCTAAAGCACCCTTGTTGCTATCCCACGATATACCTAAAACCTTGGATTTACTCCCAATACTTTTAGACACTCCAAGGGTTTCCTTTACATGGCTCCACTCTTCTGGAAGAAATGCCCTTAATTTTTCTCCACCTGACTCTTAATGCTCTTCTGTCCAATCTCTTAGTGTTTACCATTTGTCTTCCACTTTCTCAGCCTGAAATCCCTTTCTAACATTCTCTTCCTTGCATTTTTATGGAGAGCATAGGCTTTTTGTGTGATGGTACAACACGTTACCAGGCCATCTACAAAAGAACCCTCAGTCATTTTTTCAACAAATTCTGTATCTGTATCCCTGCAGCAGTTAAGGCGATGATACAAAACAGCATTCAAAAGAAAAGGTGAACTGCTTATTGCAAAATCTACACAATTCGATTTCATAACATGAATTTGGTTCTGATTTATAAATATCATCAACCCATAAAAACCTATGGCAACCTCTATCCTCAGGCTTAAACTCAATATTAAGAAATACTTTCTCAATATTACCCACCGATGCTACCTTTCTGAAACGCAACAATATGTCAAATATCACAGGTGCTATTGATGGTCCTGCATGCATGCAGTCATTTAAGCACACTCCAGTTTTCCGGTCTTTGCATGAAGCATAAAAAACTATCCTTGCCTTTACATCATTAAAATTCAATTTTTCACCTGTCATGGGTTCAGATGGCACACGACCAAGCGTTGGCTGAGCAGCAACTGGAGCATGGCCTCCCTCTTATTGTTCTACCCTTTTGAAAGTTCGAAAGGAAATTGGAGCCACAGGGAATGTCTGTCTCCAAATTTTCTTGGTTTCTGCTAATTTCTGGAAAAAATGTAATAAATGTGATGAATACTTTGTCTTTACAGTTTCCACATGCTTATTTGGTATGGTGGAAATTTTATCGACTGCAATAAAAACACTCAAAATTTACTGATATCTCTCATGGCAACATCCACTTCTTCCTACCCAAAAGCTTTAATTCCCAAGCTTTCTTTATTAACTGACTCAAAACCCAACCTTTTAACAGCCTTAAAAAAATAAATTTTTCTGGCTGCCTGAATCAAAGAGAATTTTTACTCTGCTATGGTTTTTTACTCGGGCTGGAAGTAGCCCGAGTAAAAAATTCGAGAGTGTTCGTCGTCTTCTTCATCGCCAAAATGCAGTCACGTGGTCAACAACGGATGTGACGTAGTCGAAAATCACCAAACAAAAATTTATTTCTAAACAAATCTTTAACAAAGTCAGCCCGAGTTCACGTACCTATGCGTCTAGTTCCACTTATTCTGACCAGAACCGTTTGCCACTCTTTCTTCTGACTAGGTATTTCCTGCCCAAGAGGTTGCATGTACATTGAGGATGGGAGCACAAGGCTTATGCTGCGATTCTTTATAAACTAGGTGACGTTCGCTTTCCTTTGTTGACAAATCGAAACATGGTGTCTCAACTTTCATTGCCCACATAACATTTTGCTTTTACAATTGAACAATCTATGTCCTCCTGAAAGGCAAATAAAACACCTAGCAAATTTCATTAAAATTGTCTTACGGTTTTCTAAGTTCATTTTCGTCGTTTTTCTTTGCTTTTTTGCCTTTTCGATTTGCTCCATTTCTTCAATTTAACTAAACCCAACTCAATATGGACCATGTAAAAAAGCATACCTTCAACTGCCGATTCTTCATACAATTTGAACCGTAGGTATCACTACAAAAAAAAGGCAATTTTAAGTTTTTACTGTCATGACTCAAATTCACTCTCATAATCTTTATCTAAAAACTGAGGAGCCGTGGAGGAGCCGTGGCTTAATGGTTAGTGCAGTTGCAGAGTAACCAAGAGATTCCGGATTCGATTTCCCCAGTGGGGAAGGAGAATTTGGAACTTTACAAAAGAAAAATTCATTGGTTAACGTCAGGAAGGGCATCCGGCCAAGAAATTTCTCACTGCCAAAACAAAGTCTCTCTGGAGGACACCGTCTGAGTCCCAATTGTTGGAGGAAAATGACGTTAAAAACCAAAAAAAAAATCGTAATCTGAAAACTCGAGTGCAAACAACATGTAACCAGCCATCACAATCTAATACAGGCATTTTATCGATTTTTGAAAACAATAGTTTAATTTTCAAAAACTCTGTCTCATTAAAATGTAGAAATAACCAGAAGTCATACTTAATATCACTTAACTTGCATACAAAATTTTTAAGTTTGCATTAATTTGTATATCCTACTTAACGTTATTGACTGAAAACAACTTCAATTTAAGTGCCAGTCGCATCCTGACACTTATAACAGTTATCAGAACTGTCTAGGGCCAATCTATTAAAACTATTTTCTATTATTCAAGACCACATACTTACGGTGATTTTTAAATACGTCAGCATGCTCTTTCGGAAATAATACGAAGTCATCAGGTGAAATCGAAATCTTGTGCTACTCAAATAAATAACAGTCTACCAAAAATGCTACAATAGAAAATAAAGCTGATTTCCCAAAGACGATTTTTTTTTCAGTTGTGTCAAGATGTTGAAAATCCGTTTTTAGTTTATATTGCACATAAATAAGAAGCTAAAGACCTCTATTTATTCTTTTAAACTATTTCACTTTACAGATGGTTAAAGACGCATCTTCCCTCTGTCTGCTTAGACTGTGTGTTTAATGCAATAGAAGTGCCTCTAATTAAGAAGTGCTGGTATCTGAATCTCGCCTCATTTTCGTGTTTTCCGACTCTCAGTTTTGATACGTCGGGTAAAAAGTAATTAATACCTTATCAGTAAATGAATGCATCTATTTACCAGTGCTTCTTTGATAATTTGCTTTTAAAATTCTTTTGTGTTAGTAGTAACAATTTTTGCAGTACAACCAAAAAGCATCAAGAGAAATAAAGATCCCAGCAGAAAATTGACCTTGACGCAAGCAACTGATTGTTTTTTTACCTATTCCTATGCTATGATACACCTCAATACTATTTTTTGTGGGCTCAATTTGAGATCAGTAGCAAATTGTGAACAACCAATACATCATATACATTACTTGAAAACTTATCAATGGACTTCATTACAAAGCAATAATAAAACTTTCCATTCTTCACAGAACATCCCGGATTCTTGGGAAACCAAAGATATCTTATCAAATCTTGTAACCTGGTAAAAAAGGAATGTTAACCACCGGATCTTATGTGTGGTTTGGTTGAAGAGTAACGTGGAACAGACCAACACTTCGCAACCCACTGGAAAGGAACAAAAACTTTATGTGTTTTTATCAGACTTCTGCGATGTTCTGTTCAATGAGAAGATGTCTCTGGATGATTTCGAAATCACAAGAAGAATGCACAAAATTCAGTTAATTTAAGTTTTCTTTTTCAGCTACATTTGCAATAAAATTGTGTCAGTTTTTAAAATCTGAAATAGTTACTTGCGTCTCACAACAGTGCCTGTTGGAATGCACAAGACGACCACAGTCAAAATATAACCTTACCAACACTGGTTAAGTTAAAACATATTGTCAAGGGGGAAAGGGGACGTTTCTTAGAGGTCTGATGATTGACGTACCGAAAGGAGACAAAGTCATATGTTCCCGGCCTCCATGAAATGGAGGCCCAGTATACTTGTGAAACACTCCAAACCTCTATCGAAAATTGGCTCCCCTGAATCGTACCTGGTGATACACCTCATAACGTCAAAAAGTGGAAAATCTTAATCTAAACAATCAACAGGAGAGAGGTTTCATTGCTTTACTTGATCTAATTGCTATCTATGTAAGGAACCCCCTCCATTAACTGATAGCTTACATAAAAAATGAGCAAACTTTATAGCACATTGTGTAGTGGAGCTTACACAAAGGGAAATCGTTCTTGTGCTTTTTACTGAATGGTTGCTTTGATATTTAAAGCATGGAAAAAGGTCGTAAAACAACCCTTATCCTTGATAGATTTTATGCAGAATGTCTAAATTCACTTGAATGATGACCATTAAAGGTTCAAGATTGCTTGGTGCAATTTGAATAGGAATATCCCCATTTAAACAAATTTTCAGCCAAACAATATATTGCTCATGTTACATAAATCTGACGAGAGTACAGTAGTTGGCCTCCAAGAAAGCATTGCATTTTGGATAAAATTGATCAAAGCACAGCTAATCTTGAAGGTGGAGATAAAACTCTAATTATAAGGAAGAGATCATTTCAGTGTAATATTGGCTTGAAAAAAGCTTTCTTAAACAGTAAAAAATTGATACTAAGGATCAATGTTTGTTTATATCTAGAGAGACTTAAATTTTGAATTTAAACAGTAACAGGATCACCCATGTCTCTGCATACTTTTTCGAAAAGAAATGAAATTGTATAAAGGCAAATTTTGATTGAATTCCATCTATATGACCATAATTTCCAATGTAAGCCTTTTTATTTCTTTTATTTTAAATCAAAACGAAAGAAGAACAACACGACACTACATAAGAGTTTAAAGTCTTTTTCTATAAGTAAATATGTTTACTTTGGCATTACAGGGACCTTTTACGTCTGTAACGGGGAAATCTAATTTTCCAAGGTAACTCTTACCTAATACGAATGGAATTAACTTTCCAACTGCACGAAAATGATGGCGACACCAAAAAATTACAAAATAACCTTATGTATTATCACTGTAGTACGCACACGACAAAGAGAAATACAGTGACGGAAAACATAATTGTTTCAATAAACATCTACATGCATAGCGTATTTGTATCTTAGACTCAATCCAAGTCTTCATTTGCATGACAAATCAAGCTATTTATACACAATTTTCTAAATTAGTAACTATATCATCTTATATTTAAACGTTACATTGACTACGCATAATTCCAGACCCATAACTATTGATATTCTATATATTATAATCATTTGGATGATAGCTGACGCTACCAGTTGCTAGTGGGACGTACTATGATGTTACTGATATCTTTTGTCAAATAGCGTTACCTTAGTAACTATACACATCACCTTTTCCCTTCCCAAACTATCTAATTAGGAAAAAGTTACAACAATACTTTAATGCTCACAATCTGTAGTCACAAATCTTGCTCAACTCATAGTCTCTTAAAAAATTGGAAGGAGGCTTCACTCTCTCATTGATCTGGGTGCAATCTCTTCAGGGTAAACTTTGCTTGTCGGGGTCCAGGCTTCTAGTTTTTCTTCTATGTGGATGTCTACATTTTTTTTTTGGGGGGGGGGGGAAGCTATCAACTTCCTCAGGCTCCATTTTCTCGTCCACTTGTTAGTTCGTACGCATACTTGCCTACTATCTTCTTTACTTGGGTCAAATCAGAATACGTAGAGGACAATTTACCCAACCTTTTGTATGGTATGCTTATAAAAAGGTAGACCGAATTTACTTTGAACATTCCCAACTGCGAAACCTTTTGTAATAGAAACCGGCCCCGGTTGCTCTACAGTTCCTATTTAACTAGTAATAAATCCGTTCCATAGTGCTATAGAAGTGTCCAAGAAGGTTTGAGTTATATTTTAATTAATTTAAATCCAAACTGAAACAGGTGGCCAAGTATTGCAGGTAATATCAATCCCCAACCAAAACTCTCAAAGAGAAAATTTCACATTGAAAGAAATTATTGCTGCTGCAGCAAATAAACATTTACGTGAGCCTGACCTTATTTTGTACTTGGATCAGACACGCCCATCTGTCATACGTTTAGCGTCTCAAATACACATTTGATTTCAGGAGCTTTTAAAATGATCTATTAATTTCATATATCCTGGTAAGATAGTTGCCAAAACCCAAATTTCCAGATGGCTTTATTGAAATCATTTCCCAACTTTGGAGAAGTCATTTGAGTACTTAAGGAAAATATCCCTTTTGTCTGATAAGGTCAGGAGCGAGATAGTTAATTCGAAAGACCAACCCACATTAGTAATAACGTACCATTTTAAAGGGCAGGGTAATTTCACCTTACAGGAAATGTACGCCAAGAATGGCTGTAAACAGTTTGTATCGCAAACTATTTACAGCCATTCAAGAGTAACAGAAATATGCAGACCTAGGATCTCTGCCATAAATACGCAGTGTTAATTTTATATGTAAGTTAATTGGTGTCTTAAACAAGTATCCAGAGGAAAGATAACTACAGTGGTTGTCAGCTCAAAATTATGTTACCTGAAGCTTCTGCGTCTAAAAAAGTTCATTTCATTGTAACAGAACAAAATGAACAAGAAGAGAAAATAGAAGGTAAATTGAATCTGCTTGAATTATTAAAGTCCCTGATACACTCATGTTTTAAAATCCTTCCAAAGAGTGATACTAGTATGCGATGAGAAAAATATTGCATTTGGGGGATTAGAGGTAACTACGAAAACGCAATTATTGTTTAAAAACCCTGAAATCCTACACTATTAAGGGATTCACATCCATGTCACGTATATTAAAACTGGATTTGTATACTTAGAAATGACAGTTCTAAAGATTTAAAACAGGTAATAACCAGTTGATTAATAGCATTGGTCGGTCTTTTCCGTCAGTTGAGACTATCATTACTGTTTGAAAATACTTCGATTTTAAATAACTGCTTTTTAGTTTAGAAAGTATTTTTTTTTTGTCCAGCATTTCCTTTATATTTTGCTTATTATTATTATAAGAATAATAATAATAATAATAATAATAATAATTATTATTATTATTTACGAAATTTATACAGGATAACCAATTCAAAAATTTTAGAAATACATACATATTTACAAAAACTTCTGTTGTCAAATGGGTCCTGTTTTAAGCTTAAAAGGAAAATAACAAGTATTTTTGAAATCTGATTTACTCACAGATTCGAAATCTGAAAAAAAAAAATAAAACCTCGATCGATCCACTGCTTAACTAGAGAGATCACTTGTTATGCGAAAATGAAATTAATGTGTGGAGGTACTTCAAAAGGAAGATTCTAGAATATAGAATATGAGCAGAGTTATTCAAAAAAAAAAAAAAATACGGAGTTCTTCTATGAGATTAAGAAGTAATAAATTCCATTGTTACTAAACATATACTTGCTATTNCAAAAATTTTAGAAATACATACATATTTACAAAAACTTCTGTTGTCAAATGGGTCCTGTTTTAAGCTTAAAAGGAAAATAACAAGTATTTTTGAAATCTGATTTACTCACAGATTCGAAATCTGAAAAAAAAAAATAAAACCTCGATCGATCCACTGCTTAACTAGAGAGATCACTTGTTATGCGAAAATGAAATTAATGTGTGGAGGTACTTCAAAAGGAAGATTCTAGAATATAGAATATGAGCAGAGTTATTCAAAAAAAAAAAAAAATACGGAGTTCTTCTATGAGATTAAGAAGTAATAAATTCCATTGTTACTAAACATATACTTGCTATTTCATGTGTAATTTAAATAAAGCATACACAACTCAGTGTAAAATACTATTGTGTTACGTCGAGGATAGGATGCAGAAGATTATTTTTTTTAAAAAATAACAGTACAAGCAACACTAATATTTATTTATATATTAATCTCTAAGCAAAATTTTATTTGACAAATAGCAAATTTTAATTGGTATAAAGAAGGTCTTTTTTATTCAGGATGTGTCTTCAATTCTTTGGTAAGCAATTTGTCTTTATTTGCCATATGGCGACTTTAACCTTATCTGTAAGTACCGCTTGCCAAACAAATTTTACAACAGGAAGCAAAGCAAAAGAAACTTTTACAAAGCATTCCACTTGAAGAAAAATGAATATTTGTTGTATGTCAATGACCCACTTTGAGTTGCGGTATTTGTTTCGGCTGCGGAGAGAGGTCAACGAAAAACAAATTTTGTCTTTTTATGTAATCTTTATCAAAACACATCTGTGTGCCTACTTAACTAAAGTGATGTTATTGTCTTCATTACTAAAATTATCAAGAATCGTTTGACAAGCCACCAGAAAAAAATGTTGACCTCGTTGACAATTCATCACAGTTCGGGTTGCATGGTAGACAGTCAAATCATCTTTTGGCTAATTATAAAACGTATCCTGAAGATATTCTCAATTGGAGTACCGTCTCTAGAGTTCTTAACAAAGGACTAAGGTTAAAATATACCAAGGTATTTAAAATAATGGGTGGAAATGTAACTGCTATTAAAGAGCAATATATTGAGGGTATGATTAAGAAAACCTTGTATTTTTGTCGTTGCATAATATAACAAAAAAAATCAATAGGTAAATAACATTAGACATATAAGCAAGTTTTAAAAAAATTACCCCAAAAGAATACACAATGATGAAACTCCAAAAAGTAACTAAAATATCTTGATGTTAACAAATACGTTTTTTAATTATATTTTATTTGAATTTTAAATGAATCATAGTTAAATCAAGGCCTTTTCCACTTTTACCAGAAACCAATGCTCTGTTGTGAGCTTTGTTCTCGGAGATCTTTTGAAGAAATTTTATTTTTGTGAAGTCAATGTAAAATTGTTTTGCGACGATGATGGCGCGCAAAGGCAAGAAAACAGTTATATTTTCTTTTGTTACCTTGTTATCATTTGAATTTGCTTTGTTCTTTTTGTTTTTGAAATCATTTTTTCTTGGGAAAATATAGCCTAATAGTTACGAAAGGCTTGAGTAAAAACTACACTACTCCTGGTTAAGTAAACTACTAACTTTCATCCTCAAACATCAATTACTATGGTCTCTGAGGTGTTATGCGTACCTTTATATACTTCATTATTTTTATTGTATAATACTTATTTTTTTTAAATTTTATACACAGGAAAATCAGTTATGTAAACTGATATAATGCACGTGTTGAAATATTATCAAATAATAATAATAAGAAGGTAAGATCAAAGACTTACCTCTAACTAGGATCTTTACTTCAGGAAAGATTTCGGAATGACGCTTATCCAAAACTGCTCTGGTAACCAAAGCTTACACTGTATTTTTATCTTAAGAAAGGGTGACAATGCATGATTTTTGAGTTTATGATAAAAAGGATCAGGAGTATTCAGAGGGAGGGGAACATAAAGGAACAACAGAAAAAGGAGTATAGAGTAACAGAAAGACAGAAAAAGAAGCAAAGGAAGGAAGGGAGACCGAACACAGGAAGTGGGTGTGAATGAAGGTACAGCAGCAGAGATGGAAATCAGGCTGGAAAAGGAGAGAAGAAATTCAAACAGTGCCAAAATTTTATAAAATATGTGTGAGATAAAACATTTTTACCAACAGCATCGACTTTGTCAATACTTGAATTTTTTGTTTCAGGTAATTATGTTTTTATTCGGTTTTGAAAGGTCAAGTTCTGAATCTTTAGACCACAATCAAATTTTCACAGACTTGTACATAGAATTTTCTTTTCTGTTTTGCTTCAAAATCTACACCTTTATTTCCCAATGAAATGGTGTTGAACAACCTGTGGGAAAGTTGCAAATATTCCTCTAAACCATTGTTTATAGTAAAGTTTGACGAGTACGCAAATTCTCTTAAAAACACTGTAGATAAATATTTATATTTAACGATTTGCTTCGATATTGGATTTAATTTTCAGCTCTGTTTTCAAAATGTCTTTTTTCGATTGTAACAACAAAACTGCACTGTTTATTTGGAAAAAAGGAAGTCCACTACTCAAAGGAATATATTGAGAAAGTTGTACAGGGTTTAAGTGCCAAAAACTTAGTAAATAAATGAATTTTTATTTGACTTGTTAAATTGGACGAAAATATCGAATAAGGAAATTCTATTTTTTGACTGAAGTACAAACTAATCGAAGGGATTTTCACTAAACAGCCTGCCTTTCTTTCTGTCTTCCTTATTTACAAACACTTACAGATACCAAACTTACAGATGAATGTAAAAATATATGCCAGTAGGGACACTGTTATATCAACTTGTGCACCCTTGCAGAAAAAGCCGTACGCATATTGTAAATACTAACAGCGGGAGAGAAGTGTGTGTATTTGTCATGTGTTTTGATGTTAATGTACTTCAGCAAATAAATTCAGGTCAAAAAATAATTAGCTGATGTTAGATATAGTGCTGTGGTTACAGCAAACCAAGCCTTTCACAGCTATTTTCTCACCAGGATCAACACTGTGAATGCAACGAGTAGTAATCTATTGTTAACTATCAGTGCAGGCTTTTGTCGTGTACTTCTAAAATTTATTTGAACAGGTCAACTGTTTTCAGAGTTAAATTTATGCAAAGTATTCACCTCATTGATTCATAAGGTTAGTACTTATGTATGGAGTCCACCATTTGCTTTTGTAAGGTGACCTTCCAAAGCAAAAGTAGATGAAATTAAACCAAGACCCATTGAGAATGAATACATGGAAATGGCCACAGCCAAAAAAGGATCAAACGACGAAATTAAACTGCTCTAATATGAAGAACCTGTGAAATAAGTGATATTTGTAGGAAAGGTCTTTTGCGTAAACTCATCAGGGCATTGACGATGAAAGGAGAAGCCACAAAATGAGTAGTATTTTATAAATTTTATAGAAGTATGCACAGTTTCATTTCGTTACCTTTCTCCACTTTCAGCTTCAGCTTTGTTAGTTTCTAATGAAATTTTAGAAAACTATCGTGAAAAATATCAGCATCTTTCAAGAGACGTATGTATGTTGGTGATCAGTAAAATAACAGGAAGGTGTAGTGTCACCTCTATCCTACAAAAAATGTTAATAAGGGTATGTGTTGCCATGCGTTTGATGCGTGTAAGAAGACCGGGAAGAGGACGATCAGAGGAGACTCGGAGGAGATTGTTAGGAAAAAAGAGATGGAGTTTGGACGACGGACGGACATGGGGAAAGGACAGACGGCTTTGGCGAACTGTGGTTGAGGCTCTCTTACTCTGCGTGAAGAGTCTTAACTAGTAGTGTTGTTTTTTTAATACAATTTCGCTTGGAAAAGGAAAGATTTGGGGGGAGGGGGGAGAGAAATAAAGCGAAAAAGCAACTCTCCCAGCAATACTTTCTGAACTCATTTTACCCAACATGTAGATGCTTGCCATTACAGAAATTTCCAATTTTTAAACATACCTTTAATACAAGATATGATTAAAAATTGAGTCACACAGATTCTAGCCATTCACACATGATCCAGAATATAACCATCATATAGTGGTGAGGGAATGACGTATTTGTTTAAGAAACTCAGTACAAACACTAGATGTCATGTCACATGGTCTGGCATGTTCTTTAAAGTAACGCTTTGTGTGACTTTGATTTCCTTTTTTATCATTTTTCAGATATGTATTTAAGTGCATCTCACTACACTGGGATGTCTGAATTTATGGTTTACTAGGGACCTATTCTAAACAAACATGCTATATTGCTACATTCTAAACAACCTTGCTATAAAAACTACCAAACAGTCGATGCCATTAAAGAAATAAAAATCCTCTATACAATACACAGTTAAAACGAAGGAATTTATTTTCTTAACTTGTATGTGTTCAGTTTGTTGACTCTAAAACTGACCACGACCTACTGAATCGAAAACCGTGTCTTTTTGTCCTTTTCTCATTCCTTTGTGACTTCCAAGTTTATGGTACCTCATCCCTCTACCCGAGGAAACACAGACAACAGAACTCTTCACAAACCGGACAAATAACAAAAGAGATGGATAAGCCAATTTTACAGGAGCGGTTTGGGGGGATAAACTCCAATGAAAATTAAAAGTGAAAGGAGTTGTAGTTTACCTTATGTAAAAATAGTGCATTTATCACTTTAAAACTTTGCCAAACTCATGATAGTTTCTTTCTGCCAAAATGGGGAAATAGAAATCTACATCAAAGAACTAGCAAAAATAGAAAACTTTTTATATTTTCTCAACGAATCCTTAAATATTTTCCAATAATTATTATATACGGGTTATCTTAAGAAAATTTAATTCAAATATAAATTAAATATAGAAATATCACACGGTAGACATACAAATTCTACCTGCGATTGAGATTAAATTTTTATTGACCTTCATCAAAAGCCGACTGACATAAGTCCTTGTTGATAATACCCATACGTTAACATTGTTGGTTTCCAAGTCATCTGCTGATAAAAACTGTGTACAGCTTTCTTTCAATGCTTTAAATAGAAAACCGATAAGGAACAGCATAGCCTGTTCAATAAAACACATTTTGTTTAGGGTATAAGCCAGTGGGAAGATTAATCTATTAATTTAAATATATACGGTATTGCGACAGTGAATCTAACATATAATCAGGGATGTTAGAGCCACAATCTTTCATGCGGTCGAAAGAAATCGATTTTTAGGTTAGGAACATTTCAGAAAAAAACATGAATTTGGTGTAAGCTAATTAATTGATGGGGGAAAGTCAAGACGTTTTAGATATTAAAGTTCTGGTTTTGATTTGTCAATAATACATTTGGTGGTAAAGTATTGTTTAGGAGGAACCAAAAGTTGGGTCATTGTGGCAATTATCAGTCAAGAATTAAAGAAAGTCGCTCCGTGATATTCAATCAACAAACCACAGTTTTAATTTCAGATCCATAAAACTCTTAAATTCCAAAAGTTTCAGACAGCCTTTGAGAAATTAATTTTCTGGGGTGTATTAATTCTAAAAATAAATTGAAGCGAATCAGTGATTGTTTTATGGGTCACAGCATCTATAGTATACAGTATCTCTACCCTGGCTCTCTCTTGTATATTTAACTGACATTGTTTTCTCGTGTTGTTACTGTTTTTGAAGCTATAACTGCTGGTGTTGACCATTGGCAAATATAGAACCAGCATTGATTCAAATGAACTTTTATCATCAAAATATGATGTGTTTGTATTTATTGTTTATTTTCTTCAGAATAGCCAAACCTATAGTTTTATGTAAGCAAAATTGCATAGCAGAAAAATTGTATTGTACAGCACAATATCTTTTAGATTTTTTAGGTGATGCGGTAAAATATATTACATTTTTATTACAGCATAATAGAATGTTATAGAAATTTAGTGTAAAAAGTACACAACAGTAAGGTTGATAAAGTATAATAGGAGAGGACAAGGCAATGAAAAAGGGCACATGGGAAGAGTCGAAAATTCCTATTTTTATCAAATTCGCGAAGACAAAAACATGACTTGATACAGCCATTTTCTGAAAAGTGACTTCAAACTGCATAAAAAAGAAAGGAAGGGGAAAACTATACATTAATTAATATGAAGGTCAGTATAGATATCAGAAGATGGAATCCACCGAAAAAAATGCAGATAGGACTGACCCAATTTAATTAATTTTGTTTGTTTGTTTTTTGGGGGTTTTTTAACGTCATTTCCCCCTAGCAATTGGGGCTCAGACGATGGTACACTTCAGAGAGACCAATGGCTTTTTTCTTTTGTACAGTTCCAAACTCTACTCGCCAGCTCGGGGAATCGAACCGGGAACCTCTTGGTTACTGTGCAACTGCACTAACCATTATGCCACGGCTCCCCTACTTAGGGCAAGGGATAAGGTTCTGCAGCCCTGTTTTTCTGTAGGTGGCCTACTCTTCTTTTGCAGCCTGCTCTTCTTTTTTTCTGACCTACATTGATAACGGATTAAAGATAAGACATAAGACTAAAAGGTTTCTGACGTACTATATTTTCTCAAATAGAAACGTCTCTCATATAATCATATTTACTAAAAACATGTAACATGTGTCTCCTCAAATGAGTACCCCCTTTGTTCATGGAAAACAGGTTCTTTTGCTAAGAAGTTATGAAATGAAGAGAATACTTAAAGTAGATAGAAAGTACTTATGTGTCTTTTCTCTGTTGACATAATATTTTGATGTTGGAAAATTTGCTCATATGTTCTTTGTCTGGATCGATGCCTAATTTTAATATTGATATTTTCCTGCTTTGGAATACAGTTCTGATAATATTGAGTAACAGCTCTTGTTCATTAATGGTGGAATGATATGCTTACCGGAAGAGACAAGCCCAATTTTTCGGTTTTGTTTGCCAATAACTTCTGCAGTCGTACATTTTTCTGCTAATCTGCCATACAATATTTATCATCATGATATTTGCTCTTTCTCAAAAAGATTAATGAGCTCCCTTACTGAAATCAGCTCTAAAAATTAAGTGAGTTTTTTCACTAATCTGTTAATCTTTATAACACGTAATATGTATATCATGTTGCTTTCACCATCTGTTTGAATAAGTAATCAGTAAGAAGTAGATTTAGGCTGCGCCTAAAACTGCCAAGGTAAAAAAAAATTGAGGAAAACGTGTGTGAAAAATGGTCATTCATTTAGAGTTTAGCTTGTGAAATCATTTGCTAGGGACCAAAACACTACGAAATTGAAATTATTCCCTTACCAACCTTAGTATCAGTGTATTAACCAGACTCCTACTGTACTCATTATCACTTAGCAAAATCAGGCTCGACTCCCAATGCTGGGTACCTGACATCTGGTGGTAGGGGTCAACTCCATATTTATCGTTCAATTTCAAATATTTTTGCCCGATTTTCTGTTTGGCTTGTACTCAGCTGTGTCTTATAACTGACTTTCACTTGCTCTGTCCTATAAACAAAGTACTGTTAAATTGTGGTTTTCAAACGAAGATTTGTGCCTATTAATGTAAATGTAGATGCTTTCTTCGAAGAGATCATAAACTTTTGACCCTGGTGCGAAAACAGCATTTGTTTTTTGTTATTTGGGAGCAATGTTTAAAAAGAGAAGTCCAAACCCAGGCGTTAAAGGCCTATGAAGGTAGGAGAATTTGTAACGAAAGAAATGAAGTCATTTTAGAGCTGAAGTTGTCGAGATGACAAAGGAAGGAAAACAAGGTTTAGGGCTTCTGAATTAATCAAACATTTCGATCCTTGTATACCAAGCAGTCTAATTTTGTTAGATGTGAACTGGCCTAGATAATAAAATGGATGAAGACAAGATGAAATAGAGTTTAGGGATTGGGTGGCATTTAAACAGAGATGTTGTTGATGTAAATGTAGAGGCTTCCTGCAGAGGAATCAAACATTTCGATCCTTGTATACCAAGCAGTCTAATTTTGTTAGATGTGAACTGGCCTAGATAAAAAAAGGATGAAGACAAGATGAAATAGAGTTTAGGGATTGGGTGGCATTTAAACAGAGATGTTGTAGATGTAAATGTAGAGTCTTTCTGCAGAGAAATCAAAAATTTCGATCCTTGTACACAAAGAAGTCTAATATTGTCATATGTGAANTCTAATTTTGTTAGATGTGAACTGGCCTAGAAAAAAAAAGGAGGAAGACAAGATGAAATAGAGTTTAGGGATTGGGTGGCATTTAAACAGAGATGTTGTTGATGTAAATGTAGAGGCTTCCTGCGGAGAAATCAAACATTTCGATCCTTGTATACCAAGCAGTCTAATTTTGTTAGATGTGAACTGGCCTAGATAAAAAAAGGATGAAGACAAGATGAAATAGAGTTTAGGGATTGGGTGGCATTTAAACAGAGATGTTGTTGATGTAAATGTAGAGGCTTTCTGCAGAGAAATCAAACATTTCGATCCTTGTACACCAAGCAGTCTAATTTTGTCAGATGTGAAATAGTCGAGGTAACAAAAGGAAGGAAAACCTAGAGTTTGGTGTTTGGGAGGTTCGAGGAAAGAAACTATGATCTTAAAAAGACTTTCTTATGCTTGGAACCATAACAAATTTAGAATAAAGATGCTATAGGAGTAATTAACTATAGTACACTTTTAAGAAATATCAAAACCAAAACCTTTAACCGAAATTTTTTCGGTGTTGTAAATTCCTTCCTTCGATAAGACTTCTTTTGCTATTTTTTAAAGACAATTTTAATTAAACTCTTAATCAATTTCATTTTATGGTTTTAAGTTATTATTTTCCTTTCTGTCCAATTTTACTCCGTAGAAGCACAAAAGTACACCATCAATTCAATGTACAGTTACAAGATCGAGTATTTATGAATTAAAAAGAAAACTTGAACCCTTTCAGTAATAGACAAAACAAGATGCTGAAAGGAAAAAAGCAAATGATTTGAATATTTTTGTTGAAAGATTGGAGTCCATGGAGTGTTGGATCTCACAAGAAACGGCAGGACTTGGCTAATAAATAAAAAGGTAAAATTTAAATTGCATAGACTTCCTTAGAGCTCATTGAAAAGACGTCAACTAAAAACAACCAATGTTGTTAGATACAGTCGCTAAGGCCAAAGAAAACCTAAAAACAAGCCCTCGAGTAGACAGAGACAATCACAAATATTATACCAGGCCTTGTTTCTTATGCAAGTGAGTTAAAAAACAACCCTAAGCCTGATATTACTAAACCTTTTCACCTCATTTAAAGTAAATTAAATATATCGTTGTAGCTTTTCTCGGTCATACTCTTGGCTTTTTAATTAAAACGCTTAGTATTAAAACTATACTTTGTCAAGTAATTGATGTATTGAGCAGTTCATTAATGTAATGTAATATTCTTAATAGCATCATGGAACAAAATAAGACGTTATTGTACATTTGTTCAATACAAAAACGAGAAAAACTTAAACGACCATTAAAATAATAATTCTTGGAGCTGACTCGGAAAATATTTGCCTGCTTGTTTTAGGCAGGTGTTTCTTGGTTATGGAAACAACTTTGTAGATTGGAAATAATTAGACTATATCAAAATGAGTTAGTATAGCTTGAATACTTTTTTTCTTGCCTTCACCGGTAAGTGTTTGTGAAGTATAAATCACCTTTTACCACAATAAATCCTATCGGTAACGACTCAATAAACTTCTAAATTAAATATTCCATTTGGGTCAGCCCGTTATATTTTTAGCCTGTTTTTTCGTAGACAAAATGAGTGAAGTTGAAGATGATTTCAGTACGAGGTTTCGTTTTGTATGGTTTTGCACGTCATACACTCTTTTGGTACGAGCACATCTTGTAACCACACTGAGCTTCGATTTCATAAAAATTTCACAACAATACAACTCTAATTCAAAAACTTGAGAATTCGAATCAGCTCGAAAGAGCACAGATTTCACAAAAAAAGGTGAAGCGTCGGCTTGAATTATTCTAGAAAAGTCAAAACAAGACAATGGAGGAAAAACCAGTCTCAAAATTAAATTAGTCTAACAGCCTTCTTCTTGTTCAGTAGTTGTGTTCTGAAGCCTGTGAACTAACTGTTACAAAATTACTCAAGGCGTAGTAAAAAAACCCCATAATTTTGCCATAATGCTTTTTTTTATTCAGAGAAATATGTGAACCACAAAAACACAGAAGACAGCTTTTACACGGTCTACTGAATATACGACCATAACCAAAATTGGTTGTCAATACTGTAGTATTGTACAGTATTGTACAATACTGTACAATACTGTTGCAGGTCAATTTTTTTTGTTATAATGTATACAAAATATTTTTCTATATTTATCACTCTGAAGTAAAAGGTATTCAAAACATGATAGAGAAGTAGTCTGTTAGAACATGCTTCAAATTAACTTAAGTATTTTAATAGCAATATTATCATAAAAGAAAAATTATATGTAACTAAACAACTGGTTATGGTTTTAACTATATGATAAAAGTTTTGCTTCTGCCAAGACTTCTGAAAATGTATCATTTTTGCGCTTTCCTGTCCTGCAACTGTGAAATTAAGTGTTATCTCGCTTATCATCAGTGACTGTTTACAAGAAATTATGTTTCTCATAAGTGTTTGGTCAACGTCAACAAGACACAAAGAAGTTATTTTCAAGATTCCTTCACCAATGTCAAACCGAAAATGGGCAAGTGAGCTACTGAACATTGTCAACGACGGTATTGTTGATCAGAAATCGCAATCTCAATCTGCTGCGAATAGAATTTAAGACTTCAATTAAGCAAAGATTCTGCAATGTCATCCGCACAGCTTGACATTACAGCCATATTGTAAACAAAGCCTGTTCAGGTGACTCACAACAAGAGTAGTCATAAAAATCTTGAACTGTAAAAATCGCGCCCATCCAGGAAACCTTGTCAAAATACATTTGACTAGAAACTCATCAGAACCATTTACAGTAACTTAATGTGCATCACAGCAAATTGTGCTTTTTCTGCTGTAAATAAGATGAAGCTTAAAATTATAAACACAAAATAAGTAAGTAAGCTGTGCCGATTCAGAACATCAACAGTCATTAAGGTCAACATTTGTCAACAAATCAGTTGCTCTTGGAAACTCATGAATTAAAAAATAATTGCCAAAAAGATACAGCCAATGAGCCTAAATCACTGAAGTCGGCAAAAATACCTGGAATATCATTTTTACAGATTAAGTATTAGCCAAAATGTAAATAAGCCTAACCACGTAATTCAAAACAAAAGGGTTTTTTTAAAGTCTGCAGCTGTCAACATTTGTCAAGAAATAAGAGTCACTTCTTGAAACTCATATTTTCATAAAAAATGGCCAAAAGATAATGCCAACTTAGATATACTACTAAAGGACCATTTTGAAGCATCCTTTCCTTAAATTCGACTCCCTTGCAAGTCTGCATTATCACCAGTGGTGACTCGTGCTTTGAGGCATTGTGGGCAGTGCCTCACCGAATGTTTTCCTTCAAAGTTTTTTTGCACGCTATTTTGTTGGTGGTAATTATATGCTTAAATGTTATGAAGTGTATCAAAGGCCATATTAACCGTGAAAGCACAGTAAATGCATTGGCAACAAATTTCATAGCGTGATCATTCATGCGCGATACGAACAAAGAAATGAACTGGATTTTTTCAATGCCTTCAACCACGAAATTCCTTGAACCGTTTGAACCATTTGAGCACGACCAGCGCTGGGAGGGCAAAATTGATGTTTCCCTCCTGGGCTACCTAGAGCATGTGTAGAACCATACTTATGTGAATTTGAGAACAGCGATTGCTTGATTTTGTCCAAAATCGGGCAGGGATATTTTCTGCCCCTTCACCAGCAACAACAATATCATAACGCAGACAGAAACCGCAGCTTCATTTGAATGCTCAAATCAAAGTTAAATGTTCCAGACAGGTGCTGCGGCTGGATTGATGTCAAGTTCGCTTCCTTTGGCCTGTTGCTGTTGGAATGATTAATCATGAATAGCGTCAGTAGTCTGAAAATTCACCCGTTTTTACGGTTAACTCAGGAAGAAAAATTAAAAGTTAAACGTCTTGGGCCAGACAGTGCACAGACCTGTCAAGGTGTTAAAACTTTTAGGGGGGAGAATATCATTTTTTACAAATGCCGCCCACCATGGTTGGGCGGCGAAGAAAATTTTGGTTTCTAGACTCTCTAAAACAGCAATTTCAGCGATTTGAGCACATCATTTTATAAAATAAAATTAATAG
This sequence comes from Morbakka virulenta, assembly GCA_003991215.1. Classification (NCBI taxonomy): domain Eukaryota; kingdom Metazoa; phylum Cnidaria; class Cubozoa; order Carybdeida; family Carukiidae; genus Morbakka; species Morbakka virulenta. The sequence continues at coordinate 1,354,277 of RDPX01000048.1, forward strand.
TAAAGCCATAACACAAAGAAGAAAAATACCTGAATATTTAAGATAAATCTCAACCTTGAACCCAAGGTATCTTCTCTTCTCCGTAACTTGGATGGACAGAATGATAATCTTTCTGACCATCCCAGTTAGAGAGAAGAGAAGATACCCTGGGTTCGAGGTTGAGATTTATCTTGCCGATTTCGGTTGAGATTCTTTGGTCTTTCTTTCCCTTTCACAATGCACACACTTTTATATAAGCGATCTACTTTTTCAGTCAAGTCCTTAGTTGCTAAAGATAACTCATAATTGTAACCTTTAGGTTGCTTACCAAGCTGCTTGCCTATGTATCTGCTTAGTTTTCTTAATGTTTATTTTTTTATAGCTCCACAGTTGCAAAATTGTCACATATGGCATATATTATATAGAAGTTTTAAAAAAAGAATTGGATAAGTTTCTGTATATTTGTTAAAGATTGAGGTTGCTTAGGAAATTGCTTGACGTTTGATATAATTTAGACCCTTGACCCTTATCATCTTGGTTGCTTATATAAAAAAGTGTACCTATAAGGATAGTTAACCCATTTTAAGCTATGTATCAAATTTAGAAAACAGCTGTCAGGAATGTGAGGAACGTTAGCTCAAAATAGATTATTAAGCAAAATACAATAGTAAAGTAGAGTACATCATTGTCATTATTTAGATGAGGATGACGAATGTGACTTGTTGTATTCCCATGTAGCAGTCTTAGCATTTTTTATAACATTATCTGATGGATTATATTTATAACATGGTTCACCATGAGGTCTGTTCAACTGAAATGACATGATGCTTGATAATGTACCATCAAGGTGTAGACTTGCTCTTTGTGCAGTCAAGTTTTTTCTAACTCTTGAGAACAAAGATTCCTCCTCTGCATTGCTATGGACTATTGATAATACAACTTTTGCTAATTTGAACAAATTTTCGAATTTACTTTTGCTTGTGCCAGTTATTTTTTGCATGTACAAATAATACCACAAAATGTCAATTCTATAGGTCTTACTATCACCATTTTCATCAGTTCTTATTGTAGCTTCATCCAACTGAGACTCTTCAAAATCATTTAATGTAATTGATGTTAATAAGATAAATTCTTCTTCCATCTGAAGAAATTCTCCATGAGTGAAAGTTACGTAATGCTTTAGCTGCTCAGTAAGGAAGTGGATACTCTCAAAGGAGCATTTCTGGTTAAGAAAATTAAAAACTCTGGCATGTTTGAAAAGATCGTTATTTAATGGAAAGTTCTTAAGAGCATATAAAAATCCAGTTTTATGAAAATTAAGGCATGCCTCAAAAAATGTACCATATTGGTTTTCACTTATATCTCCATTATCTAACAAGCTTTTGACTTTTGATTTTGCCAGAAATCCTACAAACAAATGCTCTTTGGACAAAAAATTATCCTCATTTTCAATAGCATCTCTGATTTCTTCTTCATCAAGCTCATGGTTTTTGTACATAGTAACAATCTGTGGTGACATAAATCGACTGAGTAAAACAACAGTTGTATCAAATAAGGCATCATATAACAAATGAATAATGGGGTCACTTCGCTGCAATAACAAATTTAAATTAATTAATTTTTGTAGTGCTCCATGAAGAAAAATCAAATATATTTCTTGCATTTCATTGCTAAAAGCTTTAATCAATCTATTCAACCGCGTCAATTTCCTTTCACCGTCTTTCATTTCAGGACTTTGTGACAAGAAGTAGCTTTTTAAAGATGGATATAGCTTCAAGGTTCTCTCAATACATGTAGACAAGCCAAGCCAACGAACTGAATGAAACTTAATTATCTTACAATAGTCTTGATCATGAAATAAACAAAAATCGTTCAATAGGTTTTTTCTTTTTGAAGAGTAATCAAAATGAAAATAAATATCAACTAATAACTCTTCAATGTCAAAATGCTCCATAATATGACTACAAAATTCTTTTGTACCTTTACCAGCGGTGTTATGTGCAATGTGGCATGGACAACCCATTAGTATTATGTTTTCATTTTTTTTCCTAGCTTCAACAATCAGGGATTTGTGCTTGCCAACGTTTACAGAGGTATTATCAACACCCATAGCAATGCAATTGCTCCAAGGAATGCCATATCTATCCATAGCCAGATCTATAGAGCTAAAAATAGCAGCTGCGGTCGAGGACTTGCTAAGACACATATCTAAGAACTTTGTGACTACTTTATGTTGGTTAACATCATAAATCCGCACAGTAACTGGGTTCATTTTTTCCATATTTTGGTCGTTGCTCCCATCAGTTGAAAGACTAAATACAGATGCTTTCATTTCATTTATCAATTCTTGTTGTAAGTCTGGATAAATAGCTCCATTCAAAATACAAAACGTTTTTGTTTTAGCACAGGAATAAGACTGTGCAATCTTTGAATCCGGAAAACATTCTTTAATCAATGAACTAAGGTGATTAGCTGCAGCAATAGGTAGATTATGTTCTGCCAAAAAACCTGTAAACTTGACTTCAGCTTTTCGAGTAAGAATATCAGTTGCCGAGTCCTTTTTATAACCAAAAGTATTTATCGAGGGCTGTGAACGTCTTTCTTTCTCTCTTTTTTGGTGAGTAAGAGAATTGCAATGTCGTACAAGATCGCTTGTGCCACCATGGCCACATGAAACATCTTTGGAGCAGATTTTACAGAAAAAATATAAATCTCCTAACTTGGAGTTAGAAATTACATTTTTATACTTTTTTAAATTATCCTGAGAAAACCAGGAAGCATTATATTTCGTTTTATAATTGAATGATCCTTTAAATCTCTTCGAATTCGATGGTCCAGATCGTTCCGGTGAGTCAGCCATCTTGTTTGATCAAGCGAAAAACGAGGAATAGTTATTGTGCTACATCCGCACGAAATACAATCAGAGCTCATTGTACGGCGTCCGAGTTACGCGGCGGACGAATGTGAAACGCTAGGAACAAACAGAAACGGATTAGAAAACCCTATAAAATGCCAAAAGTGACGGAATTTGACTTTTAGAAATTCTTAAATGCACACAGATAAGAAATGCGGGAGATTTTGCTAAATATATTACATGCGGGAGGGAGACAACTTTTCATTTCAAAATGCGGGAGTCTCCCGCAAAATGCGGGAGACTTGACAGGTCTGAGTGCAGAGCTTGTGAGGTCTCAATCTTCAACTTTATCACAGAAATATTTGAGCAGCTGACACACGAGGTATGATTTGCTCACAAGAAAAAAGAAGTTTATTGTTTGTTTCCCCTGCCTTCTTGCCTGAGTGAATCTCAGCGTAAAAGAGCATGAAATGAAAACGGTTGTCATTGACTGAAAACATTTTTATGAAATTGTTGTTTTTGAAAAAAAAACTAGGTGACAACAAAGTTGAAAATATTGACTCAATGGAACATCCTTGTAGCATGAAACTTTGCAGGAACACGCAGGAAATTCATTAACATAATCTTACAGACTAGATGCTATAATTTCCTTGATTAAAGTTAAGTAATTAAATAATTTCAGGTTAAAACTTTTACATTGACAAGAAAAATAGTTCGCAATTTTGAACAACATGGTTGGCTCAGTGGATTAGACGGAAGGTTCGTCATGCCAGACCAGGGGTTTGAGGCCAGGAGTTGAGGCCTGTCATGGACAGAACCTTTTTTACCATTCTCTAAATTTTGGTGTTTTATCCACGTTGATAATTTAGTAATAAAAAGTGCCTGTTGCAAACTTATTGAGAGCCCCATTCTTCCTGTGTGACGGCCACAGCCATCCCGCTACTTGTACGGTACCGATTTAATTAAAACATTGCTAAGATTTAGGATTTTCAGGCTCAGTCGTTTCTCCTCATTAATTAGATCCATTTGATAAATCTATCTTACACTGGCAATGTAGAGTGCAGGCAGGTCCGCTATGATGCCACCAGTCTGACTGGATGATACTCAATTCTCTGGGAAAGAGGTCAAGGGTAACCAGGAATCTGATTCTTTTCAAGCTAATTAAGCTAAATGGATTTCTGATGGGATGGTTTTTTCAACATAGTAAATCTTTCATTGACACTGCAAACTTTTTCTAATAAGTAATACAAAAGCCCATTGGACAATTCCTTCTTGATTTGTTAATAGGCGCAGGTCTTTAAAAAATTTTGTATCTTTTTCAGTCTCTGTTCATTAAATCACCGGTTAGAACAACTGTTACGACGCCGTATTTCTCATAAATTGACGGACAGAAAACAGGAACCATTCTTCTTCACCCACGGTTCAATATTTGATCATTGTTGCCCATCTTCTGGACCATCCTTTCCATTGTGTAACAATAGAGGAAAAGCTTTAAAAAAGGCTAGCTCATCATCAGCCTAAATATTCCCATTTAACTGACAGTGAGAATAAAAAGTCGTGCATTTTCAATTTTCTGGTTTGAGAAGAGAGGTTGTCTTAAAATCAGCCTGAGTAAAAAATCTCCATTTTCTAAAATTCGTTATAGTATTGCAAGTGTGTGAGGCCTAAAATAAACATTGCTTTATGTAAAGGACCAGAAAGTTAGTAAAAATTGCCAAGTATATTTGAAGGTGTCAATAAACATACACTGTAATTATCAATACTCGATGACACCATGTCCCACCAACAAATTTCTCGCAAGCAGCCACTGGGTGTCACACACATCTTTTCATAGACACTGCATATAAAAGCTGATGGTGAAGGCATAGGTAAAAATACACACTGGGTTTATTGGGTTATTATATCAGATATAGTAGACAGCTTGTTCTGAAATGATCTTTTTCTTTTTTTGTGACGAGCATTGTGTTTGAGGACGGGTCTATTACGAAGATAGTTTTGTGTGAACCAAACGTCACATGCTTTTCATTTGTTTTTTGCTGCTTGTATCATTCTAACCAAGGCAAATACTTTACAAATACAAAGCAAATTGAATTTAACCTTTGTCACAAAGAACCAAGTTTTTGCAGTTATAACTCTGGCTACAGCGTTTGAAAAACCCTAAGTGTCACCCCTTTATTGGTTGCTAACTTCTGCAAGTACGCCATTTGAAAATGGCAGTACCGTTTGGTTAAGAGGATACGTAAAACTTTTTTTCCTCCTTGGTAGAGTTTTGAGTTCTGGATTCCTGCCTGCAAGATCTGTAATCCTGACGTGCTGAGAAATAGATTCTCGACCAATTAAGAGGAAGTGCAAGAAACAACCATCGAAGTCCTGCACCTTTTTGGGAAAGGAAGAGAATTACCTAAGGCGATCGTGTCAGGTTGGCTAAATTTTCTTGGCCATTACATCAGAACAAACAGAACCTAGAGGACGTTCGCCTTAGTGGCCGAATTGACGGAAAAAACGTTCGTGGTAGACAGAGGAAAACGTACTTGCAGAATTTCCAAGACAATTTCTGAGACTAGTGTTGGGAGATACCTCCGTGACTATAATGTTATGTAATACATTTTAACTCATTCTGCTTTGTCATTTTAGTTCATTCTTATCAAATAACTAAAAGGGGTATTCTCTTAGAGTTTGACCATGGCTACATTAGTATCGTGAAATGTACAATAGAATAACCAAAGGTTTTGATGGCAAGGGCTATGTTAAATATTTTTTAACGAAACTGGATTTTTTCCCAGCCTCAAAGGGTTACTCAGAAAAGAAATCTGCTCAAAATCCTGCGTCTAAACAAGAAGGCTGAGCTTTTGATGCTCATTCATGTCTCAGTGAGGACTATCCAAAGGATGTAATGAAAATTAAAGAACTGGTTAAAGAATTTGAGAGAGAACAACTTTGGCGAGAGGAATCCTCACTTAACTTATCTCAGTGGACAGGAAACCCAGGTGAGTCTGCGCGTGCATGCGCTTTTTAATCAATGGTATTGGTTGAGTTAGCATTCCCGAATTTCGATAACTCAACATGTGCAACATTCTGTTCCTGTGTTACATCAAGAAATGCAAATGGCCCTGAAATTGGTTCGAAAATATGCAACCAGTGAAACACATGTGGAGACAACACGACGCCAACTGGCGGTAATTCAATCAAAGTTCCAATGCCATTCAACTAACGCTGTTAATGTCAACACCTCTAACTCAACAATGTTTGCTGTGGTTTTCGGATTCTGTTGCTGAAAACGTTGTTAGAAGTTTGAATTTGAAAGCCGAGGGTTGTGAGACATGTAAAGCACAAGTTAAATTTTCGGCCAAGATGCCAGCAGGGTGATTTTTGTTCAGTTTAGTTTAGTTATAGAAGTCAATGGAGTCAATCGCGATATGGGTGTGTTTCAAGAGGTGGATACCAAAACTTGTTTTCCAAGCAACTGAAATGTAATTACTGTTTAAGTACAAATCATTTGGTCAAAAATTGGTCTTCTTGCAAAGTTTGCGGTCAAAGGGGTTATGATAACTGGGATCAAGTATGCCCTAAGTGTCAAGGACTGGCCAGTTTTAACAATGTAAATTTTATAGAAGACCCTTGTTAGGTCATTGTTTCTCCCAAACTGCACAATTTGAAAACTAATGTCATACTTGATACGGAATCCGTGATTGATCCAATTGATTGATTGATTGATCCAAACATCAGTGATTGATCTTGAAACTCTACGCAAAATAGGGCTAGATAATCATTTGAAAAAGTCCGGTGATCAAATGAAAATGGGAGCCGTTAATATAAAAGTCACTATACCAGGCAGTCAAGTTCTTCACCCTGTTTTTATTCAAATCTACTGCCAGGCAGATATTTTATGAAGCAATTTCGTACAATTCGATGTGATTTTAATAAAAATACCATTGAGCTAGGAACGATTTCAAAAACTAGCTTATCCACAAGACACAACCTCGTTAGATTTAGTGAAAATACCACCATTCCTGCACGATCCCAGGGAGCTCTTTTTGCGTAATCTCCACTTAATTCCTTGTTTGAAAGTGACTGATTGTTCTGATTGTTACACAGTATCAGTGGTGTCTATGCTACTAGGAGTCGTATTATTCCAAACATTGATGGGCTCTTTCCACTAATAGTGCTTTATGTCACAACGTCACACATCAAACTGAAATCACGATGGTTGGTGGGGATTATAGAGACTATCAGTACGTAAGTGTCCAGTATCCTCTACATGTAAAAGTGCAGACTTCGACATTAAAAATATTGCTTTTAGTAATAGCTTTCTGCTACAGACAGTATCCAACTAAAAATTGTTGATTACTAGTTACAAGGATGTGTTGGCGACCAACCCGAGAAATCTCTAAAGAACTGACCTTCTTGAACATAAAATATTTACAAATAATACCTTGCCAGTATATCACAAACCTCACAGAATCACCGTGGAGTGGGAGAAAGATGTAAATGAGCAAGTAGCGGAGGTTTTCAACAAGATGGCTGGTTCAAAGTACTGGTCTACTTAGATGCGTCAGTATGTTGGTCCATTACATTAGCAGAGGTGGAAAACTGTTGACAACGAGAAGTTTGCGTGCAACCCATCATGTGAAGCAGCTTTTCTAGAAATGAAGCAACGGCTAATGTATAAGCCGCTTTCTATATTTCCCAAATAATGAACCATTTGTAGTTAAGTCCATGCGGGTGATTATGCTGCAGGAGGCGCATTATCCCTAAAAGATGATAACATTTTACACCCAATTGCATATATTTTAACTTCTTTTACCGCTTTACAATGCAACTGGACGGCAGTTACGAAAGACCCTGTTGCATTGGTTCTAGCTGTGAGACATTGGCCTGTCTGTTTATCTGATACAGAGTTCGTATTACCGTCTGATCATATCCCGCTTGTACATCTACGACAACAAAACGACTCTCATGGCAAGCTTGGACGCTGGATTGCCAAATTAGAAAAATACAATTACAGTATAGAATACATACGAGGACAAGACAATTTAAAAGCCGATATCTTGTCTCGTAATCGGGGCGCGAACCCAATTCAACCACCATCACCTTTTTAGGATATAAAAATAACACTTCCTACAATTATTAACAATACCACTTTTATTGATTAACTAAGACAAGAGCAATACCCAATGATCAAGAAAGCAAAACGACTCATACCAAATGGACAACATATTGTTGAAGGTAGATTTAGACATGTTCGCACCCAAATTTGGGTAGAAAACGATATTCTTATAAAATCAGGCAGATCGGTGTTGTACCAGCTTTACTATGGAAATTATTACTTTCTGAAATACTTCAGAACAGACAAAAAAATATTCGCTACTAATCGACCGATTTTTTTGCCAAATATGTATGGATAGGTAAATAGTTTTGTATCTCAGTGCCTGGTGTGTCAACAAATTATATATGATTTGTCTCCGCCACAAGCACCTCTTATCCCAATGGCCATTCCTGAAGCACCAATGCATTGTATATTTACTGACATCACATTTATATCTAAAGATTACCAAGGGTTTCACTATTTCCTATTGGTGATGTATTTTCGAAACATCTTAAAATTGTCCCACTTGAAGACCAAAGACAAAAGCCCCTGTTATTGCCGATGTCTTGCTGTTCCACTGGATATATATCTATGGATCTCCGCATATACTAGTATATCCAGAGTTCTAACGTCGATGGCAGTTCCATCAAAGAATTTTCTCTTATACTGGATATTAAAAAGCCAATATCATCGGCATTTTATTCTCAAGGCAATGGATTTGCTGAGCGTGATTTTCGCAGTGTTGAAGACATGTTACGATCCGCCCTACTGCAAGGCAAAGCCAAGCAACTCAAATGGCCATTGGTTTTGCCCGAACTTGTGTTTGCCCATAACATCAATATCAGTAAAGGCACTGAATCTATACCATACAACGTTGCTTTTGGTAGAGTTGATCATATTTCCGTTGATGTTTTGTTTAGTGACAGTCCACGTCAAACTGTTGAGATACTTAGAGTGCTGTTATTAAAAAATTGGAACTCAGCAAAGAGAAAATGCAAGCACAATATAATAAAAATCTACTCTTTACTAATTATGAGGAGGGTGCCCAAGTATGTTTGAAAGTCAAGTAACATTGACCACTTTGATCATTCACAGAATTCCGGTTGATTCAACAAAAGGCAAGCTTGTTGATAATAAAAAACCCTGCATAACTATCTTTAAAAGGTGAGTCATATGATTTACACAGAGAAGATAGCACCATTTCCCAAAGCGATATTAATTATAGTGCTGAATCAAAGACAGACTTTTATGACAATTAAATTATATCTACGATACCCACAAGGCGAGGGACGAATTCGTCGACTTTTTGACAACTTTCCTTGAGAGGCTATCAGAATATAAAAAGAGAGAAATGTTGAGAGGTTCCCCCGTAGCTGTAATATTATGTAATACTTTGCAATCGGTTCTGTTTTGTTGTTTGAATTCATTCTGTGATATTTCTTATCGAATAACCAAAAGAAGTATTCTCTTGAGATTCGACTGCGACTACACCATCAGAGACCTGTGAGATTCCGCCCAAGACCGAGAAAATGACAGCACACTTCAACGCAATAATGATTCCCCTAAGCTTTCAAGTTGACACCATGGACGGTGAAGATTAAGTGACCCCCAACGGAGGGAGTTTGACAAGGGATTCGTATGTCTTGCCGTCCATGGTGAATTGCATGACTTCTCTTTATCTTCTTTGCTTCTTTCCCCTCTGCTCGGTCTTCCATGGATAGTTATTTGTGAAAGGCATCAAAGGCCCCACTGTTTATTAGCAGTGGTGGTGCTGTTAATGAAAGATCTAAGTATACTATTCAGAAATCTAAAAATGCCTTAAATACCCTAAGGAAGAACCAATACCATTTCATTGTAATTATAGTATAGTTTTCAGTTGTTGTAATTTTCCTGCCATATTTACACGTTTATTTCAACATGGTATCTTTCATTTTGATGGTCAAGTGTTCTTACAAGGAAACAAGTACTTTAACAGCGTATTTGCCAGTGCAGAAGCCAACGCCTGGAAATTTGATCGACTTTTGCATTCTTTTCATATATTCTTTGTATCGAGGGGTAAATCACTGAAATAATTCTCAAACACGTTTCTTGTAATACCCAAATAATTCTTAATAATTCCCAATAACTTAATAATTCCCAATAATTCTCAATAACCCCCAATAATTCTCAATAATTCTTTATAACTATCAATAAATTCTCATAATTCCCAATAATTCTTAAGAACTCGCAATAATTCTCAACAGCCCTTGTAATTCTTCATCCTCAAACACTTTTGTTAAAGTGATTCACCCCTCGCTTTGTATGAATCGACACTTGTCTCCCCACCACTTCTGCTTGATTTGGTAAGCAGCACAGGACTATGAGAAAATTGATGCTGCAATTTCACACTGTGTAGTTGGGTACTTCTGTTGACCAATTTGATGCTGCGGATTAATGTTATTTCAGAGAAAACAAATATGATAGTTTTAAAGTGTCACTTGAGAGGTATATGCAAATTATTAAATGTTCACACGCCTCCTCTTGTTTTGGACAAAAACTGCGAGACAAAAAGTCTAGCCAAACATCCACTTGGATCTTAGATAAATAAACACTCCGTGTACTAATTTCAACACTTTGAAAGACTATTTGGAGTATTATTTGTTACATTCAATGATTTTAACCAAATGCACATTTCCTTTGCTTTGTTCAAGACCAAAAATCGAAAACTCAAAGGTTTTGACTCGGTGTGAGTTGAGCTCTCAGTTTTTGGTTGATTCGGTAATTGGAATATTCGGTAATTACGATAAAACATCTCACTTTTAACACTGCTCTCACATGGGGAAAATGCTCTTACATTTCCGAGGGCGAATCTGAAATTTGTTTTTGACTACAATATTGTTTTTTCAGGAAGCCCAGCTATCAAAAAATGAGGTAGATGGATATAGATAGATAGATAAATAGATAGATAGATAGATAGATAGATAGATAGAGAGATAGATAGATAAATAGACAGATAGATAGATAAATAGATAGATAGATAGATAGATAGATAGATAGATAGATAGATAGATAGATAGATAGATAGATAGATAGATAGATAGATAGATAGATGGATAGATAGATAGATATATAGATGGATAGATAAATAGACAGACAGATAAATAGATAGATAGATGGATGGATAGATATAGATAGATAGATAGATAGATAGGTAGGCAGGCAGATAGATAGATAGATAGATAGATAGATAGATAGATAGATGGATGGATGGATGGATAGATAGATGGATAGGTGGATAGATTGATAGATAGATAGATAGATAGATAGACAGATAGATAGATAGATAGATAGATAGATAGATATAGATGGATAGATAGATAGATAGATAGATAGATAGATAGATAGATAGATGGATGGATGGAGGTGGTCAAAGAGGAGTTACAAAGCTCGTACATAGAGGGCAGGAAAATGGCACAAAAATGCTACTTTAATGCAACATAGATGGTGCGTGGAGGTTACACAGGAGGCGGGCTAATGGTGAATAGCATTTCCAAAGCAATTTAGCTTTGCTTTGGAATTTCACTTGTTTAAGGAATTTAACTTGGTAAGAAAACAATAAAGATACATTTTTACAATTCTGTTTTTTGTCGACTGGTCTTGAGACCTGGTGTACACCTGAACTTGAAAGAAGAATACATTGGGAAACCTTATTCAGGGTTAACAAAACACAGGCCATTACAGTTTGATTGACCAGTTATCTAAATATTCATTCAATTTAAAAGTGGCATTTTTATTGTGAATAACGAAATCAAAGACTTTACCTTATGAGCTTCTTATCTCAACTGCTAGATATTCTAACTAGCAATCAAATTAGAAGATTTTTTTGTTTCTGGTTTTGGAAATAACATAGGCACCGCAAAAAAAATTTTAAAGTCCTACTAAGACTAAGCTTCTCTCTATCAATAGCAACTCAATCTTTCCATCTCCTAAGACGTGACTTTGTTCATGACATCTCATCTCATGCACTGAAGCGATTGCTAAGTCTGCAGGAATGAAATTAGGCATTCCCTGCTGTGCCCCCTCATATCTTTCTCCTGAGGCCACCCTTCATGGAGGGATGTGATCTTTGTGCTGGAGCTCCCGCCTGCTCTCTCAGTCTCCTCAAGCGTATTCAACGTTGTGTTGAAAGCATCGGGGGGCCTTCTCAAACTGCTTAACTCGACCCCCTTTTCTCATCATTGTAATGTTGCAACCGTGACCTTTATCCCACAGGTATTTTAATGGAAATTGTTCCAGCGAACTTTATTCTATTATTCAATCCTCCAAAGTTTTCAAGGGGTTCACACATCATGCTACAAGTGCTCATCCGTATGCTGCCTTGGAACCAGTTTGCAAAAAGTCTTGCTATTCCTCAAGCTTCTTCTCCCGCACACAAAAACTTTGGAACCCTTTTCAATTTTTTTGCCTTGCGAATATATTTCATATTCCTTCTTTTAGGTCTTATGATGCCCGTCATCTTTTATTAAGGTCCTTCTTTCTCTCTCTTAACACCTGACGAATATTAATGATCACCTGCGACCTTCCCAGGAGTGAATAAAAGAAGTAGTTTTTTTGTAAATAATGACACAAAAATTGAAATAAAACAAAAATGAAGCAAGGTTTCTGATTCAATAATTGGAAGTCAGGTGAACGAATGAGCGCCTGAGCACCTGAAGATCTGCAAGATTTGTAGACGTTTTCTCCACTTCATTAAAAAGAACTTGTATTTCTTACACTGGCTCTTTAGGGCATCCTAATAGTGTTAGCTTTCTTGTCCGTCAGTATTGTGTCTTTGGCGGTATTTCCACCTGCTTATGGTAGACACAAAAAGAAAACAATGAAGTGACCCTCAAACACACAAGTTTCTAAGTTGTTCAAATTTATTATTAACTTTATTAATCGGCTTTCCAAAACTTAAGATTTTACTTTACTTGAGGTTTCGGTTTATTTGCTCATCTATTAACGACGCTCCCTTTTGGTACAAATTGTTATTGTTAGGTGATTACTTTCAGTTATTTTTGAAAAGTCATTTGATATAAGTAAGGTGAGATGAACTAAGATCACAATGTCGAGCCAAGATTCGGAGATTCAGAGCCAAGACACAACACTGTGGTTTATGACAATACTTGATTTTTGTGTGTTGTCCACATATCCGAGAATGGATGAGATCGAGAATAAAAGTTGACTCACTGTGATAAGACATGGCCCAAAACTAGTAGCAATGCACATGCTATTCTTGTCAAAATGATGAGGATGATGTTCCTTGAATTATATCCTCTCTTGCACCATGATTGAACAAATCTAGATTAATTGATCAAGTGGTCTGACGTGTGATTCAGTAAGGAAAATGTAAAGACAATATTTGTCGAAATACTTTTCTCCCCTTATCTTGTTGTTGCACCCTGTGTTTTCCTTGTACAGTATTGAGCCATCTCTCCCCAGTTTATTGAACAAGTTGAATTTTGTGGTATGGCCCCAAGTTCTTACTGGTGCAGTATTTTTCCAAATCCTTTTTACTGTTTTTTTGGTTTTTTACTTGAAAATGACACGGCAGATTAAATATTTGCCCTGCCTTTTGCAAGGGTTATAACTTAAAAAATACCCAGTGAGATCATTCTTCTTACTTTTTCGACTAAAAATGATAGCTTTGGATTTAAAGTTCAGTCAAAGACGTCCAATGGCAGCATGACCTATTCATCTGAAATATTGATTCTCTGCAGTTTTGGTTTGAAAACTCACCGCAAGCAAGTTTCATAGCAGGTTGACCATTACAAATTATTTGGATTAGAGTGGGTGACGACCTTATACTTCCTACACTTAGTAAACATTTGGTAAGAAAAAAGGCGTGAGAGTCAATGTAGTACAAAAGAAGGAATAATTAACTGATGTTTACAACAACAAAGGAAGAGTTATTGATTGTTGTCATTTGAAAACAAATTTAACTTCCCTGACATAAGAAGATACAATCCATTCTGCTCAAAGCGATAACCACTAAGGTAATTAAAGTCATCAGGGGAATGTACATCATACATGCTATAGCCAGTCAAAACTATTCCATTGATGTACTTTACTTTGAATACCGTAATGTAAAGAAAATGGGAATGGGCTTGCTCAACAGTAGCAAAGAAATTTGATGACCTGTTACTGTTGCCAACTGCCCATGATGGTGTCTACCTAGTGTTAATGTGCACCTTTTGATTGAAGTTGCAAAGCAATAAATCAATAAACATTCTGATATGTTTTTTGTTTCTTTTTTTCCCCCTCACTACATATATATATATATATATATGTATATACAAACATTTGTTTAGCTGACTATTGTGAAAACATGAAATTGACAGTTCTAAATTAAGTTTGTTTATTTTTTTGTTATTCGCTTTACATATATATATATATATATATATATATATATATATATAAGCATATAAATATGTACAGGAATCCACCGTGATGAAGTTCTTTGCACTCATTAAATGCCAAGTCTTATATCTTTCTCAACGTTATGTCCCTTCCTTTTCAAGTTTGGAGGATATTGTAGATCTCCGTTTCCTCCAATTTCCCCCCTATGTCTACACATGAGAATTAAATGAAAGAAAACCAAAACAAACAATTTTGTTCGGCATCCCCTCGATTTATTCAACTTCTTCTAAAACTGCAGCTTTTCCGAAAACAAGTTCCGCAAAATAATTTATGCTAACCTTCTCCTTAAATATTCTTCCATAAATTTTGGTGTATCAGTGTCAAATCCCATTTTATTTGGTCTTCGTTGACAACAGAAAATCAGTGGGTTATAGACTAATCCCCAAATAACTTAATTTTTCTGAAATTAAAACAGAAATTTACTTTTCTGCCAAACCAATCTTTTGCAAAGGTTGACGTCATCTGGAAGCACACCAAGTATTGTCTGTGGAGAGAAGTGGAGAGAAGCAGTACAGAAATGTTAATTGAACAAAACTGTCTAGCACCTTTGTAAAGAATCCCACTTCTTCCAAAGTACTCTAAATTTTAGAGTACTTTGATTGCTTTAGAAAAATACTTTAACTTGTGGGTATGTATGAAACATGCTGCTCTTTTCTTCTTATGCAAACACCACTTCATAAAGTCAATTTGAGAACCACCGTCCTGATGCAAAAAAATGCCAACCTCGACAAAACGTCATATCTATCCAAGTATGTCAACCCAAATGACTCGATTATACGTCTGAACGCTTATTAAAATCTAAGCTTGTATTTTTGGACGCTACTCAAATACCAGTGTTCTTTTTACCTTGACTAAATAAGGAATAACATTTCAAAACCAAATAGCATTTAAAAGACATAGAATTTTTAAAATAGAAATCTCAATCATAAATATACCAACAAGGAAAATTATCTATAAAATGCCTAAAGTGTCTACCAAGTATTTATGTCGTATCTGTAACGGCAGGCACATGTGAGATGGTCAAGGCCATAATTTGTGCCGGTTGACTTGTTGTGCCGGGTCACTTGTTGTTGTTGATTGTGGATAAGAGGAAGCTTGTCGCGGTCTCTGTTCCGGTTGGCCAGCGGTTAATTACCTGTTGATTGGTTTTAGCTGTCATGTATAGGGTGTGGAACCGTTGATGCATGGAAGTTGATGATTCACCCTTTTGTTCCCGCAACCAGTTTTGAAGTTGGGCCAAAGTCAGCGCTTGTAAAGTCACCATCTGAGCAAGTGGTGCTTCGCACGTATGAGAAATAAGAAAGTTTTAGCTACCCACAGGAACGTGGAAAGAGTTTTCACTGTAGCGCGCCACAGGATAACACACACNGTAACGGCAGGCACATGTGAGATGGTCAAGGCCATAATTTGTGCCGGTTGACTTGTTGTGCCGGGTCACTTGTTGTTGTTGATTGTGGATAAGAGGAAGCTTGTCGCGGTCTCTGTTCCGGTTGGCCAGCGGTTAATTACCTGTTGATTGGTTTTAGCTGTCATGTATAGGGTGTGGAACCGTTGATGCATGGAAGTTGATGATTCACCCTTTTGTTCCCGCAACCAGTTTTGAAGTTGGGCCAAAGTCAGCGCTTGTAAAGTCACCATCTGAGCAAGTGGTGCTTCGCACGTATGAGAAATAAGAAAGTTTTAGCTACCCACAGGAACGTGGAAAGAGTTTTCACTGTAGCGCGCCACAGGATAACACACACGTGTTGAGTACGACGGAACTTACAAGGGGTTCTACAATGTTGTATGAAACGAAGATTAAGAAATTAACTTCCGTCGTAACCCGGCACAACAAGTCAACCGGCACAAATTATGGCCTTGACCATCTCACATGTGCCTGCCGTTACAGTATCGATTTCTATTCCTTATCTTAATCGACATTATTTTATCACTACGTTTACTAAATGGGTTGTTTGACTTGAAATTGATACTGAAACAAATGACTTAAAATCATTGCTTACTTCAAAACAGCAGTAATTCATTGGACATCATCGTGTATCATGATACCTTCAAATTACCTTCTATTCTCTTCCTGATCGATCGCTGCTAGCCTGTACTTAACTGTATGGAGCTAATGGCAAATGACCACTTTCTATCTTTTCCTTCCGTAATATATATATATTTCACCATGTCTTTTATTTTTTTAGATCTTTGTAACAGAGGGTATGCTGAGTGTTGGGTACCCGTAACACATGTGAAAAGCAGCGACTGTCGGTCACAAGCCGGGGACCTCTGTTACCAACATGGTCTATCGTATGTCTGTCTCTCATCTAACTTTCTGAAGCACTTCTTCTATGGCTTTGTTTATGTATTGCGTCTCAAGTCGTATAAAATTTGCTTGTGATGTATAAGTTGTTTGTTTATGGGGGGTTTTTGTTATTATTTTGTCAAAATAGAAGCCTTAACATCTGGCTGTTTGGAGTTTACTCCTAATACTACATATATATGAGATGCCGTGGCTTAATGGTTAGTGCAAATACACCATAACCAAGAATTCCGGGTTCAATTCCCCGGTTGAGGGGGTAGACTTGGGAACTTCACAAAAGAAAAAGCCATTCGTTGGCGTCAGGAAGGGCATCCGGCCAAGAAATTTCTCACTGCCAAATCAAAGTCCCCATGAAAGGCACCGTCTGAGCCCCAGTTACTGGGTGGAAATGACGTTAAAACCAAAAGGAAAAAAAAGAAAAATATATATACGTGTACATATAACTAATCGATAGTCTATTGAGTTTCTCCAAGACTCCCTACTTCGTCATTTGTTTTATGTTCACTGGGAAGCTGTTGTTGGTGATTTTAATGGTGCTGAAGATGCTGTGCTCAGCTGGACCCAAATGCTTTCAATAACTTTTCATTAAAAAGATATAACCTTGTTGTACTGATATTATTGTGGTATTTTCTTATTATTATCCAGACTAAATGTCCGTTGAAGTAAAACAATAATGATTGACATTTCAAATCTATTCTATTACAAACATTAGAAATAATATAGGATCATGCTGGACACAAAATTCATCATTACATCTGTTCAAAGAAGGAAAAGGTAACATGAAAAACATCTCACATGCTATCTTTCTCCACAGTTACCAGCCAATATGTTCTTCCTCAAATGGACATCAAAATGACAGGCGAGGATGAGTACGATAAAGTCATAGAGACACACACAAACCCCAAAAAGCCTGAACATGACCTTATTCCAAATCTCAAATGCACTGTTAACTTAAGTTAAATAATATTTGTGATCATCATCTTACGACTACGATGAAAGAATGACCCGTTTTCTTCTACCTGGTGCATTACACTCTCGCAGCCTTAACCTAAACTTTGACTTTACAAATAACCTACTCATACAGTACTTTTCCTTGCGGCATACACTTAAGATATATTTTTCAATGATGGTGTGACCGACCATGTGACAATTTTTCTTGTTGCCGTTGTTCAGTTCAATATTTTGAGCTTTACTATATTGTTTTCCTTCTCTCTTTTCCTTGGTTAATTTGTGTTGTGATGATGTGGTGTCACTATATTTCTATTGCCATTCATTACGTTGCTGTCTACTTTAGAAAGACCATGCTTATCAAAGTATAATCTATCATTTACTGTAACAAGGACCAACAGATACCTGGTGCAATAGTTCTTACCTAACACACATTTTATTTTTTTGTGTAGGAATCCCGAGCCTCTGTTTATACTTTCCGATGAGCCTACTGATACCAATATCGTTGAAACACTTCTGCAAAGGTCATTCCAGCAGAGTTTATATCCTGGCGGGTTTACTTGTATTTGAAAAGTGGTACTCTTTCTTGTTCCGAAATTCATTGAAGAAGGGGGTAAATTTGTAACAATCCTAGGAGCTAAGATGTTGAAAAGGAATTGGGTTTTTTGCCCATAGTAAAAAATATTTAGAGAAAAGTACCCTTTAAAGAAAACACGTCCGAAAAAAAACCTTATTTAGCTAAGAGCATATCACTTGTAGAAAATACTTGCACTTATTATTATTATTATTGTTATTATCGAGTGATGACACACCATCTAGTGATTATTATTATTATTTATGAACTTTATACAGGATTGTATATCAGTATTATATATATATATATATATATATATGATGTCATAAATACACTGTTATCTATGTAGCTACTTAAAAAGAGTTACCATTAAAAGTTTTAAAAAGGTAGTGGGATGACAGTGAAAAGGGATGAATTTGAAAGCACAATGTTAGTGAAAAAGCACTTTTATCAAATACACTGAATTAGGATGAGAACTACTTTCCCAAGAAGTAGACCAAAAGCTCCTCTTTTGCTAGCTACTGCCTGCAGTATTAGATAGAAATACTGATTTTATACTGGGCGATACCAACTACTTCAATATAGAAGGTGCTCTATGACAAAAGTAGAAACTATTAAAATTTATGAATGACTGAGAGAATAAGGTACACATCACCAGAACCCCACTTTTTCCCCCAGCGTTTCCTTTCTGTCTACAACTTCCTTTATAAACTGTTAGGAAAATTCCTTAGCTCTTTACTTTCCATCTTCTAGCTCGAAAAGAGGCAAGATAAATTGAAACACAGTCTAAACTCAAAGAAAACTGATTTTCCATGTCAAATTCACTTCTTTGTATCAACTTTCAACTGACCTAAAAAAACCTTACAAAATGAAATTCAAATGATATTATTTACAAGCATGCACACAATCATATCAAAAACACCGCAAAATAACTGAATCACAATAACGGCAAAGTAAACAGGATGTAATGGTACCTTGTTTATTTATTCTCCTAAAATAAAAATACAATTTCGGCTCCAAGCCAATCATGTCAACTCTCTTGGGAAATGAGCTCTCCCGTTCTCAAAATAACAGCAGAACCACATCATACACAAATCACGTCTTTGAAGGAAAAATAAGTTTGATGTAAAGAACCTCCAGGGAAGCTCCAAAATATGGCCTAAAAATAGTAATCACCTAAAGAGCCTTTATCAATCAATATTATTACAGACTAATAAAGTAGCAACACCATTTTATACAGTATACGTGTTAATTAGGCGTACATGTACTCCCGGGAAAAAAGCAGATCATACACTCAAGAATAAAAATTAAATTAGCACCGGTGTCTGGAGCATTTCAGAATTACTCATCTCACTTTTTGAAGTTGATTTCAGTTCATAGTATTTCAGATTCTTTTTTAGTTTATTTTCTTAATCAACTTAGGGCCCTTTATTGTTAGTTTAATTCCAGTAAAAACTGCTATGTATATTTGCATAACCAGCTGGCTATATTCAAAGAGCAAAGACCTTATTTATCATATTTTTGAACTGAATCAAATTACATCTTTTATCCTTTCCTGCTGAGACACATTTTATTTTTCTAATCCCTCTCTATTTTCCCATCAGTCAGTGTTCAATCTAGGAATTTCCTAATGTAATCACCACTTCTTTAGTACCAGTGGGATGAATAGTAAAATTACTAAAAGTACTTGGAATTCACCGATAGCTATTTCTTTTCACACTTCAGTCATAAGAAAGGCTATCCCAAATAAATAACATTTACAATAACAGTATCAAGAACATTTAATTGTTGGGTTAAGTGGTTGTTAACATCAAATTTCATTTACCCTCCCTCTGTTTGACAATTGCCCTTAGTATCCTTATCAAGTTGCTACTATCGTTACATCTTTCAAGGCTCCGTTTCTCCAACAAAAAATTTTGAAAAACTGGTATTGTGTGGATTGATGCCATTGGGAAAGAAAATGCTACAACTTTCTCAGTGGTTTTCGTCACAGCGGACAGTTAGAGGGTGTGAAGTTCCTTTCCCTTTTCTCTCTTGTGACTTTGCAATAATATAATAATCAATCTTCATCATATTTTGTATGTTATGATGAATACTTTGCCTGAGAAGACTGTGATACAAAGGGCTTTTTTCCCTGGCCAGTAACGAGGTTATTTTGGTCAAATCAAGTTAGAAAATAAATTTCGACAGCTTCAAAGCACTAATACGAAGGGCTGGGGATAATTTATAGACAAGTGGAAATAGGAAAGACAACAATTAAAAATGTGTGGAGCACCAAAGCAGTGTAGAATTAATTTATTTACAACGACATAAGGATAATGCCAGCATTAATGGCTGAAGAAAAGGAGTAATTTGTATTAAATAACTCAAGGTATATGGAAGTGGCGTAATAGTCTTTCGAAAAAATTTAGAAGTGAACGTTTTGAGGTATTGAAGACTGGAAAGCATTTGACGACATTAATAGAGTCGATACTGCGATGCACAACAAATAAACGGTGACGAACATCATAAAGTGTTTTTACTCTCTTTTAAAAACTACAATAACTTTCCTCTGAAGGGCTTTTGAAAAAAGAGGAAAATCAAGTAAGCTGCACGAAATCTCGTTTTCTTAATTATTTGAGAAATTGGAAAACGCTGGCCACAATGTCATAAAAGCCAGCCATGAAGATCTTGCAGATTTCATGTTTAAGTGCTGTTTTCTGTATTCCCATTTGGTGCCTTAATCTGAAGTTTGTTGCATTATTATTCATGCTAGTTATAACTTCTGTCTTAAGGAACGGATAACATTTGGTCTCCAATTGTCTTTCCTCTACGTATTAACGCAAGAGCACCAAAGAACAGTAATTAATTTGAGAATTTTTGGTAAAAAAAGTAATTTGGCCACTTACAAGCAAAATGTTTACAGAGAACAAACTGAAGACTACTGTGAAACATCATCCAGATGATAAGTATGAATTATAATGATCATGATTCTTTCCTTTGACGTCTTGCAGAACTTGCACAAATCATTCAGACCAATTTCCTCTTTCTTTAGATTCACTTAAACCTATTCCACCTTAGATGTGAAAGTAATAAAAGGCTGAACCGATCTTGCCGACCTTGAAAACAAATCGTTTCACGATCTACATACCTGGTCTGCTTCCTTAAATTGCATGATGTACACTAAACTTCTTATTATACTATTTTTGCGAATTCTTTCCGTCATCCCTCTTTCTGACACATTTCAAAGCAAACTATCGTCCGGCTGTTTTACCCTCTATATTAAACTGCTGCGTTGCAAACAGAAAACCAATCCCTCTTGTATTGCTTGTTATAAGCGGAAGATTTTCTTTCCCTCTCCCTCAGCTAAGACATCATACATGGCCTCTTCTGCTTTCCGTTTGTTTTATCCTCTTATTCCGCTTTAGTCATTAATAGGTGCAACTTGCATGCTTTAAATCCCGCCAATACCGACGTAAATGACACTCGAAATGTTATCGAACGGCAAAATCAAAATGGCTTTGGCTTAATGAAATGTGAATTTATCAGTTGGTGGAGCAGATTGCTACAAAAGTAAAAGATACAGTTGCAAATCTGATTCGATTTAATTTTCATTACAAGAGCCCTTATTTTGCCATAATACAAGGTGGGCCTAAGCGAGGAAATTATCTCGGAGTTCACAAGATAAAAATGGGATATAAATGATAAAAATGAGATAAAAAGTGTTGCATCAGATTTGGACATTTGTTGATTACATTACCCTACCGCGTCAATAGAACATGATTTGGTGACGTTTTTCTCGAAATCCTTTAGCGTAATGTTATTTCACCTTCAATATGTGTACCCTTATTACCTCGTAACATGTTTACTGGTAATCCCATGTACCGTAATTATATCAAGGGAAGATGTGATCTCCTTTTTAGTATATGAAAAAGCTTTGGGTAAGTTGAAAATATTTTGAGGCAGTCCTCTATTTAAATTTGGTAACGAAGGTAGTACTTCCGTCCTGAAAATTAGTAGACACTAGTTTTATCGAGAAATGGTACTTTGTGTGCAGAAAGCTCTGGGGTAATTTTTAGAATTTTCAAAGCATGATGGTTCATTAATATGTTGACCTCAACAGCTTTTATTTTCCAAGTCATATGACCATTGTAGTTTACACATTATTTTATTGTCCTTGTGGTTAAACAATTTGAAAGCTAAATTTAGACTTTAAAAGTAATTTTTTGGCAAACCTTGATATTTATCTTCGAATTTCAAAAAAACGTGAGATTAACTAGAAAACCTGGGGAAAGAGATTTTCTAAGAGGATATAATAAAACATTGTTTTTCCAATGCACACAATGCTTATCAAATTAGTACTGGCGGAAGCAATAACAACAAGTGTTTTCACTGTAAAAAGGTCTTAATACGCATTTACAATCTATAAAACAAAACAAAATCAACCAAATTTACAACTAAAAAGGACTTGAAAGTGGAAACCCTGTAATAAAATACCATTAGTCCTAATTTGGTATGTTTCTGCTCAACACTTGTTTAATTCAGCTTTGTAACACTTGCGCTTCGATAACGACGCCATGTTGCCATCTTAACTCTTTTACAAATTATTTGAATTTTGGGAGTGCGCAATTCCAAATTTCCGGCACAGATATGTACATTTGAACTGATGCTCTGTTTTGAATTGAATTGAATACTTTCTTAACTTCTCAGTACACCGATGTTCTGATTCGATGATGCAAAAAACACTGCGTCGGGATGATATTCAATACAAAAGCGAATAGTAGTTCATCTACAGTATTAAGAATCACCACTGGAAAAGGTATTTCTTCACCCTTGTAAAGGCTACCGTAAACAAATCGTTAGTACACGTGAGATCGTGAGATTTACACTGAAACTACGAGACTTGGAAAGTGTGCGAGTTCGATCAAATAGAAATCCCACTCATGTACAATCAATTAGATTTTGGTAACCCTTCAGAGCTAAGTTCCGTCAAATTGCCTGTCAACTGCATTCACGAAAAAAAAACTTTTTCGGACAAAGATGCTCAAAATGGTATAGCACTTCAGCCCAAATATAACTTAATCTGGAAAAAGGTTTGAAAAGGAATTTGTAACTTTAGAGAAAAAAATGAGAGCATAGGAGTGCACTAAATGTCGATGGACAAGTCCTGGGAAAAGAGTCACCGTGATTCTCAATTCTTTACCTCATAAAACTCTGATATGTTGGAAGCAGCAAATCCAAGAAATTAATTAGGTAGAAATTTGCCGTAACAAGTTCACCCCGACTTGCAGAAAACTGGCTCTGGCTTTGAACCTCTCCGTCAAATTATATTTCTCAACAGGCCAACTGTTGTTCCCGAAGAATGAACGGAGTAGAGCCCTACAGCAAAGGTAAAGGACAGATAATGGAGTCTCACAAACCATGTAAAAATATAAATTGTTGTCAAAAGCAGCAATTTGTTTATCAAGAAATTTAAAGGAATGAAAAAAGCCTTGATATAAATCCTAAAATGTTTATCACTCATTGCTCATAGATTTAGAGCAAACAATTTTCCAACTTGAATTGGGAAACGTCAATCACTAATAAAGTAAGCGGAAGGGTATCACCACCTTTGTGAACGTAAAGGTTACCAAAGAGGGCGGTGAGCCTTGTTTTACTTTGGTATTTTTTAACATCCGGCGGTAATCTATCATTACTTGTACCGTGAGTGTACGGCTATTCATTTGTAGTCGGAAATTTATTCGGCAAAACAACTAAGTATTCCGCAATCAAATTTGTTTGCTAATTCTCTGTAAGCTGTTAAAATGTTACCTTTGATTTTTTTTTCAGCAGGGAGCTGTTAAAAGTGTTACCGTTAACTTTCTTTCACCAAATAGCAAGTCTTTTTTGCAAGATGTTCGCTGAGTGTTAAAAATGCAGCAAGTCAACCAATAAGAAGTTTAGGGGGTAGAGTCCCCACTAAAGTGGATTAAATCTATAACTAGACGTTCCCTATTGTAGGTCTAATTTTAAGGTGGTTTTTAACATTAATGCACAGGTCGTAAGACGTAAGATCTTTCCTGATTGCGACATTGTTGGAAAGGAATACAATAGAAGCATGCTTTAAAAGAGCACAACTTCATTAGGTCAAGCTAAATGTCATATTTACACTAGAATTAGAAGTAGGGTAAAAGTATTATTAATAATAATTAACAATAAATTGTATTTGAGGACTCACCTAGCTGAACACAAAGTCATGATAGATTTAAGTGTATAACATTTGTATCGAACTTTTATTAAAATCCAGATGTTGTACTAAAAGAACAGAGAGAGAGAGAGAGAGAGAGAGAGAGAGAGAGAGAGAGAGAGAGAGAGAGAGAGAGAGAGACAGAAAGACAGAGAAAGAAAGACAGAGAAAGAAAGACAGAGGCAGACAGGAGAGGAGAGAAACACATGAAGAGTGGCAATAAAGTGAAGAGTAATGTCTTTATTGTGAAAATAATATAAATGAAGAAGAGAATTTGGAATTGTAGAAAAGTGAAAAAATATGTCCACCGAAATGGACTATGGCTACCATCGCCTTATTTGGTGAAGGACGTTCGTTGATAGCTCAGACGGCAGAGCAAGTGGCATTAGTATATTCCAGACTCACGGTCATGCAATTTACCAATGTAGTTGAATAATAGATACTAAANAGAAAGACAGAGAAAGAAAGACAGAGAAAGAAAGACAGAGGCAGACAGGAGAGGAGAGAAACGCATGAAGAGTGGCAATAAAGTGAAGAGTAATGTCTTTATTGTGAAAATAATATAAATGAAGAAGAGAATTTGGAATTGTAGAAAAGTGAAAAAATATGTCCACCGAAATGGACTATGGCTACCATCGCCTTATTTGGTGAAGGACGTTCGTTGATAGCTCAGACGGCAGAGCAAGTGGCATTAGTATATTCCAGACTCACGGTCATGCAATTTACCAATGTAGTTGAATAATAGATACTAAAGAGAAAGATACTTGATCTCTTAATCACCTATCTTTATGGCCATTCTAAGATCCTTGGAATACTCAGCACGTCAGGATCGTATACCCTTGTGAGGTGATGACAACGTAGAGGATTCAAATTTGCTTGAACTGTTGAGCATGGATTCAAAAGCGCTTCGGGAACTACAAGATCGATTTTATAAAAATGAATACACAATAAAACCACATAACCACATGTCTTACATTCTTTTGAGGGGTCTTTTGAAAACAATTTATACTTCTCGATTTGGATTACGTTTTTTTATCGGTGAATGTTGCTCTCCTGTGTTGAACAAAAATTCACCATAACAACAAACTTGATGCCTGTCATAAAAATTCTGAAATTGGCTGGTGGCTGTATTAGACCTATTCACACAGCTCTGCTTATGATTTCCTGTAATATTTCGCCTGTCGACATCGGAAGTGACAAAATTATACTTAACTTTCGTAAACGTGCTTTGATGGATACTGGTATTTTTCCACTGAACTACTTACTTCTTTTCAGCTTGTTAACCCTCACATATCCCTGTCATCTGAGCACAAAAACAAAGAGCAGGAGCTGGTACAACACGAATTTCCAGCTTCTTAACTATTTCCCTCTTCCTACCCCAAACCCTACCTTAAGAGAAACCAGTTAGCTCTGCTATATCGTATTTGCTTTGACTACGCTCGTTATACCAGTTTCATTCATATATGTGGTTTAGGTGAAAATCAGAAATGTAGGTCTTTTTGTGGTGGCACTGGGACATGATAGCTCTCAGAGGTGATATCAGAGTTGCTGACGAGCTTCCAGCATAAAACAACAAGCAAACAATCCTTTAACCAGTTTTTAAAGTGAAAATTCGTCAATGCTAAAACCTGCTCTTTCATCAAACAAACCTTTTCACCAAGGACAAGGCAACCCCTTAATTATTCGATTCCCACTTCGCTTTGGGCTATCAACACAAACAAACAGCACATCATCCAGGAATCCTGTAAGATATTTACCCTGGAGTGTTAAATTTTTGTTTCCTAGACAAGATTTTGTGTATTTAAGAAAGTTTTAAGCAGCTAGGTTTTGAGGCTTACAGGAACATGAAATCGCTGCTTTTGAAGTTGGCCAATTCTCGAAGCACAGTCAAAGAAGCAGCTTTCTTGCAAGATAATTATGATAGAGAAATTAATGTGCTACCATTTGCTATAGAAACCACCACAGTTTGCATGGTTTTCAGTAGGTCTAAGCCCAAGGCTTTGATGATATATTAAGTCATATACAAACCTTATCCAAACCACAATCGTCACTGATGGCCCACAAATTATCATTCTGAAATTGCTCTTAGTTAACCAGTTAAGAGCGCAACAGTTAAAAGGCTCTTTGCTATTACAAGAAGAATAAAAATTGCCTCCATGAATCATGGTAGCCAAATGTTTAATTACTTTTGACAGTATAACATTGCCAGAAGTAATTAACGGATTCCTTCGATTTTTTAATTTTATGGCAAATGGGGTTTAGCTTTAAGTATGATTTTTTTACGACATATCTGTGGAAGCTTTAAAAGCTGTTTTATAGAAATTGTCAATATATTATTAGGCTTTCTTAATATCAGGGCCACCTTTTGGAGTGTTAGTCTCGTAGACCCTTAGCAATTTTCAATCCTTAACATCGATTTTTGCTTCCATGATACTTGGGGTACCTGTGCTCCACGTTCTGTTTCTTTTTTGAGAAAATCAAACTTAAATTTTTTTTGTTAAAAATTTTTTTATGAATAACAAATTGTTAAAAATTAGTACACGACTATCTTTCCGTTTAACAAAGAGCAGGAACAGAAAAGAACCTGTTGAGGACAGTCCGAAGAAGGCAGATCGAGTTCTTGGGACACGTCATGAGGAAGGAGGGTCTGGAGAACTTCGTACTGACTGAACGTTTAGAAGGAACCAGAGACAGAGGGCGGCAGCGAAGAACATTTTTGGGAAATATGAGGGACCATGTGGCAAAAAACTGGAGGAATGGAATACAAACAGGTGAAATATCACATCTGACCAGGAACAGGGTTAATTGGAACATCATCATAGCCAACGTCTACAGACATGGCACTTAGAAGAAGAAGAATCTTTTCGTACTTAACAGACTTTTTTTAAGTAGTGTTTAAATAGGCAATTTCTTGTATAGTTAGTATTTCTTATTTGTATATTTATAATAAATAACCTGTGCATCACTTATATGAAATAAATATTTTATTAACTTCAAAAATTAGGTGCTCGATCTTTAAATTGTTGTCTATTAGTTTCCAGATATTCAAAAACGAATTTTAATGTCTAAACTTAAAATTCCTAAAGCTTCTTTGTCATGATATCCTTAAACCTTTCGTTAGCTTTATTATTTATAATTTTATGGTTGTATTAGCCCCCATATCTCTGTCTCTCTCTCTCCCTCTCTCTGTCTGTCTCTCCCTCTCTTTCTCTCTCTCTCTCTCTCTCTCTCTCTCTCTCTCTCTTTCTCTCTCTTTCTCTCTCTTTCTCTCTTCATATGGGATTTCATGGAGGAGCAGCTTGCTTTTAAGGGAACTGTCATTATTATCATTTGCCTTACAGTAACAGATGTAAAGATAACACTTTGTTATTTCCTCATGCCTTATAAACACCATTTCAACACAGCTAAATATACCATTCAGTAAAAAGGCGGTAACAACCGACATAAAACAAAAGCAAAGCAAATTCAACTATTGATAACCAGAATAAACTTTGTTGCTGTTGGTTTTGAAAAGCATCAATGATTTCTTTGTAGCACAAGTGATGTGCACAGGTGCAAATGTAAAAGATGATCTTATTTGATAGCTGAGTCTAAGTGAAAAAGAGAGGGTAGTTATCACTTTAAATAACTTTAGTCAGACACTTGAGGTTTAGTCTTATCTGTTGTTTTAATATTTAAAAGCAAGAGTAAATACAGGGTCTGATGTTCCTAACTTCTGTGTCGTTTTGTTGTGGTTTTAAATAACAGTTAAGTGATCAACTTTACACTACCATTTTTGTTTAAGTTCAAAACTTGTGCTAAGGAAAATATTTCAAAATATTTAGTTTGCAAAATACAGCACAAAACTTTTGTATGCATAAACAAAGCCCTGCGTGGTTTTTAATAATATACAATTCTTCCTAAAACAAAAAAGAAAGTAAGTAGCCCTCTTGAGCTTTCGAGGACAATTAATCAACAGAAGTAAATGACAATTACTCCCATGTGAGAAAGTCTCTTGGGGCTCCAAGTGGTCACAATCGGATTCCTTTTGTCTCCCTAATTATTTTGTGAGAGATTTTTTGTGAACAGCTGCGGTGCATACTTGTTAGTAGAATTTAATTGTTTGACATGGGAAAGCAGACATTAATGGCAAATAAAAAATTTTTTTTTCAAGGACGGGGATTCCTCCCGTAAGAGGTTTTAAAAAGATACAAAAGAAAGCTCAACACCAGTTATTATTTTATAAAGATTAACCTTTAACTTAGATATTATAATTATTATCATCATCATATTTTTATATCATATCATGTTATTATGTTGTTTTATATTGTATTGTATTATAGAATGTTATATTATAATTATAAATATATATATTTACCAGTGTTGAAGTAATTATTAGCTATCGACAATGCTCAATTATATAAGAATATTAGAGCTATCATATGGTGAACGGCCAAAAAATCAACAAAACTTAGTTTAGAACTGTCAGTTGCATGTTTTCACAATCGTTTAGCTGACGATATATATATATATATATATATATATATATATATACTCAAGCTACATACAGTACTGTTTCGCCCTTTGTGGGTTCATCAGTGCAGCACAGAGTTTCTGAGACATAACTCTCAGGCCATGTTGCCGGAGCAAGCACAGCTTAAGAAGTTATTGTGGGATCCTGTCAGAGTGCTCAAACTACGCAAGCGCAGTGAGCTCCGCATTACGCAAACGACATATATATATATATAAGATATGATAAGTTGGAAAGAATAAAAAAACTACTGAAAATTAATCAGTTTGAAAAAGAGCTGATGCTACATACGACAACGAAGAAGTAACTTTTGTGAGTAAATATATCACAATTAAAAATGTGATTAAATATTTTGTAAGTAAATATATCACAATTAAAAATGCACATATAAAGAAAAAATGTGGGTTAGCTTTGTCAACTATAAATGAAATAACCCGTAGAAAAAGGATAAATATTGGTCAATTAAAAACCTAAAAATTGTGAGAAAAGCCACAAACACCTGTATGAAATGATAGGAGAGAGATGAATTTGATATGTAGAACCTCACGAACCCATAAAATTTATTTTTATGCAACCAAAATATACAGGATTAGAGCAATTTGAACAAAAGTATGAAAAATAATTGCCCTGATGAGCAAATTTGCAACCTTTGCAAATTTTTAATCAGAAGGTTCAATTAATGTACTAAATATATGAGTGGCAGGTGGTGTATGATCAATATCCAAAACCGGAGAGTATTTCTTTTGAATATATATATAATAATCAAGCGAACTTGTGTTGCGCCTAGATTATCTTTTGAAGATGTTGCTAAAAAGAATTTGTCCCATGACCGACTGCTACAATCTGGAAAACAAAGTTGCCCTAGAAAAGGAAAGTCACTGTAGCAAAAAGACTAACACTACGCGGATTCTTTGAAAAAACTATATTTGAATGATTGTAAGGACCTTTCAAATTCGTAGATTTCAGGAAAGTTTAATATTCAATTTACAGTGGCAAGATATTTGAAATATTAAATAAATTTGTTAAATCGTGTGTAGAGTGGAAGTTCTAAGATGGTACCAAAAGTCATCTCACTAGATTGTGATACAGAATAGCTGAATAATGAAATTGTATGAGGGGCGTTGCAAGGTGATACTCTTGCTCAATGTTTTTTACCGTCGTAACAGATAATGTCATTCTTCAGTATTCTTCAAAAATGGTCTTCAGTATTGTTATAGTCGACATATTTGCTGTCATAAACATAACGAATCTTCAAAAACTTGTCTAAAATTTTGTTTTTTCTGTGTCGCAATTGTACGGATAAAATCTCGACGGGTGCACTTCAAGATAAAAAATAGTACTGGTTTGGGAAAAAAGGTTCCTTTAATGAAAACATGTCAGTGGAAGCTTATCTGGATAACGTGTAGAAGAAAGATACTTGCACTTTTAAAACATGCCAATGAAAAATGGTTAATTTTTAAGTAAAATATTATTGAAAGGGTTTTTATCAAATTATCTGAGTTAGGATGATCACCACTTTTTGAATACGAGTGCATTCGCCCTTGAGCAGTAGTGCATTCGCCTGGAGATTGTCTTGGCTCAGAGATATATGTTAGAAAACAGAGTAAAAATAATCAGCTTAAGATAAAAGATTTCACAAGAATTCTTAAGAGGACCTTCCAATATCTAAGCCTTACATAAGATATACCTAAAACATACCAAGAATGTATCTAAAACGTACCAAGAACATAAAATATGGAAGAAGCAACTTGTATATCCTTTTTATGGATTTTGTTTAAGACTCCTATTTAGAGTGGTTGGTAGGATTCATAGTGCATGTTATGTTATAGTTATCCGATTGTGGAAGTCTGGAGTTGACACTTGACTCTAAAACGAACTCTTGAGTTGTGTTATTGATATAAACCTGTTAATAAATGTTTCTTGCAATCTTAGGTAAAGATTTATTATTTACGAATCAAAGTAAGAAGAAAAAACATCTGCTTCGCAAACAAGTTTAGAGGGTTTCAACAATAAGGACTAAGGTCAGCTTCCAACAAGTTATCAAAAGTGCTTTAGAGAGTAGTATATTTAGGGTGCAACATAAAACTACACAGGCCATTTTTTACATCACAGCCACCCATAATTATGAAGTATGCAAAAAATAAAACATGGCATGTAATGGGCCCAAAACAGGTCTTGCTTGAAGAGAGAAAACCCCATAAACGCAAATAAAAGGAATGGAAAGAGATAAGATGAACGTGGCATCAAACCTCTGTTAGGCTGTAGATGAAATTACATTGCTACTTATATTATAGAAGAGTCCACAGTATTCTGGTAATTGGAATATTTTAATGCACCAGGTAGCTAAACTTTAGACAGGTCTCTATATATAGTATTAATAGCATTCACATGTCGCCACAAAAGACAATATGACTCTCAGAGCATAAAATCTTTTAATCCTTGCTAAAATCATCCTTCATTCACAACCAAATACGGCTGGCTACCTTTAATAATTAGCCATGACACAGAGTGCAGTGAATTTGTAAGGTGATTTCCAGCATGTATTTACCTCATTGTTTTCGTTAATGGGGTTCAAGCTTTTCTAATTATGAAGATCGTGTGAACTGAAGAAAGGGAAAACCATGTTAAAGTCTTGAGAAACATATCCTGTAGTGAAATTAGGGAATGATTTAATTATCAAATTTTGATGACTTTTTTGTAGAAAATGTGACTATTCAGTTATTACCTTGGACGTAAAAAATAAAACTGTTAAAAGATCAGCCTAAAAAAGAAACCTGATATCTACTTCCATTACAAAGTAGAATGAATTAAAACCAGTTCTTTAAAAAAAGTATAACTTTCAACTAGAGTGACTTTTAGTAGCTCCACAATAGGAGCGGTTATGGTATTCTGTAGAAACTAACCAGCTTGACTCAAAATGAAGTACAAAAGAAAAAATCAGTACAAAGTACTTCCCTATGTTGAATTATTAAAAGAAGATTTGAAGGGAAAATCCTTTCAAGGAGAAAGGAGAATATAGAAGAAATTATTTTGTCATATAACAAAACCTATGATATATAACATATAGCATGTAACATATAGTTAAACACATAACATATAACGAATAGCAGAAGCGTAGAAAGATTATCAAAAAACTAAAATGAAACTTTCTTGTACCGCGCAATATTTGAAATGTATTGAGTTGGTAAAGAGACAATGCACTAAAGACTATTGCTCTTGTGCAAATTCCAATGGTCAGTGCAGCAAAATATTTTAGGACCAATGAAACTCAAATTACTGAAGCAACAATTTCCTGCCTACTTGACATTGTGCCGTGTCTTGAACGACGTTGATAACGATGGATTTCCACGCACTTCTGCCTTTTGTGAATCTCAGCACTTCTTCTATCTTTTCAATTCTTCTTACCACCTTGATTCCATCCATGTACTTCAGTCTCTGTCTTCTTCGTGTTCTCTTTCCCTCGATCATTCCCAGAAGAAAGATACTCTCAAGACCAATCCTTCTTAAAATATGGCCAAGAAGCCCAAGCTGTGTCCTCTTTGCCCCAGTTACAAACTCTATTGTCGTACCAGTCATTTGTAACATTTCCTGGTAGTTTTTCTTGTCATTCATGGAACCTGCATCATTCTTCTGAAGAGCAACATTTCTGCCGCTTCAGGCCTCTTCCTCATCTTTTGGCTTATAGTCCAACTTTCACATTCATACAGTATTCTCGACGATATAACAACAACTAAAAAAATCAAAATTCTATAAAAGTTTATAATGTAACACTGTCATAACAGACAACGGTTTACAATGCTACATCAATGCTACTCCTTCATCTTCCAGAAGATGAAGGAGTTAATGATGAATGACAGAAAGTAACACGCAAGGGTTTGTCCTCTTGGAGTGCAAGCTCCTTGAAACGTAAACAGTGTTATGCTTATTTCATCACATAATAAAAGGTTGAAATGTCCCTTTGTCGTTGTCATTTACTCCCTTCGATGTCGTCAGTCAGTGGGCTTATATCCCTTTTTCCCCCTTCCAAACAACATCTCTACCATCACTGAAAATATTCTGCTCTTTTTCAGTCACTGAAAAAAGTAAAGGTTTAGTTTTACTTGATATATTGGAATAGTGTGTAAAGGACGAGGATGTGCAACTCTGTAGCCAAAGTTCAAATTCTTGTTGATGACTCATCAAAAAAAGAGATCAAAAATAGTGTGATATGACAACCATTTTTTATCATTTACTGGAATAAATAAAAGGAAATAAAAAATTAAATAAAATGAAATGGAAGATAACGCCAGCTACCTCAGTCAAACAAGGTTTAGAAGTAAATAAAACCTACAAAAAGTCACAGCAATCTTTTGTACTCCAACCCCTGGTCAGTTTAAAAAGAAAAAAGGGCGGTTAGTTTCCCTGGTTAAGTCTTTTCTTCCGTGTTGTTTGTACACTTGAAAAACATACACCTGAACATAAGAAAATAAATCTTTAATCAAAGAGAGGTAAACAAAAGTAATAGGCTGCAGTTATTTGACTTGTATTATTAATGTGAATGAGGGTGAAAATCGTTTCTGCCCTGGGCTAATGAGCCCTGGTTTAGAAAGGGTTTGTCACTGTCTGCGGTTTGAGTGTCGGATAGATGCAAAGCATTTTTTTCGCCAAGGGGAGACCGTGACTTCTTTCGAGGGAAATGATCATTCATTCTTCAGAGAAAAAAAGTACACAAAAACGTAATGACGTTTTTGAGTCACTGCAAGCCAAATAGTAATCAAAATTTTTCTTTCTAAACTAAATGTAAGTGGAGGTACACAAAACGATTCTGTGTGAGATGCTCGAGTTAAATATTTTCCTATCTGCGAGTCCAACAAACTTATTTTGATAAATCATATCAAATGACTGTGGTGCTACAACTGCTGAAAAAAGCTGAGAAAAAATGTGGGGTAAAGTAATCTTGGAAAAGGAAAAGTTGTTCCAAGTTAAGTGTTAATTAGAAGCAATGATCCTCTGAAAATACCCCCGAAATTAGAATAGAAATTGGAAGTCAGGGCACTGGGGATCTTTTTTCAGTCATAGCGGAGAAGCAAGTAGCACTAAGTGCTCTGTCAAAGCACTTACAACAATTTTCAATATCATACCCATACGGGTACCGGAGCCTCAGCATATCTGAGTAATGCACGGTAAACACTGAAGATGTATTTACCTCAAAAAACGTTCACAATCATTCTAAACGTTTTCACAATCGTCAGCTAACAATTGTGAAAATATGAAACTGGCAGTTCTAAACTTAGTTTTGTTGATTTTTTTGTCGTCCACTACATGATAGTTCTAATATTTTTATATAATTGAGCACTGTCGATAGCTAATAATTACTCTGATACTGGTAGATATGTATGATAAGAAAATTTGGGAGAGGTCATCTCAATAGAATATTCATCGTGTATAATCAGTTCTGATTTAGTGGTGTAAGATTGTACAATGAAACAATTTTGGAAGGAAAAACGTTTTCGCGTGAGAAACCAACCAATTTTGAATGAGCACAAATATCAGTCATGTACTCTCGTGAGGGCTGAGGAGCCGTGGCTTAATGGTTAGTGCACTGCACAGTAACCAAGAGTTACGGGTTCGATTCCCCGAGCTGTCGAGGAGAATTTAGAACTTTGCGAAAAGAAAAAGCCATTGGTTGGCGTCAGGAAGGGCATCCGGCCAAAAAATTCCTCACTGCCAAATCAAAGTCCCTGTGAAGGGCACCGTCTTAGCCCCAATTGCTGGGAAAAAATGACGTAAAAACTAAAAAAAACCCAACTCTTGTGAGGGCTCCCAAAGCAATTTTGGGCAGTGGGAGCATTTTTCCAAAAAGTGCATTTTACGAGTTTTATCTGTAATTACGTGATTCCAAAGCATCTACCAATCCTCAAATCAATTAAGCTTCTCGCTTTTACTTAGGGTAGCAAAGATAAATGACAAACTTTCTGTGTTATTGCATGTTCACAGATGTGTGAGGTAACTGTTATTTATTTTAAAGTAAAAACAAATATCACTGTGATTTAGAACAGTTCCATTTTAAGTTTTGGTCAAGCCGGTCATTGAAATAGACTGCGTTTAAAACCAAAAACAGTATAAAATATTAATTCCTTCTGAATGCTTTCTTTGAGAAATA
The DNA here is from genome assembly GCA_003991215.1 of Morbakka virulenta. Classification (NCBI taxonomy): domain Eukaryota; kingdom Metazoa; phylum Cnidaria; class Cubozoa; order Carybdeida; family Carukiidae; genus Morbakka; species Morbakka virulenta. Next base: position 1,389,318 of record RDPX01000048.1, read on the forward strand.
CAGCATTTTTTGCAAAAGTGAGGAAATGAAATAAGATTTGAATCTTGTCTGAAATGCACTTCCTTGAACTTCCCGAAAAGTAAACAATATCATGAAAGAAACTGTCGTTCTCGTTATTCAAACATGTGAAAACTAAAGCCGCTTACTTCCACCAATATTTCGTTCTTTTTTTCTACATTTGGTTAAATACAACGAAAATATATAAAATAATACGTCTTAATACGATATTAACTGTTTAGTTTTCGTAGTCTGATTGAAGTTGCTTAAAATTCTCACGAGAAATAGTCCTGCAAGTAAATAGAATGTCCATATATACAAACTACCAGCTGTTTCCATTCTTTCCGGCTTCCCATTGAGAAAGATTATGGTGTGCGGCTGAAATCCGAGTTATAACTTCACGCTGAAACAAAGCTGCTTCTGGGGCGTAGGAATCTCAAAAAACTACAATTAAACCTCTCTCTTGCTTGTCTTTCTGTTTGTCTATATCCCTCTTTCTGCCTCACTCTGTTAAAATGAAATATAACCGAACCACTTCTTTTTCGCATTGGCAACCAGAAAATTAGTCTCGCTGCTACTCATCGAGTCCCAATTGTCCAGACTACTACTAATTGTTCTTTTTATTAAAATTTGAAGCTCAAGCACTCCCAGTTATCACTGTGTGTCCTGTTTCTCATTCTGTGTCCATGTGTCGTTTCGTCTCTCTCCTGACATATATATATATATATATATATATTAGTAACAAAATAAAATAACATTTTGACTCTGGTGAGATACAATTCAATTAAGCAATCCATGATTCCGTTGAGTTGTCGTTTAAGCATCAGATCTTGTGGGAAAACATGCTGCGTCAAATTGGTACAAGTTATATTAATACGGGGCAATTTTGACGAGGATCACGTTCCATTCAAGGATTTATTTATTCAAGTGCCAAGTCGAATAATGGGCTTTTCATTACCGTTCCTATTATTGCCGAGTAATTATCGTCAAAAAAGAAAATAATGTTTAAATTCATACAAGCCTCAATAGTTTAATGCTCATTATGCATTACTCTTGTAGGTGACCATGTAGTTTCACCCCTACAGGGTAGTAATTCCTCAGAGTCCAACTTCTCATCAACATCCCCATCATAAAAACCGAAATTCAACTTATAAAAAAACAGCAACCGCAAAAAAAAAGGATGGGCAGCCTGAATGGCAGAAAGCACTGCACTCCTTTATCCCACTTCCTGTCCTGTCACATCACAATGAACCGGGATCTATTTCAACAAGGCCACACAAAGCTTCATTCTCTTCAGGCCGGTATAACTTAAAAGTTTTACTTTCATGTTTTCATAAAATTGAGAATATTAAGCTAACTTCGTGCCTTTTAAGTGTGTAAAATTTGGTTCAATGAAATTCAGAACACTAAATATTAACAGTGTAGGTGGGGCAAATGACGTTAAAGAAATCAAGTGCAAGGTGGAAATCCTGTGGGTAGTGTTATTTGTTTTTTTGGCACCTTAGTCACCGAAAAGTCGTTGAAAAGACAATTACCATCGTTAAAATACCTTCGTTTTTTTTGCGATACTGACTGTCAGACGATACGTATTCTTAATATAACAACAAAAACAGCAACTGGTCATAATAATGAGTGACAAAATTCATGACTACTTTCACTCTCCGGCCAATTTTCGAGTAACAATCTCCAATATCGAACAAATTGATAATTGTATTGTCTGACATGGACCAAGTGAAACTTCCAAAGACAATGTTAAATTTATTTTATGAAAACATCGTCGGATCGCTGGTCTTCTGTTTTGGTAAAAGAATCATAGCTAGCTAAGGTTGCCAGTTATTTGCAAGAAAATAGAATTCAAGGTCTCGTCTTAGAAATATTTGTTTTTACACTTTTGGCAATAGATTTAAAACCCTGTCTCAGCTGAATCCATCAACTTGACCAAGGCAACTGTTAAAAAGCACTCCCAGTTCTGTTAAAATGCGCAAATGAAGCTCCAAATCTCATATTAAAAACCAGTCTTCAACACCTTGATGTACATTGCACGTGTGTGTGCCATGTGAATGCAATGTTCACAATGCCGCCACCTTATAAAGATCAAAACATTTAAACACACAATTTTTTTTGCTAATCTTCTTTTTTCCTTTTTGCATTCAACTTGGGAGGGCGAAACACTTCCCTCTTTTACAATGTTCTGTCCTGGTGAATATCTACTTCCAACAAATCTACTTCTAACAAATGGTAAATTTTCCAAAAGGCTACAGTCGTTTGCTTTTTTTACAAATAACAAATAAAGTTCAACTTTGTCAAAAACGTTATTTTTCTCCAACTGCAAACCAACTCAAGATTAAGAGATTATCTTTATCGGCTCAAATATTGTGGTGCCTTTAAAACTAACTGAATATTTTTAATTGTTAAAGCACACATCTTTAACCCTGAACTAAACATATTTATATATTAACAACTCAAATTAACGAAAGTGAATCATCCAACAGCAGGCAGTTGGTGTGCTTGTGCATCAACATAAATACAGGTAAATAATATACATTTCGTCTTGAGACGTACGTTGAGTATACACAGTATACTTGCAATTAATATATTAACTTTTTACCTTTTTATCGAACTAGAGTGTCAAGTGGCCAATGTGCTTTGATGAGACAACCGAATCTTCTGGATTACTGATTACATCAAGGTGCGAAATGATCAATACCAACAGCATTACGAGCTTGTCTGGACTTCAAAGGAATTCAACCGCCATCTCTCGTAACACCCCGGTGTGTATTGGCGTCATAAAGAGAAAGACGATACGCCCGTGCTAAGGGGGAGGGGGGGAGGAAGCTTCTTGTGGTGTGGTGCGACGATCGAATGGGAGGATCGAGTCTTGTGGAACAGAAATGATAACAGGCAGCACCATAATCATAATACGCTGAGCATGATTAGTTACTTATGTGTTAAGGTTTTTAAAACAGTCAATGAGTTACGAAACACAATGATGAAAACAGAAAACGGAGGCTGTTTCAAACAGTCGATCAGGAACTGGAATGCCCACGCAAAATGTCATTTCAAATTTTTCTCTTTTCTCTCAAAAACTTAGCTCACTTGTGCCTCAAAAGTGTTATGGTTTCGTAAACGTAAAATCTCTCAACCTTTAAAATAATTTTTGGTTGTGACACAACCTGAGTGTCACAAAAAATATCACATTTCTAATTTCTTGAAAAGGACTACAAATTCGTTGCGGGGGCTTACAAAGGGGGAAACACGGAAGATCGGAATACGGGAGTAAATATGTTATGGAAATGTTCAAAATCTCCACACAAATGAAGTAAATCTTGACTCGACTTGTTTGTTTTTAACTGCAAACTTCAAGACAGGTTGAGGAGTGGCTTCTGCGGATCAGATCTTTCAAGACCACGTATAATCGAGACAGGCAACAGACATCGGTCCTTTTCATCTTACAAAATGCTTTTGATCGGTGAAAACAAACTCCATGCTGGTAAAATTAAAGTAACGCAAGGTGTCAGATCAAATGAACAATATTACTAACTGGTAGTATTGTCACGACAACAGGCATCATCAAAGCACATGGCTGGACATAGCTAACTACACAAATCTCTACAAGAGATAAAACGTTAATACTAATAAGTTAAACATTTCAATTTACTAGCAACGAATATTAATTTATCAAAACATTTATCGTATGTACTCACAATTAAACATCTAATTAGAATCATTCTGTTAGATTTCTCAAGTGACGAAGTCCCGAGCTTTGCATGTTGGCCATCTGAATGCCGCTTGTCCGGCCAGCAAGGTAGAAAAAAAATTACAAAACTCATTTTGATAATTTGAATCGTGAGTTTGGCCCGGTTTGATCAATGATGACAGTCGAGAGTCAATTAACACTAAATATGTGTGATCTTGGGTGGCTCTCAATCCTGTAACATGATCGGTTGTCAAGTCTTCAAAGAGGGTTAAAAATGATTCAACTCAAAACACCTGAAGACTCATCAAAGCAACCGCATCTTGGACACAACAAATAAATATCATTGACGCTTCTTCGTAAACACCAACGGGTGTTTACTGAACGCAATGTTTTCTTTCTCGATAATGTCTCGTCAACATTCGCGACCATAAAAAATCCATACCTGAGATTTGAAAAGAAAATCGATATTCTTAAAGTATCACACAACACTGCTTTTTAATTACTCGAGGATAATTTGAATTAATCTCTAACTTTGTCCAAGTACTAAGGCATCGTGAGTAACAGTAAATTGTTCCTCGCTTTTCCGAGTTCCTCTCTTTAATGTTCCTTGTAAAGTAACAGACTTTAACTGAAATGTTTCCGCCTGTTGCGGCAATGATAACTTTAGTTCAAAGTCCTCCCCTTCTTTTTTATCATCCTTGATCGTTCCCCACACGATAATAGTGTCCTCAACCATCATAATATTAGCAGAAAAGGCACGTGGGTCTCTGCAACCAGCGTGTTGAACTATCTTACATTTTCTTGTTTTACCTGGTACCTTCACACAGGGTGATATGTGCCAAGATGTTTTACAAGACGGAGGTTGCGATTCACAAGGATATAAAACAACAGCAAAATTGTTTTTATAAATACTGTGTAGATTAACATTCGTCATTCCAGATGAAGCAAAAACTTCTTCAAAACTTGTACACGATAGCCTCTTGAAGTTCAGTGGGCTTTTCACCCACGTGTTTCCTTGATGCACTCGACTGCTGTTGGTTTCAAGAATAAAACTTGAAAGTTTTTTGGTTCTATTAATAAGGTTTTCCATCTCGTAAATATTTAATGTGATCGACTAAACGAACTGTTGTGTTATACGATTAAAGCAAGGTCTGACATAATATCTCACAACGTGTGATGCAATGAAATGTTTTACTTCGTTACTCTTGACTTTAGTCCCTCGATTTAAAATATAGCGAGTTTCGGCTTGTAAATATTTCGAATCCTTTGGTTTAACTAAATTGCAAGGTAAACTCTGCAAAATGAATAGTTTGATCACGCAAGCTCTGTGTTTCCCTTTTCCTGTCTGACAACAACAGTAAACTATCCTCTGGCGTGAAAAAAAAAAGAAGCTGTTTCAGAGTCAATACTAACGTCCTACCACTTCGTAAGCAAAGCGCCTTCTTGTCTGTTTTGGCCTCCGACGGCCCATTTAAATCTGAGCTTTTCTGTCTCAATGTAATCTCGTCATTGTCTGTTCTTTCCCTTCGTCGTTTTAAATGAATGGAATGAATGGGGATGCCCCAATAGGATTGTCGAGTCAACAGTTTTGAAATGGTTCTGCTTGAACAAGCAAAATGAAAGATTCAGAGGTTGTTAAGAATACCAGTTCCGTTTTGAATTGCAAATGACTAAAACGACTGAATTAACAACCGAACCATTTTTTTGTGACAGAAAATATAAGTTACTGGGTGGGTTCTTTATTTCTGGTAGCAAACTTGTTGTTATTCTTCAGTGATTTTCGACTGAATTCTTAACTTGAAAAAAAGTTATTTCGAAAAAATGGATGAATATTTTTTGCTTTACTGCAAAGGAAAAGGCTTGACATTCCATTTCATGGAAGGTAATATCGTTTAAGGCTTTCACAAGTGGAATCAAGAGCACCTTCAGGAAAGAGAAAGATAATTGACGTTCACAATAGTTTGCATCCTTTCACGTCTCCGAGGCCCTGAGATTCTTTGGGTACCCAGCTGTCATAGCCTTGGTTTGGTATTTCTTTCAAAAAGCACAAGGGAAACAAGCGTGATGAAAGACTGAAATCCGTCTCCCCTTCAAAATCCCCCCATGACCAATCGGCGAATTCTGCCCTTACTCCAATCGTAAAAATGTATTGTGGTCTCACCAGAGAAATGGTTCAATCTTGCGTTAAAATTATTATTTTCTTCAAAAAGCTTAACAACATAGGAATTCTCCATTTTTGTCTATTGTTATTACATTTCTAATTTGAACCTGTTCCAAGTGGTCGCTTTCACAATTTGTGGGTCACCTTTTAAAACTGGACCCCATTGATACCTTTCACTGACCAACAGCAATTCTGGAAATTGGGCAAAGCCATGGTTAATTATTTTGTATCTATTTCAGATCCCTTCTAAGAATTCTTTCGTGGCCAAGTTAGCCAAGGTGCTGCTGGTGCAAAAATCCACTTCATTCCAGACTGCGAATTGAGGCTAAGTATAACTCGCACGGGAGGTTTTCACTTTGCCTTTTCAGGTTTCTTGATCACATTCGAATTTTTCTAGCATCTTTCTTCCTGAAAAATTAGCTCTTTGAGAATGCAGCTTCAATGAGGAAATACTGGCGAAAATAATTTAGAGCACTATATCGTTTAGTCTTCTTCATTTTTGTCAAAAAGTGCTTTAATTTTTAGGGGGGTTAACGTCACCCCCAGTAATTTGAGCTCAGACGGTGTCCTTCAAAGGGACTTTATTTCTAAAGAAAGGAAATTCTTATCGAGAAAAAAGAAAAACAGAAATGTTTTAAAATAAATACCAGAAAAATACTTATCAGCGGTAAGTGCTGTAAGGGAGCTCTTATTGTTAGATTGTGTTAATATTGGGTCATTAGTCCAATAAAGGAAAAATTTTAATAGAGGAAAACGAAAATTGAAACCGTAGTTTCATGTTCATTTTAGACTGGTCTTAAAGAAAATGAACATCACTGGGTAAGCACATGATGTACGTTCCAACTTTCTCGTTACGAATCTTATAGCTTTCCCCCGATTTTAAAGGCTAAGCCCATGTACACTAGTGCCCTTTTCTTTCGAGTTGTTCCTCGCGAAATGAACACCTTCCGACGGCACTGTTTCAAAGCCTTGTTATTACAATGTTTTAGAAAATAAAATTCATTCAAATGGATGTCTGAAAGTATCTTTGTGCTGGAGCCTCGTAGTAGAAATCGTGAATGGTGTTTTCATTTGCAATGAAGAGTATTTGCTCACTGTTAACTTAGTAAGAGAGGAAGAAAGAAGTTGTTCAGACAAAACAAAGTTTACATTCTTATTTATTACTTTAATTTGTCCAACGGAGCGAATTTTCAACTCAAATATCTGCACAGTTTTTAACTTTAGTTAGTTTACTGTGAATTCAACTTTACACTCGGCAATTCAGAAACTCCTAGTCTTAAGGAGAGGGCAAAATGTTTTGAATACAAATACAAATTTTGTATTCCACTGTAGCATACAGTATTTATCCGTATATTCAATTTTTAACTTAACTTTATTTTTAGTCCCGATGGAGACACTTATGGAGACAAGTTTCCACACGCATTGGATTGCCTTTAACTCTTTATATTTTTCACTGAGTGTTTTTTCCCCTTTCAAAAGTCACCCGCTCAAAAACGTAACGGTGATAGCCCAGGCTGTGGAATATGTGGCTATGATAGACATAGGGACTGGTGTGAACCTAGTTCAATGTACTCATACTTCCTACTTTTAAGTAATTCCAAATTCTCTTCTTCAATATTATTTTAACAAAAGCAAAAACTTGGAAAAGTTTACATTTTCAATTTATTCAAATAACTTTGTAATGGCATTGGTGGCTTTAAACAAAAATCTGTTTTCCATATTTTGCACAAAATTAGTCCAGCAAAAGTACAAATAAAAACCTTTGACCTTGGAAACACCAATTTATGAACATAAATGTTTTGCATCAGGAGACATTTGATCATCCAATGGATCACAGATACCTAAACGACAGCCCTCAATATAATTAGATAATCTCACTTCTTGCATTGTCTTAAAAACATGCACTGAAAATTTAGAACATATGAACTTCCCTCCAAACATGGCCATTGGAGACTTTATCTCTAAAAATTAACATTTCAAGATGATGTGATTTCTGCTATAACCAGAAATAGAGATTGGAATTGAAATTGAAATTAATGACATGAAGAACCTATGTGTCATGAGGTACAGAAAACAAATCAATGCTTTTTAATATCTTTCACGAGTTTTAGATACTTTGAATCTATGAATTTATGGGTCACGGAAAAATATCTGATGATAAATTAGTTATCTTTAGAGGAAGTGATGGTGGCCATGATTATGATATGAGAAGCACAGGTGCTTTGTAAAACTTTCCCGTTATCTCAGGGTTTACTCCAAGATCAAATATTCAACTTAAACTTTACAATTGATCTTACAAATTTCAATCATTATCATACTCAGTTGTGTGTTTTTAATGCCCCCTCCCCCCCCCACCTCATGAAATAGTAATGATCTGAGATTGAACACATGCACTGGAATTTTTTACCACTGCAGCGTTATCACAAGCAGGCAGGCATCTTTTACACTGAAACAGTGTCTTACTTTCCTTCAGCATATCCAAACGGTGAGAAGGTACAGGAAGATATGTTCTTTAGACAACTTGTCTAGATTCCAGCGAATTGGAAAAGCCTCAATGTGAGAGAGATTGTAATAATTACATTTTTGGAATCATCGACTCCCAATAGTAAACTTTAAATGTATGGACATAGATATTAATTACTTTCATTATTTGACTCACATTGAAGATCACATTTTACCGTTTTTACTATGTTTTTATCGACCAAAAGGGACAAAGTCATTACGACTTGAAAGCCAATGAAGTCATTTTGGTATGGAGAAGGAAAACACTATAGCATGTAGCAAAGAAGCTTACTTCAGGTTACTGTAACAGGTGACAATGCACTTATGAATTGAAAAAAACCATTCAGACTTGTCATTGTTTAAAGAATGTACAGAAATACTGTCTCATAGGGTTTGGTAGCATAATAGTGTATTTTGCCAAAATGAAATTATGTTTCCTCTTACCCCTTTAAGTCAAGGTGGGAGTACTTGTTCCTAGATTTGACCAGAAGGCCACAAACAGACCTATTCCCCTCCCTGCAATTTCATGGATTTCCCACTTATTGTTTTAGGCCAAAAAATGAACGAATATTGGATATACATTGAACTGTCCCCTCGCATTCTAGTGAAGCATTTACCCTGAAATAGCGTTTGGAATACATGATGTGAATGGATAAGAATAGGCTACAACAATTGCAGAGTCTCCCTCAAATGTCTTAAAACTCTTACTTTCCCTGAAAAAGCAGGATTTTGTTTTGCATTACTTGGAGTCTGATGTCTAACCCAAGCTTCTCTAGTTGCTTTTCAAAATCCTGTCCAACTGCACCCAGAGTTTTAACCACTTCTGGAATGACATCCGCTTTTTTCAACCCCAGAGCTCGACAAAAGCTTCCTTGAGTGAATGATGGTCTTTAATCTTTTCGACCATCTGAGGGCACAACCTGGTATGCCTCGATATCGTAACATCAAAAACCAAGGCTTCTTTTTTAGCAGACGAAACCGTACCAATTCTTGTGCCTTTGTCTTCATAACTCCCTTTGGACTTAGTCCATAACGGCTTTATCAAAACACTATTTTTTGCACTCTTCCTTGCCGCATTGGCATATCACCGTTCATATTCCCTTTTAAGTCAGCTTTCTGCACCTACTATTTATTATTATTATTATTATTATTATTATTATTATTGAATGTTTCGATTTGGCTCCAATTTTCGTTTAATATGTGCCAAGTTCCTCCCCAGTGGTCTCAGGGAAGAGAACTAAAGATTTATGTCTGAGGAAAAGAAATGCTTGGGGTTATTTTTAAAGGAACCAAATAGAGGCAATAGTATTTAGAGCTTTCCTAATATATCTTCTTTAAAATACTAACTTGTGGACGAAATATAACATTAAAAATTTTGTAACTGAACATTAAGTTTTGTTGGTTGGCTTAGTTTGCGTCCATATATATATGCATACGCAAAGAATTCTGTCCGAAATATCCCAGGCTTTTTGCATGCAGTTGGGTCCTCTCAGAACCTCCTTTTGGCACCAGAATAATATCACAGGTGGTTTTTCAGTGTTTGTTGAACAGTTCCGGAAATTGGTAACACAGACATATCAAATTACTGGCAGACGGCATTCTTTTCGTACGACATTGTTCGTATCATTTATTTGGAGGCGACAGATTACAAAGTGCGTCATTTGTTTGTCAGTCAGATTTTAACTTCTGATTCGTTAATGAGATTTGGGTCTGGTCTTTTATTTCCTTTTTGGTTGAGGTTTTTGAGCTTTGTATCACANGTCTGGGCACGTTCCGTCTAACCTATTATTATTTTTATGATTAGTATGATTATTATTATTATTGAATGTTTCGATTTGGCTCCAATTTTCGTTTAATATGTGCCAAGTTCCTCCCCAGTGGTCTCAGGGAAGAGAACTAAAGATTTATGTCTGAGGAAAAGAAATGCTTGGGGTTATTTTTAAAGGAACCAAATAGAGGCAATAGTATTTAGAGCTTTCCTAATATATCTTCTTTAAAATACTAACTTGTGGACGAAATATAACATTAAAAATTTTGTAACTGAACATTAAGTTTTGTTGGTTGGCTTAGTTTGCGTCCATATATATATGCATACGCAAAGAATTCTGTCCGAAATATCCCAGGCTTTTTGCATGCAGTTGGGTCCTCTCAGAACCTCCTTTTGGCACCAGAATAATATCACAGGTGGTTTTTCAGTGTTTGTTGAACAGTTCCGGAAATTGGTAACACAGACATATCAAATTACTGGCAGACGGCATTCTTTTCGTACGACATTGTTCGTATCATTTATTTGGAGGCGACAGATTACAAAGTGCGTCATTTGTTTGTCAGTCAGATTTTAACTTCTGATTCGTTAATGAGATTTGGGTCTGGTCTTTTATTTCCTTTTTGGTTGAGGTTTTTGAGCTTTGTATCACAGTCAAAATAACAACCACATAGCAGCTAATTGATTAATGAAAAATAAAAATAAAAAATAGATGAAAAGCCTAATTTGTGAATACCATAACTAAATTATAAACTTCTATGTCCAAATTAAGGTCAAAGAATAATATGTTTTGGCAAAAGTTTAGAAAAATATGACATAATAGTCAAAAATATTCTGGTTGGTCTTAGCAACTGAAGACATATGCACGACATGCATTCCACCATTCAACAATCAACCGAAAATAATTTTTTCCTGGATTGTCGTTGTCTGCAGCTGCAGCTACATTTTGTGCCATTTGTTTATTTTGATGAGCCGATGTTGTTTCGCAATAGAAATTTAATCAAGAAAGGAGTACACTGTTGTAAGATCTTGTGTTTTTTTGCTAGATTTGAATGTAAAATTTGGAAGGAAGAGATTTTTTAGACCTTGTTTACTGTACGCTTTGGTTTCCATTGAGGTGAATCCAATGTTAAGCCTCCTACAAACTTCAAAAGAAAACGCCCCTGTTTACTTATTATTTCCCATTTGGATTACCTCAATAACTTAATTTTACCTGTTTCCTGACTCCTGACTCTTTGAGTTGCTTTTTATCAAATTAATTTCTACATGATCATTCTTCAGATATACGCTTCCTCAGGAACAATTTAATATTGAAAATAGGCCTGTCAACAGGTAAACAGGCCGCCTTTTAAAAAGTACGCCAAACGGCAGTCATAATCCCACCACTTTCACAATTAGCAACAACAGTTTGGTAAACGATGGGATGGTCAGGATTTTTATCCCTTTTGGCGAGATGTGTCTGAGAATATTCAAATAGGGGCGGGGGGGGGCAAAGCAACAGTTTCCTGAAGCAAGAAGGTGCATTAGGGGAAAAGGTACCAAATTCCTATGTTTAATTGATAGCTAAGGCCTTGAGATCGTCAAAAATCACACGATGAATTATTTTAAACAGTTACATATCTGCAGATGTTCTAAATTTGTACGCAAGCAGGCAATGTAAATATTTAAGTACCTTTAATAGTCACCTGAGGGGTGTTCATTATCCCAACCGTGTTTTCGTGCAACAGGCGATTTAAGCTTACTGGAAGTACAAGAAACAAGTAATAAAAAAATTAGTTATTTGTAGGTGTATTGATATGAAGATCTTACAAAAGACCAGACCTGTGTATTGCCAGGTTTCTGCTTGCCAAGGAGAAAGCAATGATTACAACTCAAGAGAAAATATGCTGTCCACGGATTCTCAGCCGTCAACTTTCACAGATGAAACTGTGTGCATCTTCCTGAGTGTTCACTCAGGCAGCTTTCCCATAATAAACCGAACAATCCTATTGTGAGTGACTAAATGATCTGCTAATGCAGATGTAGTCATACGGAACTACTACCACCAGAGGAAATTAGTGAGTGAACAATGATAGACTCAAGGTGTGAGGTAGAGAATAGGTAATAAATGGCGAGGAATTAAAAATAAAACGGTGAATTAAATGGAAGGATGAAAGTTACCTCTCTATGAGAGAAATAGCTGGGCCTTAGGATGGTAAGAACCTCTATCTTTGTCATCTAATTAAAGGTAAAGCGGGTCAGAAATCGTCAATACAGGGTAACTTTAGAGGTTACTTTACAAGATAGATGACAGAACTGGTGAAACACTTGGGAGATGGAATCCAACGTAGAAACAAGCATTTCCCAATCATGACTTCGTCAACAATGACAGTCGTTAGGTTAAGTCTTGGTAATTTCTTGGTTCTAATTAAACGTGGACAAAGTTAGGCGACAAAAAGGGGACCTAAAACCTCTTATAGTGTAATTTCCTACATGACCCCTGAATGTAATCCGACTGATGCAATGTGAAACTTTGGAATTCCGAATCAAAGTACAAGGAATTTCATTATTTCTCCCTATGTGTGTGTTTTAACGGTTGAATTTTGTGATTTTATTTTGTCTTTACTTTGTCTTTACTTTGTCTTCACTTTGTCTTTATTTTGTCTTCATTTGTCTTTACTTTGTCTTCATTTTGTTTTCACTTTGTCTTTAATTTGTCTTTACTGTGTCTTTACTTTGTCATTACTTTGCCTTGACTTTGTCTTTAGTTTGCCTTTATTTTGTATTTACCTTGTCTTTACTTTATCTTTATTTTGTCTTTACTTTGTCTTTACTCTGTTTTTGCTATGTCTTTGCTTTGCCTTTACTTTGTCTATACTTGGTCTTTACTTTGTCTTTACTTTGTCTTTACTTTGTCTTTACTGTGTCTTTACTTTGTCTTTATTTTGTCTTTACTTTATCTTTACTTTATCTTTACTTTGTCTTTACTGTGTCTTTACTTTGTCTTCATTTTGTCTTTACTTTGTCTTTACTTTGTCTTTACTTTGTCTTTATTTTGTCTTTACTTTATCTTTACTTTGTCTTTACTGTGTCTTTACTTTGTCTTCATTTTGTCTTTACTCTGTCTTTATTTTGTCTTTATTTTGTTTTCATTTTGTCTTTACTTTGTCTTTACTTTGTCTTTACTTTGTCTTCATTTTGTCTTCACTTGGTCTTTACTTTGTCTTTACTTGGTCTTTGTTTTATCTTTACTTTGTCTTTATTCTGCTGACATTGCTTACCCATGGTTACAGGGGCTTCTCAATCTTAACAACGCCAACTGTGACTCTAATTGCAGGTAAGTGAAGTGTTACTGGGACAGTTTTCATTTAATCCATTTTCCTATGAATGATTTAATATTCTACTGTGAGCTAATTATGGAAGCTATAAATTAATTGTGTTATTCAACATAATTTAAGGCAGCTTTAGAAACCAATTCAAACAAGTCTAAAGGTAGTCTCTCGATATATGTCGTGCACTTTTTTCCGTTGTTGCTATCACAGGTGGTCATTATACACTGAAATCCCTTACCATTGATAGGTTTAAAGAGTCTTATTTCCGAGTTCCTATAGTTAAAGTAACTGTGTGATACAACTTGGAACATAACCAAAAGTATTTCGCTTAAAATCTAACTGCAGTTTAAGATTTTTAGTGTTTTGAGCAGTTAATTGAGTATTTTTTTTCTGTCAATGCAGCATGCTCACTCTTGTCGGTCACTGTTATGGCGATCAATCGTTAAGGGAAAACAGACTGACGTAATCAAATTTGAATGAATAATGTAAGCTATTTTAGACTCTGGAGGATGGTTTCGTGTTCTTAAAAGGTTGGGTAATTTACTAATGTCAGTAATCACTTAGGGAAATTTCCGGCAATTTATGGGAGCTCAAGATTAATTATACCTTCTAGAATATTCTTTGACAAGAGAAACTATGTTTCTATAGCCTTTAAAGATAATGTAAAAATGATTTCGAGTCTTAAAAATGCTTGATGGTGCTTCGTTATCAAAGTAATAGTTTAAAAAGTTGTTTTTTTAGTTTTTCCTTGAGTTATGTCCAATTTTCATTGGAGGAAACATTCGAAGACCACTGCATTACCCATACGGATTTAAAATTAACTGGATAGCGAAAACAACAGATATTACTTGTAGATTATTGGAAGAGAATGCAGGAAAATTTAGATGTCTTGGGTAACAAATGTAAAACCACTGAATTATAAAATTCTGAAAAAGTACATGGGAACTGGAATACGTAGAAGAACATTTACAGTATAAACAAATGTAGAGTGACCGACATGTGCAGGCTATGGCAACCTACATTATTATTTGGTTTGATGGGTTTCGTCATCAATAAATTGTATAAAGTTATTTATATCTTCCCTACAAGTGTGTTCCAACGTGCCCCATTCAAATTACAAAATGCTGCAGTGTCTACACTTGCTCAATTTTAGCCCGAATTCGTTCCTCGGATGCCCAGTAATAGGACTCGGACTGATATTTTTGCCTTGTGTGTGTGTGTGTGTGTGTGTGTGTGTGTGTCTTCCTTTTTCTCTGCCTCTTTATCTCTCTGCCCTGTCTTTGTTCATCTCTCTCACTCTCTCACTCTCTCTCACTCTCTCACTCTCTCTCTCTCTCTCTCTCTCTCTCTCTCTCTCTCTCTCTCTCTCTCTCTCTCTCTCTCTCTCTCTCTCTCTCCCCCC
>RDPX01000048.1:1404432-1432474 GCA_003991215.1 Morbakka virulenta
TCTCTCTCTGCCCTGTCTTTTTTCGCTCTCTCTCTCTCTCTCTCTCTCTCTCTCTCTCTCTCTCTCTCTCTCTCTCTCTCTCTCTCTCTCTCTCTCTCTCTCTCTCTCTCTCTCTCTCTCTTTCTCTCTCTCTCTCCTCTCACCTCCAATCCTTGACAGCGTATGTTTAAAATAAGGTTACTCTTTGTGCTTCGTGGCCTTTTAACTAAATAGTAGGACTAGTAGCATTACTTTATTTGATTAAAGCTCTACTATAATTCTTTTCTATTAATCACTTGATCCGATCTGAATGAAATAAGAGTCAGAAAGATGATCACTTTGTAATTCCATATTTTCATGCCAAGTCTGTTTTCCGCAATGTCGGCTCTTTGATCTGACCTTGAATTTTAAAAGTTCGATTGATTTAGGCCACGCTAAGTTCACAAGTGAATATGCGTGTCAGATTTGGGCCTTTGATAAAGCTGATAGAAGCATCACTCAGCGGAAGTATTGTAAATTAAGATTGAGATGAGAACTAACAGAGAAGACGATTCCCTTTGCAGAGTGTATTCAGAACTGATAAAACTGTGGACTCTTTTCATTATTTAATATGTATAGATGGTCAGATTTCAGACGAAAAGGATTTTTTAATTCAGTGTTCTAAATGCAATTGCTTTTTCACTGAAAAGAATAACTCTCCAATTTATCTCGATCAATAAATTGTAAAGAATCATGAAGACATGTCATTACTAATCTCCGAACGTTTCACTCCTTATAGAAATTTACCACTAATTTAACCACAATAACACAATTAAACACATTATTTGTCCAAATGCAAAAAGTGGTATGCTTCAAAGCGCTTTCCTATTGATCGGATTTTTTTGTAACATGGGGAAATATTTTTCTTGCTTTCATGAAATATATTGATAAGCACTAAGACTGTTTAACTTTTGAACTAATAAAGTACTGTGAACTTATGTTCTTACATTTTCTAAGTGAAACTTTGTTTGTTTCATAAATGCCCACTTTTTGTGAGTAACTTTCTTCATATCGTGAAAGATAATCTCTCGTAGTGCGGTTAATGTAACACTATAACGATTGACACGCTTAGCTAGGGTAGAAGAAATGCAATTACAGCCACGAAGATAATGAAGGAAACTATGGAATATGTTATCAGAGAGGAAAGAAGAACGGAGAATTACAGACGAGAGGTGTGCCGTAAAATATGAGGTGTCATGTATATAAACACTAATGTTCCTAAATGACTGCGCCTATCTGAATGCATGCATATAAAACTCAAGATTAACAACTAAATTGGAACTATGTTTTTACCAGATTAAAATTCCTCTACTTCTAAATATTACTTTGTAAGACCTCCTGCAAAAACAGAGATAGCATATTCAGCATACTAAAGAAACTGTTCAACAACACCTTTTTCTCCTTTGTGACCATCAAACTTGGAATCAGACGACCACAGTGAATCAAATAATACAGTCAATGTTAACTTTGTATTTTATTATTATTTACTTCATTGTTATTGCTTATCAGAGACATTAGCCTCATTTCTTTGCTCATTCCAACTCCTAACTCAACATGATTTCTGTGGCATTGTTTTGCCCACACCTGTTCCTTTTTTTTGAGCACCATTTTTACCCCCAGGGCACCCAAATATTCCTCTTCCACAACGAATTTACAAAAAGATAATTTAAGCAGGGTTTTTTTTCATGTCGGAGCTTGTTTTGGAAGGCTGTTTTTGTGTTGCACATTTTTTAAAAAATCAGTTGCAATTAAACAGCGTTTTATAATTTTGTTTTACACGTGCTTTGGTTTACATAATATTATTTTATCTAATTTCCGGGGTTTGTCCCTCTTGGAACTTTTTTGTGTTGTGCGCCTGCACCACATTTTAAAGCTTTGCCAGCACTTACTGATTTTCAAATCTGTTACAGTCATTATCTCTTGTTTTACTATTCACCTTCGGATTCGGGTCTTTCAACTGTTTTCTTGGAAACGAGACACAACAGGTGCCAAAAGCATCCAATTATATTAGCACAGTTAGTTGTCCTGCTTAACCCCAACACCATGTAAAAGCCATATCCAAACTTCACAGTGCTGTTTAAGGATAAGTAAAATATCACAAAGGTACTAACTACTCCTTCATCTTCATATCTCTTTTCTCCAAGATTGGCCTCGAAATGAATCTCGTGTCTAAAAAGATAGTCTTATTAATATGTTAGCACACTACAATATATTATCTTATTTGAGCTCCTTAACATAGTAGGTCCTCTGACAAGTTAAACTTAATATAAAGGTTTACAGTTATGAATTTTTAAAGGCATGTAAAAGCCAACCGCTATTTTAAATCACTTTGGTTTAGTTGGCCTGGCTTAACACAACTTGAAAAAAATTGTATGTTCCTGTGCTTTGTACTACAGTACTACTAAGTACTATAGATTAAATTCTTTATCTCCCTTGCTATTTCTTTAGTTTCTTCACCTGTATTTATTTGTCAAAAAATTAAGACAAATTAACTACCACGTGTCAATATTCTGACTGGGGTCTTGTTCATTTAACAGACCGTGATTATATCGCATCGCTGAAATGCATACACCATTGCTGGGCAGTGTAATTTGTACCCCTGAGGTCTTGATCAGAGCACTGATGACCCAAACGTCAATTTTTTAAGATTTAGCATGTTTTAAGTTATACTTTCCTGCTGGTCTTGTGGATTTGAGCAAGAGCTCGGTGAATGGTTTCCATTCGTGAAATGGACACGTGATCTCAGGATCTGACATTGAATTACAGATTATGGAGTTAAGAGCACCATTCAAACTCAAAAATGGCCCTGAGATAGTTTTTGTTCTTCCCAATAATACTGAATACTTTTTCTTCTACAGCATTACTGCAAGATACTGTAAAATAAAGATATTGCAATAACAGACAAATCTGAAACTGGACACCACAGACACCCCCATATCACATTCATATGAAGTCTGTTTCTCCTTGTACGGTTGAATGAACTTTTACTAACACTCACTGCCGGCACTTACCATGTTTATAGTGGAAAGTCACTTTAAGACATGGAATCCAATATATTCGTTGTAAAACACTTACAAAGATGTAAAAGCTTCTGGTTTTCACTATAGAGAATTTGTCGGAGAATTCTTCAGCGATTGCACAATCTCTTGTTCTTTCAGGGAATGAGGGAATTTGCTACAATTTCAACTTCCCAACGAATTACCAAAAACAGAATCAATCAGAGAAAAGGTGGAATTTTCTTTTGTTTCCCTTGCCCAATGATAGCACACTACTTGAAAATTCTGAACCTATGGACTCAGAGGAAGCTATAAATGTAAATGCTTTATCAAGTCGTGAGTGATTAGCTTTTTCTAAGCTACGTTTCGAGGGATACTTCTCTCATCGTCAAGCTCCAGAGCCTGGCGNAAATTCTGAACCTATGGACTCAGAGGAAGCTATAAATGTAAATGCTTTATCAAGTCGTGAGTGATTAGCTTTTTCTAAGCTACGTTTCGAGGGATACTTCTCTCATCGTCAAGCTCCAGAGCCTGGCGATGGGAGAAGTATCTCTCGAAACGTAGCTCAGAAAAAGCTTATGACTGATGACATAATAAAGCTCTTACAGCACATTATTTGTTCAAGTCCTGATTCCACTCTAAACTAAAAGTGGCTGACATTTCTGCTGTAAATTTTGATAGGAGAAATGTGCTATTTCAACATGAGCTTGAAGAGATCATCGTTGAGGAAGTAAAAGGTTTTCGCTCCCTTTGGGACACAAAATGCAGGGGGTTCTAAGATCCTTGAGATGTTAGTGAGCCTGGAATTTAATATTTTAAAAGCTTGAGGAAGACGGTATATTCAGGGTCATGCTGCACAAAACATATATTTAGCGTGTAACAAATATTAAGGGCGTGCATTTTATTCATAACTGTATGTAACCATTGTTCATATAAGTATAGCTTTAAGTAGCGTTCTGCTTTTCGCCTGAGAAGCTAATTTCAATACTGAAACATCCTCTTTGTGATCCTTGAGTGAAGAAGAAATTTAGACTTTGGGTCTCAACCTTACTGAAAGAAAGTATAGCTACCTATTTTTCTAACTACTTCCAAAAAGTAGTGGCAGTGTAAAACAATTATTATATCAACCCAGTGTTTTTCTTGCCAAAAAGGTTATGAAGGCCATTTCATTTGACTGCCCCTTCAACACCTCATTTCTCAGATTTAAAGATCTCAAAACTGCATAATATTTTTTCTGCTAAAACTGCTTAGCTTTGTATATGGCTGCATCAAAAAACTCTCTTCTTATTTTTATTGATCTAGGGGAATGTGTTTATAAATATGGTATACGACAACTGACCAAAATGCTTTTTTTTCTGGGTACAAAATGTACCCTGCAATGTGGAATTAGATCAACATCGGAAGAATATTTGGGTAAATATAAAAAAGTCACCACTTACACATCTTTGCCATTGAAAGCTCAAAGATTTTTCATCGAAACCAAAAATGTGAATTGATGACAAAAATCTTTATCTTAAAAGAAGGAATCGAATTTATATTATATGAGACAATTAATCAAGGGGTCCTCTGTGCTCTGTTGATTCAACGACTGAGAGGAAAATAAGTGATTTCTGTCATACAATTACTTCATTTCATCATCCCTTATTTTATATATTAAATATGTTATACCATATATTATATGGTGGGGGACAAAAAAATCAACAAAACTTAGTTTAGTTTTTTTTAAGTCGTTCACCATTTGATAGCCCTAATATTCTTATATTATTGAGCACTGTCGATAGCTAATAATTACTTCGATACTGGTATCATATATTATATATTAAATCAGTTTATAGCTTTATTCATTTTTATGTTGTTCTGAATCATTTTAGTCTGATGACTTATTTATCTGATTAAAGTGTAATAATTTGATTGTATATAGTTGAAAATAAAATTTAAGGAAAGACCAAATAATCAACAGAGCCAAGGTACGCCCAAGTATTTTGTCCAAACCCAACCTTTGCGCAACTATATTGAACATACAGTATGGGGGCCATCATAGAAAAAGTTTAGGTTTGTTGAAGATAGGAGACAATACTGAAAAAGCAGGTTGGTGAATGGTATTTGCGTGGTAATGTAAGTCTTCAGTAAACAGACAAAGTTTGATACTTTTTCAAACAGGAAGTGCTTTATTCTGAGGTAATCTAGCCACTCAGAAAATTCCTTCTTTCATACAAATCATTTCTTTGTCTATAGTTTATTTCCTGTATTGATGTTTTAATCTTCTTAATATGTTTGCATTTTAGTCATGTGTGGTTGATTTTTTGCACCAGTTTAATTATGATATATGTAAAAAATCTCAACTATGTACACTGAGCTTTTCAATAATGATATTCAGTTTATATTATATTACATCTCCTATATATCAGTATAATGTTTGTCTAGTTCATTTAATTATTAATTGTATATCGAGAATTTGAAATATGAAATAAAATGATAATGTACGCAGATGATACTGTCCTTTACTACAATCACAAGGACCCGAAAAGAAATCGAGAAAGTATTAAAACAAGAACTGTGTGTTATGTCAAAATGGTTACAAGATAATGAACTTATCATAAACATGAAAAAGGGAAGAGCAGAGGTTATGATGTTTGGAACCAAGAAACGGTTGAATCAACAAGAACACAAAATGGACATTCAATACCAAGGAGAATCAGTAAATATAACCTCTGGCTATAAATACCTAGGTGTTCAGCTCGATCCTTCACTGACCATGCAAGAACACTTTGATTCAATTTGCAAAAAGGCATCTACACGTATACGTCTACTCAAAAGAATAAGACCTTTTATAACGGACATAGGCACCCTGAGAATCTACCAAGCGTTTATTGTTACGATGACCAACTTCTACCATTAACCATCTCGAAAAAATTCAATAATGGTACTTAAATCTCGTATTTGCAAGCTGACAAATGAAGAATGTTATGTTTTAACTGAAATCACCCTTTAGTATGGTCTCAGCCTTGTGTGATACTTGGAGCAAAGTACTTACATAAAGTTGCTTTGATGTTAAAAGTCCACTATCTGCTTGCAGCCTTCTTTGAAATACCTAATTCTTTTCTTTTAAAATACTTAATTACCAATCATAGTCATTATACTCCCTAAAGTCTCAACTGTAACCATAATGGCCTATGGAACTATGAAACTAAATGAACTGATGAAACAATTTGCTAAGTTCTGCAGTCACCTTACAATAGGGTATGGTTTCTACTTAATTAGCCTATCTACGATGGCATTTGCTCTTTAAGAAATTCTATTTTGCACATTTGCTATATTCTGTATTCGTTAGTTAATTGATGTTAGTTTTGCATATTTTGCATATATTTATTTAGATTAATTTGATGAATGTATTGGAATTTTTAATATATCTTAATTGAACTAAACTCTTCTGGACTTTACAAAATATAGCATTAAATATGGACGGAATATTTTTCTAATTTGTTGATACTAACGGAAGGAACTTTTGCAAATTTTTGTTTTGTTTCAATAAATTCATTGCATTTGAATGCTTGTTTCATCCTCTCTGTAATCACATTTTTCTAAACATATGATTTATGTAATGTATATTTTCAAAAAATGTTTGATAAATGTTTCATAAATAAATTAAATAAATAAAAAAATAAATTTCATTCCAGAGGAAACAGTAACAAAATATGGAAGCAAAAACCAAATGCAAAAAAAGAGAGCAGATGACTCGTTCCAATGCAGCTTACGAAACTTTCCCAGTGTCGTTTAGTTGATAAAATGTTGTTTATCAAAGATACAATTTCAACCAGGCTTTCTACCGGCAATTTGAACTTTGATTTGAAAATAATTCCTTTTCCAAACAAGGTGGTTATCTGGTTGTATCACGTCCTCATGAACAAACATTGCCTCTGCACCCAGTATGCCAAAAGGAAAGAAAAATGACAATGTAAATACAGATGTTGATATTGCAATTGAAGATGCCCTAAAGAGGGGATTGAAAGAAACCATTATTGATGCTGATTTGCCAAGAGTATTGTGCCCTTAGTGCAAAATTTAGAGTCTACAAACAGATCAGCAAAAGTCGAGGTTTAGCAGATTTTGTTTAAAAATGAATTTAACGACTAATAAAGTATTTATAGTTATCGAGTCTGATGAAAGTATAACTCGATAATACTTTGGTCAGACTATACATTTGGATAATACTGTACTACTATAAGTATTAAAAATTACATTTTGCAGATAATAAGCTGAGGTTTCCCTGGAATGGCTTACTACATGGGGCTACCGTAGTTTTTCTATTTTTTTCACCCCCTCGCGTATTAAAGTCCCCTATTATTTAATTTCAGATATTTTCCAACACCCCCCCTTTTATTGGCATCGGATTCTATTCCAGACTAAAGATTAAATATGAATGATGAATTTAATTATATATATGTATGTATGTATGTATGTATTCTGGAAACATTTTTTCTTTACGGATTAGATACAAATAGTTTTGCCAGTAAAAAATTATTTATCTTATATTGTAAAATAGTTGTAAAAATAGATATAAAATGTTTCTATGAATTTTGATAAGTTAAGTAAATGTCCATCTGGTAAAGAAAATGTGGCACGAATCCAAATCCCTCATGTTTTAAGGGTATCTTGTAACCACTTTTGTCATATAGTTTCTTTATTTGGCAAAAGTACCCCACATGAAAATAACTCACATAATGCATATTTAGTTAATCACATCATGACATATCTGTATCAGGTCTTATCTAATCATAGAAAAAAGTAAACAAATAAAGCTATATCATTGAATTTTGTTATGCTTATTCAAAAAAGTCAGATTCTTTATGAACATAATTGTAACATAACTCGGTTGTTTTCATGGATTATTGTAGATTTACAAGTTATCCTTTTCTGAACATATGTTCTCTACTTTCAATCTGCAATAGGCAAAACCTTGATATAATTGTTTATTGGATATTGTTTTACTACCATATTCACACTTAATGAAAAATTTCTCCTGCATGTACAGTCTACGATAGTTTAAATAAACTTCTCCTTGTGAATCAAATGGATTTGCTCTTCTCATTATTATGTTCATCTTCCAGGGAACTTTGCCAACTTGGCCAACTTGGCCAGAATTAAAATACTCTTTAAAATCATTCCGGTTGAGGTGAGAATTTCTCGTTTTGTTGTTTAAACCAACAGTTCTCATTGTTTGTAATCCATCCTTATCTATTCTGTGTTTTTTCCAATCACCTTCTGCGTATTCTTCATGGCAGTATAAATAATTTTGATAAAACATCCTTCCATGTATCAATAAATTGTGTAAAATAAGAAGAGCTTTCGTTTATGCCTTTGCGACCTCTTCTTTCGTTATGACTGGCAGTCTAAAAACTCTAAAGCGTGAGACACAAATTACAAGCACATTTTCAACAAGGTTTCTGGCTCGTGAAATGCGATGGTTGGTAATTCTTTGCATGGTATCCAATGATCTGCGTGGATATGGTTTGACGAAGTTTTCCTTCAATGAGAAAGCTTAATCACTAACAAAAACAAAAGGTAGGGGTTTTCATAGCCCTCCGTGCATTTGGTATTTAGAAGGCAGAGCTTGCCATGTTCCAAGGCAAATCCGAGATTGCTAGCAGCAAACATCTTTAACTCCAATCACTTTGCCTGCCAGTATCGCCAATGTCAACAAATGTGAATTCAAAATATGGATTCACAACTGCCATTTTACAATGCTGTGGGTTCCTTTGTAGTTGTAAAAGTATGAGTCAGTTCTTGTTGGGCATTGCAATGTTTCTCATCGTAAACAATTAGACAGGCTCCATTGTCTTTTAAAGTAATTGAGTATCTTTTCCAGCTATTCTGCAATTTTTGAGTGATTAAAAAACCCTTGTCCATCAATATCTTCCAGATAGTTTCTCAGGTTTATACAATAATTTTTCTTATTGAAGATTTGCTGATTCTATAACTGGCTACAATGATTGTTTGGGCATCGCCTGTAACAAAGTGCCTTAATGTAATGTAGAGTCGCTCTTGAGGACTTATTGTTTCCCTCTTAGCTGCATCTTTAACAACTGCAGGACCCATCAAGTTGAAAAACACCTCAAAAAACTGTGGTGTTTAACTGAAGTGACTCAGAAAGTATTTTTTGCAATAGAATAGTTTCATATCTTTTATAAACAGATAGTATTCTCTTTTCCTCTTTCTTTCCTAATAAATTGTTCTTTACCAGAATTTTCGATTTCCGTTTTTTGTTGTCCTTTTCTGCGTCGCAGGAGTAAAAGTAACAAAGGTTTGCCTTTTGAGAACGCCATTTAAATTTTCATCTTAAAAACTGATTTTTAGCTTGAAATCAGTTCAGCAAATTCCTCCGACTGAAAACACGTTTGGCAATTTATCTGACAAATTCGCTGAATAATTCGCCCAAGTGAAAGCCAGTCTTAAGATGCTCCAAAGCAGTGTAAAGATATCAAGATAGCAGAATGATGCGCTGAAACAGTTTCAAACACCAAAGAAAATACGAAACGTAAAAAAACTAATTGTCAAGGCATAGCCATAAACTGTGGTATTCGAAGGCTTACGAGAAAAATGCTTGATAGCGAGAAATCATATTTGCTACTATTATTATCATTATATCTATTATATCTATTATATACTATTATATCTATTATATACTATTATATCTATTATATACTATAATATCTATTATATACTATTATATACTATTATGTCATATTTGCTACTATTGCTCCTTCATAAAGTGATATCTTTTGCTTCTGATATAGTTGACTGTGGAATTATTTCAGGACCATTCTATTTAATGTAATTCAAAGAGCTCCAAGATAACCTGCAAAAATCGCCAACTACAAAAAAGCATAAACAAGCCAGAGGTGATTTTTCAATGTGTGAGGTTACGAGATTTGAAGAAAGGCTGAAAGCTCCTGGTTAAAGCTGGTACGTATGGCTCTGCTACTTTTCCGGCACTAATGCTTTACAGTCAAATAAATTTCGTCACCTGGCTGGTCCCAAACTGAGCGTGAGTAAAGCGGAGGATTAGAATTGGGCTGACAAGTCAAACCCGTAAAAAGAATTTGTTACGGAAACAGCAACGAAGAAAAACATTACAAAGTGGCTTTGCTAGACGCATAAGAAAAAGAGGAGGCGCGGACGACCTAGACAGACCTGGCAGAGGACAGTGGAGACAGAGATGACTGAATGGAACAAGATCTGGACACAACTTCAGAGGCTTGCGACAGGAACCAGAAGAGAGACTTTGTTGCTGCCTTTACTCGCCATAGGACCTCAAGTGCAGTAAGGAAAGTTAAAGTTACGATCACTTTAGTATTGCTTTAAAACTGCTTTAATACGACTATACTACTGCTTTAGTTCTTCCCTTACTCTCACTAATTCTCTTACTACTTAAACGTCAAACACTAGTTCTTCTACTGTCACAATTTCTCTTTTATATTCTGTTCCTTATTTAAAGTAGTTGTACAAGCGGATAAAGTTTAGCGCAACCTGTGCTAGGTAGTTGATATCTTACTTTCATCCCATCTTGCTCACTATTTATCCTCTTATTAATAACTCTTGTAATATTGTTGAAACTCAAATTGTTTGGGGCAAAAGTAACATTCCTTTAAACTGAGTTGCTGTTTATGTAAATACATTAAATTAATGGCGACTATGAGACACTTTTTAACTTGAGTTTTTCTTATCTTGTCAATAAAAATAAAAAGAACGTAATACGAAGACTAACAAATAATTTACTTTGTTCAACTTCAATGTATTTGCTGAATCTTATTTTCTTAGGTCATATTAGCACCAGTGTGACGTTCCAGGACCAAATTTATGAAGGGTTTCTCGACACAGGAACATAATTTGGCACAAAATTGGATTGTCGATAAAACCTTTACTTAAAAAAGAATGAATACATTATGACATCAATAGAGAACATAAAGTGGTTAAAAGGGTAATTCATATCATTAATCAACATTGTATGTCAAGCACATTTCTTTCTTTATTCTGTATTTTAGCTTATTTAAATACAGCTCATGTATCTATAGAAATTACTTCAAAACTGACTTTAGGAATTAACACCCAGGTATTTTCGTCTTAAATATTTTTTGAACTATGTTGCGTATTTATTTTCCTTCCAATAGATTACTAATCTTATTATACGTATCTCAACAAAGAAAGGAAAAGCACGTCTTGGTTCCAAAGAGAATAGTGTGCGTGTCTTTTCCATTTAAAAATTACCACAAGCTTACGTTAGTATATAAAGTTAATATTGAAACTCCGCAAGGCAACACTAAGTATTCGGTATAGCTCTATACTGTTTCATCTTCTTTTCCTAATGAAATCAATTACCATTACAACGCTTAACTCACATTACTTGCACCCATATTTACGTCAAGACTCAGTTGACTGAGCTTTTATACAATTTTGGTTCTCTGATTGAGAAATAATAGCTATCCTGATAAGATTGTTCTCGAAGCATTGTTGATAGAAACAAAAAAAATGCTTCAGTTACTTTCAATCATAATGCTCTCACCTCATAATGTTTAAGGCGTATGGATATTCCTATATATCAATTAAAAAAATCAGAAACCTCCTGTTATGAAATGTACGAGGTAGATAACGGGAAACTACTACACAGTTGGAGAGGATTTAGAATTGTAGAAAAATGAAGAATAAGTATGCACTAAACTGCTTTCAAAACAGTTCCTATCAGTATCATGTTCACATATTGTACCAACTAAACTATCAGGGCTCATTCTTAACGAAATAATTTTCACAACCACATCTTTCACTCTAAAAAACGATATGTGACCAGGATAGCCAGAGGCACTGGTTGGAACCCAGTTCAGTACACACTTATTTTTCACTTTTCTACAATTCCAAATCCTGTTCATCTATATAATATTATTTTCACAATTTTCTTTCAGTTTTATATGTTGATATCACCTGATATGGCTTTGGAGGGGAACTTGTCATTCTGTTAGAGGTTCAGGCCCACATGAGTGATTAGGATGAGATGTCCAACGACAGGAGTCTGGGGAAAGAACGGCCAAGTCTAGTGAGAGATCAGATTACAGAAATGACCTGGTTAAGAACCATCGCCAATAATTCNCACTGGTTGGAACCCAGTTCAGTACACACTTATTTTTCACTTTTCTACAATTCCAAATCCTGTTCATCTATATAATATTATTTTCACAATTTTCTTTCAGTTTTATATGTTGATATCACCTGATATGGCTTTGGAGGGGAACTTGTCATTCTGTTAGAGGTTCAGGCCCACATGAGTGATTAGGATGAGATGTCCAACGACAGGAGTCTGGGGAAAGAACGGCCAAGTCTAGTGAGTTAAGAACCATCGCCAATAATTCAATTGGTAGAGGATTTGGCCATGATGGATAAAGACATTGATTAGATATTTTTCACCTTTCTATAACCAAGATCTTGTTACCGTAGCATATACTGAAAATAGCAAGTTTTTAGTTATTTAATTTTTGATAGCTAATGTTTTCATTTTAATTACTTTTGTCCGGAACAATTTATATCAATTTATCCAAATCATCTGTATTTATCTGCCACTGTGACAGGTCTGCCAGTGGGATTCTGTCCAGTAGAGCATCTGTTGGACATACTCCACTCTTTTAAGCTTCACCCGACTGAATGATAAGTATGAGTGTTTCTGTTGGACTATCCTTATTTATATTGGTTTAATTTCATTTAAATAGGGAAGTGTTAATCAATCTTCTGCACAAATTCTGTTTGGGTTTTCATGTACAGAGAATAAAATATACGGCATACACGATGACATTACTAATACGATCCTTATTTTTTGTTTTGGGTATTTTTGGCTGCTATTTCTAGGCTTGGATCGTTTCCAGTACTTTTTCACTTTGGCACGTGTACTCAACAAAAGACATAAAGAAAAACAAGAGCCAAATGGACGGATTTTCCGACCGATAGAATATCAGGCAACAAACAATTTAAGCGAAGTTATTAGTAACACAACAAAATCACAGTGGTCTAATCTCCTTTATTCAGACTAGACAAAAAGGAACACAAAGAGTACATTACAACAATACACTTGTATCTCTCTCTCTCTCTCTCTCTCTCTCTCTCTTCCCCCTCTCTCCCTTTCCCCCTCTCTCCCCTCTCTCATCCTCTCTGTGTTTCTCTTACACACACACACACACACACACACACACAAACACACACACATAAACACAAAATCTCTCTTTTCCTGAAAGTAGAACCTTATCAATTTTGTTTTGTTTTGTGTCAGAAAGTTCGAGGGTTATAATTCCAATCCTTCAATAATACAAAGAATTAAAACGCTAACATTTGGTTGGTTAGACCATTTCTTGAATTGCCACGGTGTTGAGATGACACTACTATTACTATATCTTTAGTAATAGTCAAATTATCACATATCAACCGTTTTAAATACGTACGTACATTGACTACCGATGTTCTGGTACAAGGTACACTTGTTTCCTGGTTTCAAAAAGCTATCTGAAGTTTCTGGGGCTTACGAATATCCCAAGTAAACCAGTTTAGAATTTGAGTAAAAATGGAAACAGAAATAATGATAATGGATGTTTGTGTAGTTGCTATGGGTTCAAATCTTCTAAAAATGTGTTTCTCACTTTGATATTTCAAGTTATTATCCTATTGCCACCTATTCGTATTGTGGAAATGAGATCTTAGAAATATCTTTGGGGACTGTGTTGACACCTAATAGTATCATTAAAATATAGGTTCTATAATAATCCATCCTTGATCGGATTAGAATTTGCAGTCTTCATCATTTCTTATGATAACTTGGAGATAGTTGCAAAAACTGGAACAAAGAGAGCGTTATTAAAATTTCAGCATAAAGGGGGCTCAATCTCGTGTCAAAGTAAACTTTTCTCCTCTACTAATGTACACGACTTAGTCTCTTTGTTGCTACAGATCTGCTCTCATGAATTTATTTAATGTCGGTCTTGTATATAAGCTTTTCATATTTCTAGTATAATCTTTATTAAAATGACATTCCTATAACATGTTTTTCCTTGACTACTTTGTGAAGGAAGAACATTCCAGTTGTCACTGCGGCGAACAAATCCAGCCGCTGTTTGCCACAAAATTTTCCTGAATAGAACAACACCATGACTCATCAAGACATTTTTTCTTTCAAATACAAATCTCTATTGAATCAAAACATTTATGTCAAACAGGATATATGTTTATGGCCATTTATTGATAAAATAGCAACTGTCATAGAAATGGGAAATCAAAATGCTTTCAGAATTTAGTGTATAGATTCAAAAGCACAAGAAACCAAGGCCTAGCGTGTGTTGCCAAGAGGTTATCTGATTTAAGTAACACGTACTTCTAAAAATACATTACAGGTCTCAACAGTACTACTGCTGTTACGTAGATAATAATCTAGTTGTTAAATTTCATAGAGTAGGAAGATTATCTATATTACATTCAATGAATTTTTAGATCAGTTGCTGAAGAGTTTATTACTTTTTTCACTCACTTTGTCATAGCTAGAAAGTAATAAATTAATAATCTATCTTTAAAGGTAAATTTAGTAGAGTTCTTCTATGAGACCATGGCTGAAGATAAATATAAGTGATCAGGAGCTAACCTACACAGTACCTGTACTGTTTTCAGAGTAAAGAAACCCAAATCACTCGAATGCCTCTACCTGCGACTGCCTCAACCCTGCGTGGTTTCAAAGTTGGCATACGAGACCCACTTTGCCATTAGGTAGGGAGGCACTTTGCATAATATGTAGAGCACTCAAACCGGCTTCAAAATGTATGCTTTCTCTGGTAATAGGAACAGCTTTATCAAACATTTTCGGTGACTCATCATAAATGTGAGGAAGCTGAACAACCTGTCAGTTAAGAAATTTAAACCAATTTGAATTTAAGTCGATTTTGGGAACTACTGTTTTCATTGTTCACCCTGCACAATTGACATCCTCTTTCATCAAATGTAGTAGATAAAAACATAATTTATAGTGCAGTAAAATGAATATCACTTTATATAACTTTATTTCAGAAACCTTTCCTATATCATCTGGCTTTCAAATAAGACCCAAAGCCACTAATCTTCTCTGATGCCAAGGGTTGAAACTAACCAACTACTTAGCAAAATTGGTGTTGAAGTAATTGGTGTTAAAGTATCTTGCCGAAGTCCTTATCTGTGGACACTAATAATTCCACATTGATTAACGCAATTGATTTGTATAGTAGAAAGTATCGCTGAAAAGTGAAAAACTTTTGTGCACAGAACCGGAAGAAGATTTCATCAACTATTTAAAGGCACCACGCTGGTGTAGTAATGAAGCATCATGAATAGTGGTAAATAATTTCAGGAAGTGGAAAGTATTTCCCTATTTTTTAACGTGCAAAAATAATTTTTTTCTGGTATGTGCTTTTCATATTTTAACCCATGGACGTTGTAGCTTGTTTTGTTTCTTTGTGGTCAAGAAATGTAAAACATTCATGTCAAAATTTGAAGGAAAACACATAAAAACCAGTTTCACAGTTTATCTGCCCGAGAAAAAAATTATATTCATAGAAATATTTATTGTAACAAGGAGCAACAACTGCCCAAAAGTTGAAGACGTTCAGAGGAATTGAGCCAGCTAAGATACAACAAATTAGAATTGGTTCCAGCGAGGAAAGCTCATTAGAACACTTACATTGATAATACCTACCTATCTATCCATCTATCTATCTATCTATCTATCTATCTATCTATCTATCTATCTATCCATCCATCCATCTGTCTATCTATCTATCTATCTATCTATCTATCTATCTATCTATCTATCTATATCAGTCAGGAAAGCTCATTAGAACACTTACAATGATTATACCAATAGACAAGACTAAAACAAACCAGATTTCGCCGATCAGAAAAAGATTATAGTGTAGCAGCAGGATTTAGACTTAACAATTTACAAAAACACCTCTAAACTCGACCAAAAACAATAAGATAAGATGTGGGAGCACCTGTTCAGCTATGGCAACAGTAGTTTATACAAGGAGGGATTGTAGATTTTTAGAGATACAAAATAGCCTCGGGCGTAGGGTGCTCTATGTGCGAAGCAGAGAACCAACGTTTTTCGAAGCAGACTTATTAAGAGATTGAATCTAAAACTGTCAAGAAAGATCTGGAGAAACTAACAAAGCAAGCAGCCTCATTGACAAGGATTCCGCAAAAGTAGAAGCAACATCATCAGTATTAATATTGGAGGAAAATATGGACTTTGCAGAGAGATAAGGAATCAGCTTTTTTTCGAAAGGCATCAACTACGTTTTTTCTGCCTTGAAAGAAACTAAACCTTTTCTCTGACAGCCTGAAAATCAAACTTCATATCTTTCGCAAGTTTGACTTGTTCCTGCTGAATTTGCTTGTTGCCAATGCCTGACTCTAAGGCAGTGTTATCAGGATAGAAGTTGAAAATCTGAGGCAAATTACCAGGAAGCTCATTGATATAATGAAGGAAGAGAGTCATAACAAGAAAGTAACTTTGAGAAATCCAAATCTTTTCAGGTGTACCTCTATCCAATGTGACAACCATTATATCACAAATACCGTAACAAAAAATCTCATGAAGGAAGCCAGCCTGTCACACCTTATCAAATGCCTTGAAATTGTCCAGAGCTGCAGCACATTCTTCACCGAACTTATCCATAAAACTTTAGATATTTTTTGTTATTAATGCTTAAAGATCACAAGTAAAACGGGAGTCTATAGATACGTATTGAAAATCGACAGAAGACTATTGATTCATCATAAAAAGACCTTACTTATGACAGAAACAAGAATAAAAGGTAGATATCTGACAATCTCAGATAGATCACATGTATTCTTGAAGATAGCGACAATAATAAAAACCTTCGAAAAAGACGGAAAACAAGACTCCGATAGGCAAAAGAAACTATCTTAGATGTAAGACTCTTGTAAGACAATTATTTGGATCGAATCTAGACCAGACGTTATAGATAGATCAAGATTATGATTAACTTTTGCAACCAGTTTTGGATATATTATAAGAGAGACCAAAATTTGATCACTTTGCGAAAGGAACTTCATAAAAAAAACGCTAGTGTTATTAAGAGAAGAATTGGTGGAAAGTAGTTTAGCAAAGAAATCAGCCCTTTCTGTAGAGGACATAAGAAAGCAAACGTCATCACAAAGTAGGGGAATAATTGACTTGGCAGGGAGAAAAATACTGTTGTGTATTTTGCAGAAATCTAGACTTTTAATTCTTTGGGAAAAAATGATTTCACAAACTCGCCCAACATAGTAAGATGTAGTACTAAGAATCACCTTTTCACAAGCTTTGCTGGTCCGTTTGAAAGAAACAGAAAGTTCTTCAGTTCTGTCACCTTGAAAATAAACATAGCATTGATTTGCAATGAGCAATGGCGGAAGAACAATGAGCATTAAACCAACATGAATGAAAACGAGGTTTGATTTTTTGTCTATTGTAACGCCTACTCCAGTCTTAAGAATTACAATCTGCTGACTCAAAATGATTCAAGTGAGCTCTGTCTACTCTGCATTATGCCAATAGTCTAAACCAAGGTAATTTTAGATAATCTGATATTTCCCCTCACGAGAGAAATCTCATAGTTGGTTAGGAGAAATAGCCATTTGATCAAGCCCTTGGTTTGTTTTTTTTAAAATTTGGACTCAAGTGTACAAGATCCCGAGGAATCTTTTATTCGTCTTATCTATCACTTGTAAATTCTGATTTATGTGCTAGCTGAGATAGCGTTTGATTTCCTTAGCATGTCAATTTGATGTCGTATTGTTAGTCGTATTTAATTTTTATCATGGTATCAGTTGTTACTATTAGCTTTGTTTTTTGTGTCATTCATTATCAAATCAAGCGTATGCAGGATCATGTAGTAAAATATTTCACAAGAATTGATACTGGGGACACAAAGAAGTCACGCCACAGTAGGATTCACATTCAGATAGGGTTGGTTTTAGATTTTCATTATTCATGCTTGTATGTTTTTCTCTAAGTATTACTCGCAATTTGGTATTAGGACAGTCTTAACAACTATGAATAGGTACACATGTTTCAATATCAATCCGAACCCATTCTGTAAATTTAGTTGCAGCATCAAAAGCCGATTTTCTGAAGACTGAATCTCGAGAAATATCACCAAGAAATTGTTGCATTTCATTCCATTCAGCCTTACCAAATAAAAAAAATTACCATGACGTGGCATGCCCACAAGGATTGAGCCAATTGTTTTTATCTCTACAGCGACAACTAGGTGATTAGAAGCTTCAAAAAGAAGTAAAGATGAAATTATATAATGCCGAATAAGAGAAGTAAAAAACACATCCAAACGAGAAAGTTCTCCTGGCTCTGAATCAGGAAATTTTGAGAGACTATCAACAAGCTGTAAAAGATAATGGACAAGAGCGAAGTTGTAACTTCTCCAGGCCAGTTAGTTTTAATTAGATTGAGCAACGAGGTCATTTGATGTGCAATAAAATCACCAAAGCAGTATAATGCATATTCGGAGCCTTATCAATAGACTCTGCTACTGTCTTAATGACTGAGAAAGAATCAGAATAGGGAGATCGATACAAAAAAAGGTGACAAGTACCCTGAAGAAGAGATAACAAAAAGCACATGAAAGGCTTATTTTTGGATTCAAGTTCTTGTATTCTAACAACTGGAGGATACTGTCAAGCAAATGTAGCACGAAAATGAAGATGATTTGTAGAGTCTAGTCGAAACAAAGGAAAATAGCCGTCTAGATGAAGATAGCTATTACTTCCACTGTCATTAAGCTTTGACTCACAAGTGCAAGAATGTGAGGGGAGTCCGAATGAAGGAAAGGTTTCACAAACGAAAATGTGAAACGAATATCTCAGACATTACTGAAAGCTTTTCTAAAGATAACAGGTTTATCCCGGTCTGTATACAGCCAGTACTGCCAAATCTCAAGTTTACACTCAAGATGTTGCAGTACTGTGTGGAATCAGTATATGGTCCGGAGATGCTCTCTACTCTATTAACCATTGAAGGTCTGTCGTGTACGGAAGTCCATCCGTTTGATTGAAAATCTTATTAGAAAATTTAAACAAATAAAAATAGATATCCAAAACCATCACCTAGACACCGACCATCAGGATGCCGACTAATTGAGCCTTAAAGTCACGGGGGTGGTACTAAAAAAGTGACACCAGACACAGTCTACCACACTTTTCCCTAAAAAAAGAGGACTGGTAATGAGGTGACTCTACCGCCAGTGTTTTTGTTGACATCATTTACAGGAGAGTGCCTTCTCCCCATGAGACAGACTAAATCTCGCTAGACGCCAACCTGGAATTTTCTCCGCCCTGGGAAATTATCGGTGGTTCTACGCCAAAATGTCTTTATGGACTGATGTTGTTTTAATTTTCTCCTTTTATTCATTTATTTTCTTGTAGGCTGCTAACTGTTTCCTTGATATAGCTTTTATTTTTCCTCTTGTCTTACATGATTTTATTGGCTTTTTTCCCATCCTTGAACATTGGTGGACTCTTTTATAAGTGATACCAATTAAATTGAGCCTCTGCTGCTCTGTACTTGAGAATATCAACAGCCATCAAAACCTAAATACAACAACTTCCGTTAATCTTTCTGAAATACGCCTGTTATACTCATAGTGATAGGGATCGTAAGATATGAAAAATATGCAGTGTTAAAACACAAAATATGCTACCAATATACCAAGAGAATTAGGTCACTTCACATTATAAATAAAATCGTTTAGACAAAATTAGGGAAATTGAGATTAACGATTTTCACTCGTTATTGCAAATAATAAAAGGAAAGTACCTAGATCTATCTAGTTCGGTGATTTCGATATATTCCAACATTCACAATGTATTACACAAGGAGTAAAACTTTAAGGAAGCTTATCACTGTAGAATCAACTATTGTTTGCAACCGGTCCCAGTCTTTCCTCCTTTCAACAAAACACCGTCATTAATTTCACTCGTCTGCGAAGTTTTAATGGTCAAGCATGAAATAGCTGATTATGGGGTAGTTTCCTATGCAAAATCCAAAAATCATACTCATTTTGTCCAATCAGGTCAAGTTTTTAAGATACCAGGGTGTAAAAGTTATTATTATTTGTAATTGTTATTAACGCCCTTTAGTGCTATTTATGACCTTTAATTTTAAATTTAGTGCTTCACAAATAGCATGCATTTTATCTAACAAACTTCAAAAAAGACTATACATTACACAAAAGCTAATCATGGATGAAGGGCCTTTTTAGTGACTTTCTCCTATGTTAAGTACTCACCACTTCTCATATCGTACACCAACAGTAGTCCGCAAGAAAGTTCACATTCCACCGGCCTTGATAGCGTTCTTCCATGACACGAAAGTCCTGATTGAAACCCTCTCCCCGTTCCTCACTTAAGTAATGGGACCGTAGAAAGTGCATTTTGACTGACATGCGAGCCCCTAATTTTGAAAGTTCTTCTGGAGTTTCTTCCACTTCCTCCTCGTATTCTACACTCCTGTTGTTTCCAAGAAAGTTTGTAATTACTGACTTAAACAACGGTCAAGCAAACAGCTCAGCTGCACTCTGTGGATTGTCGAACATTGAGTCCTTCATGAGTTCCAGTATCTGACACCCATTAAAGATGCTAGCCTTAAGCTTTTCAAAGCTTATTCGAGGAAACGTCTGCTGAAGAAAAGTAAACACTCTGCCTTCCCTGTCCATTGTATTTACAAAGGTCTTCGTAAGTCTTAGTTTGATATGTGAAAGGTGGAAGTAATATCTTATTTGGTTCAACAAGAGTGCGAGACCGAACATTGTGTGAACCAGATTCAAACCTTGTCTTGGCGGCCATTCTTGTCTGATATAATGTTGATCATCAGGCCGACTGTTCCTCGAACACAGGAAGCATGGTTGCCTTGTGTACCCACCCTGCAGTCCTAAAACCAATCCAACAACCTTAAGGTCTCCACAGATCAACCAACCATGGTCATGATAGTTCAGAGCAGACATCAACTGACTATTGAGCCACTAAACGTCTTTCCTGGGATAACCTTGGTTGTGTGCAAATAAAAAAAAAGCCACCAATTGTTTATACAGGTGTACAGTTCCATCCATGTTGACAAAAGTTTATCTGTTTTTGAAGAAGCTCTTAGGTGGCTTTGTTCATGCACAAGAGCTTTGTCAGTGCACTACATCAATAAATAAACGGAATAGTAGTTCTTTCTTTGGTGCCTGAGCCAAATTTTTGCAAAAAGATATGCAGAAAAGGTGTTCATCCACTTTGTGTACCAAATGCTGAACTTGAATTTTGCAAGAAATCGCAGTTTCGAGTAGTATTGCGCGGAGAAAAATCTGAATGCGTAGGATAAATCTGAGAGTATTTTTGGATTCAGTACGTCAAAATTAGCGGGAATTGGCTGTCAAACCCAATTAAAATTTTGATAAGTTAAAAATTGTTCGCCAGCATTATATCAGCATTATCACATCAGCATTATATCATATCACTTTGCACAAGTCAAGGTTGCTAAAATGTTATGTTGCTGTTCACCAAAATGTTTGCGGTTCCTATCACTTGTTTGCTGAGTGGCATATCTCAGAGGCGCTTTGCCCACTTATTGTCCACTTTATTTTTTCTCTGCTTACAGTCTTGAGCGTATTTTTCAGCTGTTGGAGGTGGTAAACCTTTATCTCTTCTGATTTTGTCAAATTATCGTTTTGCCCGTTGAGTTCTCGCTCTTTACTGAAATCGCTTTTTAAGTATCTCCACAATGTACTTTTATTTTGTTATCTCTACACATGTCTAAAACATGTGAAATGCATTTTCTTCCTCATAGAATGAAAAGGCAGAACATTAAGGAATGTCAGATTTCCCTGGGTGCGACAGGATTAATGGTGTTGTTTGTCAAACCCATTTCTTATGTACCCGCTGCTTAGACCCTATTCAAAGAAAGGATACTGTGATGGTAGTTATTTCGGGAGTTTATAAAAAGTGCAATTATAATCCTAATTTCAAAGTAACAATATGTAAAATTGCTGGCTGACAGTTACTTTAATGGAAATGCAATGCAACACGACATAGTAAGCAATAAATTGCAAGGACTGTCGAATTGTCTTCAAGAAGCACCTTGAAAGATTATTTAATCCTAATTTGACTGACAGATAGTGATTTAAAAAACAACTCACTAAATTAAAAAAACGAATTAAATAGAGGATAATCAAAAAAGTAAGTTTTTAAAATTATTTTTATTATCATAACACATTTACGGCATAACATCTATATTTATAAATTTCCAAGTATGTATATGTATATGTGTGGATGTGTGTGTGATCAAAATGGTATCACAGACAAGGCAATGTAGAATGTTCAAATTTGGTGTGAGTGTACTTTGCAACAATGAGCTAAATAAAGGCTATGGAATTTTGCGATATAACTGGTGAACAACCATGAACAAATGAACAGGTGGAGTGAGCAAAAAGAAATATACTATATTATTTTTCATTTTTTCTTCATTATTTCTTCATTATTAGTTATATAAATTTGAACGGTTACTACTTTAAAATGTCTTGTTTTACTTCGACCCAAAGGGTTTTGTCCTGCCGGCAGCGCAGAGTCCAAATTTGTTTTTTTGCTCTAGCTGTTGTTTTTTTTCTGGAGTGGGGGAGGGTCACAATGTAGAATTTGTTCGCAACATATTACCAAACGCCATCTAACCAAAAAACGTTTGTTATCAGTGACACCGGGGCCAAAACATAAACTCCGTGGTTCATCTTCTGGAGCTTAGGGTGTATGTCGCATTGAGTTAATTATTAAAGGTAACATGCCGCATTTTCTTGGAGCTCAGACCCGGTGATATTTACGAACATTTGGATGTCGTCTCTGGGAGTACCAGTTGATAGTAATTTGTTATTTAAATTTCCAGAACACAAGTCCCTAAAAATAGATCAGTTGTTTAATTCAGTTCAATTGGTGAAATGTAATAAAATTCTTGTGAAGGAATCACGATTTACCCGGGCCGACGGTACAACTTAACACTGTCAACTGATGGAAGGAAGGTTGAAAAAACACATTGAAAAATTTATTTAATGACAACGTCCAAATATATTGGCAAGAAATGGATACAGGAAACCAAAAGATAATATCAGTCCATCACGTGCTGTAGTGAAGATATCAGCTTGAGCTGTACTCACCAGTACACCTTCACGAGGATTTACTTTTATGATCTGGTGCCTGATTGAATAGTTGGTCAAAGCATATGTTTTAATTTGAAAAGGAACACTCCTCCTCTTATTGACTGAAAAGCGTAACACGTACTCCAACAGAATACATTCTCTTTACGTTATTGTGCTTTAATAACTTTATCTTTTCTTCTTCAAACAAAAGAAACTATTAAGATGACGTTATTCTTTAAAAATGAAGTCATCTTCAAACGATGCATACCAAAGTGGACTGTCATTAGAGTCAGAAGAAAAACCTCAACCGAAAACTAAAAAATGGGGATTCCCCTAAGATTGGTGAGGAAATTGCTTTTGTAATTTAATATCTCGTGAGGAATTTCAAAAACAAAGAATTTTGCAAGTCGGTTACTGAAGGCGGCACAAGGTTAAGTCTCATAGAATTAAAGGTATAATTCCAAGAATGTCACCTATGTAAATTGGTAAGGGATGTGTCTCTTCAACCGCCATTTGACTTGACTGTAGTGAAAACAAAAATAGTTCCAGCGTTATGGTGGCCTTTGACAAAACAAATACTTTGGCACATTGGTAAGAACATAATATTAATAGCCATGTTAATTCTGTTGCTATAGACAGTAAAGATTAGGTGAAAAGACAGTCAACCGAAATATTTATTTCCTATGGGCTTTTTCATACATTGTGTACTAATGCCAGGGTTCGATTTTTAAAAAGAACTTTTTAATAAAAATTGGGCCATGACAGAGCTGGTCAAAATTAGTTAAGAGAAAAATTTTGGAATTTAACTTATGCTACCTAAGAAATTGTAAAAAAACCCATTTCGAATAGACGCTGAAGTAATTTTGCCCAGCAAGTAGCTTCTTGTCAGAAACCACTTTATTGATCAATTCTTTGAGTTTCTTTCTATATTCCATTTTAGAGTCACCAATAAATGAATGTTATGGGTATTTTAGTAACACAAATAGGTGTCTTTTTGAAGTTAATTTGGGAGCTCATATACATTTATCGCAAAGGAACTATTGCGAAGCTATCACCCAAGAAATTATGGAGGTTTACTATGAAACTATCAATTCAAAAGGTGTACTTAACTACCTTACAAAGAACGTATATCAACTTTATGGATTTACAGTGAAAAGCATAAAACAGGAAGACGTTACATTTTTAGTTTTTCAGTCGTTGCAGGGACAATAAATAGAAGTTCAACATTAACTGCACCATTATTGTCAGACATGACTCAGACAAATGATCTTCGCATCATTTTTATTTTTCTGCTATCAAGTTCAAATGCTGAAGATTAATTGCGAAGTCAATACAAATTTAAAAGGACGAATATTCATTTCTGTGATACCATGGCGCCATTCATTAATTCTTTCCTCAGCAACGCGACATCCGTTTAATTCATTTCATCTTTTAGCGGGTTTTGCAAGGCGTCTCTTCATCTTAAATTGACGACTTTTACCTCAGAAAAAGCAGGTTTTACCTCGACTTTCCTTCTTTATATTTTTGGGGTTAATGGAATGAACGATTTTCATACTTTGTGGTTTCAGAGGAAAAGAAACATTTTGTTAACTATTGTATTCATTTTCTATTTGGTGAACATTCAAACTTTGAGTGATCTTGACCTGGGATGGGATAATCATGGCCAATGAGACTAAGGTTTTCGTCTTCATTGAGCACTCAGTAAAAATTGTATTCAAGAAAATGAGTGTACTGTTATACTACCGTATTAAATAAAAGCAAGTATTTGTACAACATTCAATTGTTTTCGGAGGAATAAATCAGTGTGAGGATGTGACGTAATTAAAAATTTATTTTTGACGTTCTTGAACCATACAAGGCATTTAGCTATTTAGTGTATGGAACTATGAAATAAAGACAGTAAAAAGGTTCAGCCAAGGGATAAGAGTTTGCCTTAAAATTAAAACATTTAAATAATATAAAGGGGAGGGAGAGGGGGAGGGGGGTGGATCACCGAAAGGAACAACACTTGAGTTACATCGGACAAAAACGAAATTTGTTCTGCAAAGGCAAACTTAAGGGGACATTTAATACACAGAGCTGCGTGAAAAATGAAAAACGTGCAATGAGAATGAAATCGGTGTAAAACTCTTGGAATTAGGAGAAACTATCTCAAAAAAAGACTTTTGACAATTACATCAGAGCATCCCAGAAAAAAAGTATTATCGTCCTCCTAATCCAGAAGAAACGGTACAAAATGACCTGAGAAACTATGGATCAATTAACCTACTTAGCTATGTCTTTAAAACCTATATGATAATAATCAAGAACAGAATAATTCCCATCGTGAATGCAATTCAGCCACCAAAAGAAAGCCCACCGTAACGGGTCCTCTACACTCCAGACTGGACCACTTGCAAACAAAGTCTCAAGTGTTTGCGAAAACCAATAGTATATTGGTGAACTACTCACAATCCTTGATGCAGAATTCTAGGCAATTCAGAAGTAAGTATTAGTATTAGTATTAGTATTAGTAGTAGTAGTAGTAGTAGTAGTAGTAGTAGTAGAAGTATTATTATTATTATTAATTATTATTATCACTATTATTATTATAATGATGATGTCAGCATTGCATTTTTCCATGTGCTTTAACACACTGATGAAAACTGGACCATGGTCATAAAATATAGTTGTTACGTGTATGGTAATGCCACCTCTCTCTCCCAGTATTTTATTTCCGTTTGCTGACAACACAAGCATTGTAAGCAGTCTAGAATCCGACAAAACCAAATGTTGTTAAAGCTGTTTCAAATGTAGTGCGTATTGGCTGATTTCGTAACTCATTGTAAGTCATTAAATGTGCAATTTCTGCCATATCTAACCATGNGGTATTGGTATTAGTATTAGTATTAGTATTAGTATTAGTATTAGTATTAGTATTAGTATTAGTATTAGTATTAGTATTAGTATTAGTATTAGTATTAGTATTAGTATTAGTATTAGTATTAGTATTAGTATTAGTATTAGTATTAGTATTAGTATTAGTATTAGTATTAGTATTAGTATTAGTATTAGTATTAGTAATAGTATTAGTTTTAGTATGAGTGTGAGTGTGAGTGTGAGTGTGAGTGTGAGTGTGAGTGTGAGTATGAGTATGAGTATTAGTATTGTCAAATTTGAGAACTTGCAGTCAATTCCTAATTTCCTAATAAAATCCCAAAATTGTAATCAATGTTTTTAAGTTTACATTTTAGACTATTTGTGCAATCCAGTTAGTTAACCCTCACGATTTAGTAGATAAAATTTTAACTCGTCATAGTTTGGTTTTGTTAGCGAGGTCATGATTTATTTCTTTAGTTAACGTCATTTTCTTATGATTGTTGAACAAGAGACTTGTTCACAGTTATTATCACAATTATTCTAATCATTTCAAAGAAATGCTTAGAATCGTTTCATAAATCAATTTCAGGAAATTTAATTTATAAAAAGATACACGGGAAGTAAGTTACAATTTTTGAATAAAAACCGCTTTACGAAACCGACATTAAAATTTACTGCCAATTAATATCTGTAAATGAACTTGTGCTTCCACCATTCTTTTTGCAGCTATTTTCAAAGCATTTGTCCAAAATACAATCGGATGGTTAAAATAATCAATAAAATATTTTAACTCTGTTTTTTTAAGGTGCATTTTTACGATAAAAAGTTTCAATGTTTCAAGTACAGGACAAACATTGATAACAGTATTTATGTAAATATGTAAATAACTGAAGCTTTTATCCTGTATAAATATTCGTAAATAAATAAATAAATAAGTTAATTATGATAGTGATATGATATGATAGGGGTG
Organism: Morbakka virulenta; assembly: GCA_003991215.1. Classification (NCBI taxonomy): domain Eukaryota; kingdom Metazoa; phylum Cnidaria; class Cubozoa; order Carybdeida; family Carukiidae; genus Morbakka; species Morbakka virulenta. The sequence continues at coordinate 1,431,507 of RDPX01000048.1, forward strand.
CTGGAAGAGATCCAATGGGTATTAATACACACGGTAGTTTTAGGAGGGTTCACGTACAGATGATATTTTTTTGACTACATTCTTGTGAGCTCTTCAATGAAATGGATGAAAATGAAGTGATGGTAGTTTATATATGTGTGTTTGTTTGTAGGGGAAGTGATATTATGCTTACTGTTTTAGTCCAATAGTCTTACCCAAAAAGTCGGAGAGTTATTTGTTTCAGTTTCCCATTAATGACTTATTCCTATTAATCCTCTCAATGTGATGTGTAAGGTTAAGTAACTGTTGTACAATCTGCGGAAGAGGATAGTGTACTTTTCATCTAGGCTTTCATCTGGAAGTAAAAATCAAACTTGCATGTCTTAGACAGATAAAGGACAATGAACGTAATGAAAGCATTGAAGTCCATGTAATTTCCGTAAGAAGAGCCCATGCTTTTTGCAAACGTTCTATTTTCACAGAAAATCGACCGCAAAATAATAAATGTATTTTTTCCCATCCTCGTGTAAATGTAAAGCATGCTTTTCTTTTCATTTCTTGCAGCCATCAAAATGAAATGCACACATTTCACACCCAATCAGAAAAACATTTACAAGAGCAAGTATGAAAAAACTCAGAGAATAAACATGACAGCCCTCCAATAAATAAAATAAAAAAACTGTTTATTTAGAGACTAAGTAATTAAAAATAAAGGAAAGAACTTAGCTAATGTTGATCTTTATACAAGACATTCCATTCAATGTTTTACTCAGCTGATTATAAGTGTGAAAATTAAGTGTCAAAGAGTGTTATCAGTTCGTACTGCTTTTACTGTAGCTGTGTTTTTTTCAGATATGTCTTAGGTTTGTATACGATCCTTACGTTCTCTCTCCTCCCCCCCTCTCTCTCTCTCTGTCACTCTCTCTGTCCCCTCTCTCTCTCTCTCTCTCTCTCTCTCTCTCTCTCTCTCTCTCTCTCTCTCTCTCTCT
>RDPX01000048.1:1438768-1471478 GCA_003991215.1 Morbakka virulenta
CTTCAAACCGGTTCTGTACTGCAGCTGCATATTTCTCTCTGAGTTCTTGGTTTTCACGCAAGAGATTCCACTCTAGTTTTGCTTCTGGGGCTGTACGTTTTAGCCTACGAAGCTTCAGTTTGACTGTACATACAACCGGATTGTGGTCGCTCCCACAATCTGCTCCAGGATAGGACTTCGCTTGTTGAACAGCATTTCTAAAGCGACTGTTGATGGTCACGTAGTCGATTTGATTTTTATACCTGTCTCCAGGGTCTTTCCATGTCCACAAGCGTCTTTCATGATTTTTGAACCATGTGTTCATAATCACCTGATTATGTGCTGCACACCAGTCTATCCATCTTTCTCCTCTTTCATTTTGCATTCCTAGACCATGCTTTCCCACTATATTTCCTACTCTTTGGCTTCCAACCTTTGCATTCAGGTCTCCCATCACAATGACAACATCTTGGGATTTATGGTGCCTCATAGCTTCCTCAAGCTGTTCATAGAACATGTCTATCTCATCCTCACTACTGTCGGCTGTTGGTGCATACACTTGAATAACAGTTATGTCAAAAGGCTGTCCTTTCAGCTTTACCAGGAGAACTCTTTCTGAGAGGGTCCAATATCCTAAAACACACTTACTCAGCTCTTCGTCCAGAATTATGGCAACTCCTTTTTCGTGTTTATCTCCTCCAGAGTATATGACCTTATGTCCTTCTATGTCGAAACATCCTGTGTCAGTCCATCTTGTTTCACACAAACCGAGCAGATTCATATTCAGCCTTTCCATTTCCAACTTCACATTTGCTAGTCTCCCTGCTTGGTACAAAGTACGTACATTCCATGTTCCAATCCGCAAAGTGGTTCTGTTTCTGACAGTCGCAGGCTGACGGTCAGGTCTCACCTGTCGAACATGAGTGTCCCGACCGAGCGAGATGTTGATGACCTCAGTGTCATCAACCTCATTTACGCTGTTAGCGTTAGACATTAATCTTTGTATTGTCATGATTGTTCTTGGCAGGATACAGTGGTGGTTTGCCATTGCCTTCCACTGGCGGATGGCCACTCATACTATTGTCTCATTCGTGCCCTCAGCATACCGCGATGCGTGTGCAGATTACGCCTTCGTTGCCGTTGATCTCAATGTAGATTCTTCCGCCAACTCCGCCGCTTCCAGACTTCATGCGCTACAGTGCGAGACATGCACTTTCCCCAGTAACAAGTTACTGGGTACCCTCATGTCATTTAACCCGCCAGCTGAAGCGGTTTACCAGGGTGTGGCCACTGCCGCACACAAGCAGTTACTTGGAGCCAGACATGAGAGTTGGGTGCCATCAAGAGACCAGTAGGTCCATCGCCCGAAGGCCAGCTGATGGTTGCTACTGGATTGTACTCCATCTGGACGCCCCATACACCCCGTTTAAAGAATAGGATATTTTTATATCTTACGTTTACAACTGGACCTATTCCGATTTTACGGACCAACATCTTCCCGATTATGACCAGGTCATAAGAACCACAGATGTATATAACTTTTACTAGTATAACCCAAGAAACAATTGATGTAGCGAACACAAGGTTCAACTGTGAACTGTGAACCTGAAAAAGCCACAAGGGTCTTGTTACTCGTGTAGAATGGATACTGTTTGCAAATTGATATCAAATGACATCAAATTAAAAGACGGTTACCAACCTGATAGGTACCAACGTTTTACCATGAATCTGAGGCGACTAAAGGCAAGTAAGCCAGTGGAAGACGAAAAGAGCTATAGTCGAAGATCTTCAACATCAAATTTGGATGGTATTCTTTTTAATCCGGACTGTATATTTTGTAACAAAGCTGGTTTAAAAAAAAAAGTAAAGTCAAAGGGAGTTTAGACGTCAGAGAATCTATTCAAATTTGAATTTGAAGGAGCAAAGGATCTCCAGGATGCTGCTTTAAGAAAAGCTGATCAAAAACTTTATCGTAGTATCATCGATTTAGATTTATTTGGCTATGAAGCCCTTTGACACAGTCATGTATGTAGATAGGACAATCTAAGGGACCAAGGCATTGGAAGAAGTAGAGATGAAGAATCTATAGAGCAACAACAAAACCTAGAAGTGGCTCACACTATTGGATTCAAAAACTTTAAAATAACAGTTGATCAGGAATTCATAATCAAAAAAGGGTAATAAAACTAACTGAAATGCATGAGCAGTATGTTTCTTGCTTGGGAAAAACGAATTTCCCAAATACTGATTACAGAGAAGGAAAGCTTAAACCTAAAACAGAGAGATGTAAGGAATACCAAGAAAGTATTCCTTTAAGGCTTTACTCAGCCTTAAAGGAATGGAGCGACAAGAACAATTCAGAGTTGTTTGACTTATAACAAAACATGTAAAGTTTATTGTACTGTATCGCGTGCCTAATGGGCTGGAGGGTGACACATGATTGAAGATGATGGTTTGTTTTTGTGGGAATCTATATTGGATGCTTTTAGTAATTCGCGAGATCTTCCATGGCCACCTTTATCAGCAAAGGTTCAAAATGTAGATACTTAGGTTCCCTGGGGTCTAAAAAAGCTTCTAGGGTTTGTTATATTTGGCTCAATTAATTACAGAAAATGCACAGCAGTCTGGGTTACGTCTGATAAATTTTTTTGGGTAAGATATATGTAGAGCCTCAACCCGAAGTCAGTGGAAACTCCCAAAGCATTTATTTCTTTGTATGACTTCACGCTTTTTATTCAGCTCAAAACAGTTACAAACAGATTTAAAAGTTATAGCTTTTCACTGGAAGCAGAAACGCCAATTGCAAAGGCATTAGAAGAATAATCTTTTCTTGTATCAAGCCAAATTGTACACCATTCAATTGTTCTATCCATGTACCATTCAGACTTTGATAATTTGGATCACTTTGTAAATCACTTATGTGGCTCTAATTCTGTTCATACCGCGAATGGAATCATATAGCAAGATTTAAAGATGTCGGTTCAGTCAGAAATAGTGATGAACTTCCTGATATTCATTGCAGAGAAAACGTTTTATCTGACCTCTCAGATTGTTACATCGCCAGACATGATTTGGGCACTGATTAGATTACTAAGTAACCAAACAGCTCAAGAAGTCCCAAATTGGGCAAGATTTTTATCTGGATCTATCTCGAGGTTATTATCCTGTCATCAATCATCCTATAACTGAATATAGAACTGTTTAAGAGCTATTGAGATATTCAGAAGAAGCAGCACAGGAGTATGTCATAACTACATTTGATTTTGGCATTGGCATGAAAGCGTATCCAATAATTTGGAACAGTGAAAAATTGGAGGAGCAGGGTTTGAAGATATTTTATTAGAAGCTAGCCTTATTCCTTGTGGCTCACATAAAGGGGTTTTGTCTGAAAGAAAACTATGGTAGATCCTTGAGTAGCTAGAAAGACTATTATCTGAGCAGTTCAAAAATGATAACACTGTGTGTTCGAGTCTGATATTTGAAGGCATTGTTGCAGCAGCTTTTGAAGTATCCATGCACGGGATTTTTAGAAACTACTACAATAAATAACAAAGAAATTGTTGCCTATTTGACGGATATTTATAATTTTAAAGATTCAGTGAGAAATGGTCCAATTGGCAAAATCGCCCAACTTTGAATTTGCTACCATGTATCGTTAGTGCTGCCATTCATAATGGTCATTAAATCAAATGATCTACAGTGGTATTGACAAGATCTCTTCAAGATACGCAAACTGTTCTTTGCATTTGATGCGGAGAATTATGCCAGGTACTTGACATTTTTCACAATGTTTTTAGAAAATACTGAAAGGAATAATCCAAATTCTGAAATGTTATTGAAAAGGGAAGCCATTAATGTTGCAAGGTCTTTCATTCCTGGAAATTGCTGTGCAGTGGACAAAAATTCTTAACGAAAACTTTATGAAGGATGGAAAGTCACGTGGTGGAATAGGAAATGGAGATACTGGGTTATCACTAAAAACTACAACCCGTACCAAGGATAAGTAAAAACCCTTCACCAAAGAACACTTTGTGTAACTACAACTTGCCACATAGCTGACATGATGACCGAATAAAGTGAAGGTAATAAGGACAGAGATTTAAGGCCTTCAGAGATAAAAGAAAGTGAAAAGCGTTTACAAAATACAATCGAAGAAATAAAGGGTTTTTTTACTCCATTTAAAGTTGATCGAGATAAAATCTATTGTATCTCTTCAGGAGAACCAGCTGACGATAAATTAGAAGAAGGTATTCAACGTGCAGCGAGGACAAGAAAAGAAGCTAAAGAATTGCTTATATTTCAAAGTCTAGAAAAAAAAGGAAGGGTATTTTTTAAGCTATCAAAAGAAATAGTCCTAAAACTTATTCTGAAAAAACCATAATAGCCCAAACATTAAAAACAATGAACAAAGTAATTGAATATAAAAAACAAGAAAACTTTGCTTTCAATCTCTTAGTTTAGTCTCAAAGTCAAGAAAAGAAGCTGAGCATGAAAGTAGAAATGATGTTCACCCTCACCCCTATTCCTTAAAGCATTGGCACAGCAGATGGCATGCTACTAAAGACAGGCAAGGCAAGGTTTTTAATTCCGGACAAAATACGTTGAGCAAGAGTCGAGAACTCGAGATGCCGCAACCCGTATTGTAAATGACGGCCTTATTTTATTGCTTGAAAGAAATTCCATTTGATTTCTAGCTAATTTGTCCCACGTTATTAAAAATGATAAATAAGTGGCCTGATTGATGTAAGATATTTATCATGTCGTGAGTCGTAAGCATTTTCTATGTTGAGAAAAAGCTCACGACTCACGACATGATAAATATCTCACATCAATGGCTTCCACTGAATCCACAAATTCAAGAATTTTCAAGGGGTCTGATGTTGTTTTTAGCACAGCTAATTGTTGAAAGAGAAAGCAGAAAAAGAGTCAGCTGATTGGAAAAAGTTTCTGACAAATGATGAAAACAAGCAACAGTTTATTGAAGGCACTCTGAATGAAAAAGGAAAAAGGAAAAGATAGGAACAGATTTATATCGAAAACAGGGAATTGTTGATGTTTTATTGATAACTTCTTTCGTAACTCATGCTGTAGTTGACTTTGTTCTAGAGTAAACAATTATTTATTTCACACCGAAGACTCCTTGTTGCCATTGCAAATAATAACACTATCCTGACGTTACTTGATCACCTTTACGTGCTTTTTGTTATCAAATCACTATTGGTCGTCAAAATTGTCTACAGGACAATTTTTTTGCAAAGTGTACTCTTCCTTATTTCCTGTGAAGGGAAAACCTTAACTGTATTTATTTAGTATCATAGTCTGTAGTTTTACTAGTGGTATTGAGATGTCTATTTCATTTGAAGTATTGGTGAAACGTCAAAGAAATACTAGAAATTAAAAACTGTTAAGACTGCTTTTTACCAGCAAGTTGCAGTTCGAAGCTGCTGTATGGAAAATATGTTACAAATTATTCGTCTCACGAAAACTGACGATTTTGGATACTTCATATTACCATAATGAATTTTCTCAATGTTATCGTTCTGGGACCAACCTCAATCTAATATTTTTAATATCGTGAAAAGTTCTTTTTACAGTTATTCGAGTGCAGAACCAATAAAGCATATATTGCGATTTGAATGAAAGTGAGGCAAAAGGAACTTTGTTCCTTTGAATAATAGATGACAGAATCAATTCCTATTGGTAACAGGTGACTAAAACGCAAAAGAAGGTGAAATGAATATTAATCTCTTTTAACTTGGTTAAGAAATATGACACAACTGGATTGACACCTATCGAGTTAGCATTCTCCACAGGTTTGAAATTCTCGTCAATTGAAATCTTTTTTTACTTTCTATTCAAAAGAGTCTGTCTGTAAACAATGAACTGTGAAATGCTATTACAGAGGAATTCTGGTATCGTTAAGAATGCTTCACAGCCCGTTATTTCACGGTTAAAGGATATTCCCCCTTTTAAATGGGGCTTTAGATGTGCCGGGTGAAAAATTGCAACACTTCTAGGGTTTTCTCCGTTATCTTTGAATTCAATGCAATGAAACTATTGGGAGATTCACATCAACTTGAATTTTTTTTGCTGTCTCAAAATCCCAAATTAACAATTATGAATAAACACTTAACTGGTAATTTCCTTCAAGTGTCGTCATTTTCCTTGTAGATGACATTGCAGCAAATTAGTTCAGAAAATAAATAATTAGAACTTATTTTTAGATCCTACATTAGGGCATCATATTCAAGATGTATTGAACACAGCCAAGACATTGGTAAGTAATGTGTGTCACAATTAGAATAATTGAAGTAAATTGTCACAGATCACAGCTGATTTCACAGTGGGGAAGCGAAATATTTAGTGAAGGTTTGGGTGATCAGTAAACTCTCACTTACACAGCACCAAAGGACTAAAGACCTTCCCAAATTTGTCCATAATTTGATGTTTCATAAATATTTTTTGTAAACTCGAAATTTGTACTGTTTTGAAATGTAAATTAAATAAAGAGCAGAGCTGGGAGTTATCTTAAGACTATTCTTAATTTACATCTCTTCACAGATTGAAAAGATGTGCCTCATACACACATGAGCAACTGGTTTAGTGAGCATTCTTTCTTGACAGTGGCCTTGAATGGGACATTTGCCCGTGATAGTAAGTAAACACTACTGCTACTGTCTCTTCAAAACAAAGTATTATTTTAGTATATTTTTCGTTCACATTATATAGGAAAATTTTTAGTCTTAAAAATAACATCTCCCTAAGGATTGAAAAGACGTCCTTTTTTCACACCTGCACACACAAACATACACACACACACACACATTCACACACATGCACACGAGAGGCTATTTCAAAGAGTGTTGTTAGTTCGTAACTTNAAAAGATGTTCCTCATACACACATGAGCAACTGGTTTAGTGAGCATTCTTTCTTGACAGTGGCCTTGAATGGGACATTTGCCCGTGATAGTAAGTAAACACTACTGCTACTGTCTCTTCAAAACAAAGTATTATTTTAGTATATTTTTCGTTCACATTATATAGGAAAATTTTTAGTCTTAAAAATAACATCTCCCTAAGGATTGAAAAGACGTCCTTTTTTCACACCTGCACACACAAACATACACACACACATTCACACACATGCACACGAGAGTGTTGTTAGTTCGTAACTTGGACCTTGGTTGGGACACTTGCCCCTGATAATAAGTAAACCTGATTGTCAGTGTCTCTTCAAAACAGAATACTATTTTGTCATATTTTCCCACTACTTCTTCTTCAACTCAATCTATGATTTTGATTTTTCTGCATGTGTAACAACTGGATATTTATTAGTAAGTTTTGTTCTAACCTTTTTCGTTATATAAGTTCTTTCTTTAAATCCCTGTGCGTCTTTCCTGAAATTAGTGTAGTAAGATCTGGATTCCCAGCTCCCTGATTTTTCTAAGTTTGACTTAACGACTTACTTTCCAAACACATGAAAGTTTTAATATTGTGTTTTGCCTTTCCCAATATCTATCCACTAAATTTTCCTCAACTGAACGTTGTATTGGTTAGACATTTTGCATTGCACAACCGTCGTCGTTTGAATTGAGCTAACTTTCTTCGAAAGTTCTACAGTTAGAAATTGTCTTTGCCTGTCCACGATCTTTTAGCCTGTTCCATTGTGCCGGATGTGACTATCACCGGTGCTTTTTTCAGCAATGGCTTGACCTTTCTCTTTGTCTCAAGTATCCTCTTTTCAAGACCATCCTTCCCTTTCATATGTCAAAAGTAGGCCAACTTCTAATATTTCAAATAACGCAATAGGCAAACAGCTATTACTTCTAGAATGATCCTGGTGTCTTCATTCTTTTGCCAATGCATTCAAGAAATTTTCCAGTAAAACATGTTCTCGAAGAATTTACATAGGCTCTGATCTTATTCAAAAAATGCCTTCCCGAAAGACAAGTTGTGAGAATTCGCAACTTGGTCTATTTTTTGTCCTACCTTCCCCAAAGCTTTCCCAACCCACTAAAGCATTTTCATACTAATTTCCGAAAAATACTTGTTTTTCTTAATATTTTAATCTATCTCATCTCTTTATTTCGATCATTCCCTTGGGTATTACCAACACTTTCTTCTTATACATATTTAGGTGGTGTATAACACACACTGTCCTGTACTCCGAATCTAATAAAAGAAAATCTACTCTAGCTTTAAATGTTTATTCGCTAGTCTTGTATCACCCTTTGAACTAAATGATGCTTCATCTACAGGACACCTCATAAGCATTTATAAATCTCAATCTAGCCTCCAAAGCATACAGTTGCGTCCTTTTTAAAGAAAAATTGTATACACATGACAACAGCTGCAGTTCATGGTCTTAAAAGTGAGAAAAAATCAGATATTAGTCACGATTTTCTAATTTTTTTGATATTAGTATTTGCTTTAATTTTGAGTTGGTCTAAAGGCAGTTTTAATATTTCCCACGGTTAAGTTATGCTCAGCCTTTTTATATTCTTAACCATGATAGGGCAGATTTAAACAAATATCAGTGCTATTTTAATGAGCTATGTGTTATAGAATTTCATTCTTGTTTAATAAGGGAGAGTTTTTGAAGTATCTAATTAACTTTGTTTTAAATGGAGTAGCTGTAATTTCAACATTTTTGAAATTACTCTGATTGTTAAGAATATTAATCGTCTGTGGAGAAAATATGAAATGGTCGATCAATGTCTGATATCCATTTGAGTTTAAAAACTAAACATTTTATCTAATTACAATGCAACGAAGATACGCTTTTGATAATTTTTTGACAAAAGAGTGTGGAATACGAGGCCGTCGTGCTCCGAAGGCGAGAGCCATCTCTCCCTCTGGAGAATATTGGGATTTGTCTGCAAAATTTGTTTTGCTGGTTTGTTTTTATCCTAATATATCACAGAAAGCCAAACTATTGCTGGAAAATTTATGTTCAACCTTAACCCAGCACCACTAAAAGTTAAATGTGTAAAGCCCCTGACGGAAGAGTAATTGTATGGTACAGTATAGTATAGTATAGTATAGTATAGTATAGAATAGTATAGTGTAGTATAGTGTAGTATAGTATAGTATAGTTAGTATCGTTTAGTATAATATAGTTTAATATAGTATAGTACAGTATAATAGGATACAGTATAGTATATCACAGCGTAGTATGAAAAAGTATAATACGGTATCATTTAGAGCAATATACCATAGCCTAATGTAGTTTAAAGTGAAATGATCATATGAACAGGAAAATATAAATAAAACAAGTGAGAAAATAAAGGTAAACTGAGCTGGATTTAAACCAGGTCCAATTTCGGGAATACCAAAGTCAACTTTCGTTTGTTTCTTTATGCATCTTGTTCAAAGGTCCAACAAACATTGTGTAAAACAGTTCTAATCTTACTTTATTTTACTGGAAAAAAGTAAAAGAACCAACTCAATAGTTTTAATAGAAATATTGGGAGAAATGAAAACGCAAACTTCAACTGGAAAAGCGAAGGATAAAAGTTGGAACATCAACAAAAAGTTGATAATAATGTGCTCATACATAACATGAATTTTTTCCTTCATTAACTGCCACTGTCAGATAACTACTACAAATTCTGTGCTCATTGAAAACTCTTGATGATTTAATAATGTGTTTTAATACTTTTTTAAGTCGATCTGCAATTTACAGAAGACTAATACACCAAAATCTAAAAACTGAAGCAAAAATATCTAAAAGCGTGGGTCCTCGTTCTACTGTCTAAAATTATCTTTGTCTAATAAGGATCTTTTGGCCTATCATCGGCATTTTTTTCATTGTTGGTTTTATCTTTCTCTTTTTCTTTGTACTAAGACAGTGTACATGAAAATAATACATCAAAATCTAAAAACTGAGGAAAATAAATGTCTTAAGTCTCATTCTTAAGACTGTGTCTTCCTTAAAGCTTCTAGCTTCTTGCATAAGAATCATAAAACTGCACAATTCGCGGCTGCTTTGGTTCAAAATTTAGAAGAAATTCCCAGGTTTCTTGCTTGTAAAGAATGTCCATTTTATTTCTTAAAGTAAGAGGCGAAAGTAGCAATCGATCTACCTGCTGTTAAAAACTTGCTACCCTCCTCCAACGGATCTTGAAATTTTAATTCTACCCTCGCTTCGTAGAACTTCTTTTCTGTTAGATCTAACCACAAATTAAACCCTTTTGTTGTTGCTAACTTTACAAGTTAGCAACAACAAAAGGATTTAAAAAACTGTTAAAAAACTGTTCGGTCTTACATTTTCTTGCATTGAACCCAAGTATACAACCATAAGTAGTTCAAAATAAATTGATCGAGGGATTAAAATTTGTCTGATTATTGTCTCAGTCTGAAATTCAGAAGGGAAGGAAGGCAATTGAGGGTTACACCTGTTGGTGCCTGCTCTGGTGACGCGTGGTAATCCTGAAAGCCCAACTATCATCAAAACCATCCAGTGTCGGGGACTGACTAGCTCCTTTGAGGAGGAAATTCAGGCAATGGAACTCGCTCTTGATTGGGCACAGACAAATTCGAACGAGTCTGCAGTTCTGATATGCACTGTCAACCAATCACTGTGCGAAGCTATTCTGGGGTATGCTTAGTCAGTGTTGATTATGTCAGTACGGTCGTTGTTCGCCAAAGTTCGATGCCAAGTCACCATACAATGGGTTCCTGGTCACTCCCGTATTCCAGAAAATGAAATCACGGATGCTGCTGGTAAGGCCACCGCTTCGCTGGACGAGTCACCTAAGCAGATATCGCTGACAACCATCATCAACACCATCAGAGCGATAGTCACAGACCATCCCACAATCCATCCGCGTATCGTAGAAGCTTATCATGGCAGATCAAAAAAGGTTGACGAGGAGCTGAAAATATGATCAGATCGCATCCTCCTAGCAAGACCTTGATCAGGCCACCACCCAGAGTTCACTAGTTACCAATATCGTTTATCCCCTAACACGACCAACACAGCTTGCCCAAAATGCGGAGAAGAACAAGAAGACATTGAGCAATGGCTGGTTAGATGCCACGACAGGGATGAGTACCGTATGAAAATCTTCGGGTGCCACTCTGGGAAGATGAACTGGCTGGCTTCCAGCCCTCAGAATGTGGTAGCGTTCGCGAGATCGACTTTGGATCTTGACACGGGCTCATGAGCCACCCATACAAACAACAACAACACCACCTGTTGGCGATGAGCCCAATTAAAATCCCCCTTAAATCCAAAGAAATTTAAAAGTAGGTAAGGGCGACGCTAATATGAGCTTACTGACCTTACCGATATGCTGGTTTTTTTCCATGTACCAAGATGATTTATCCCCTTCAGCATCCAGCTTATGCGTTAGTTCATTTATTAAATTTTGTTAGGCTAAATTTTAATTGATTCCTTATGAAGTTACGTGTCACAAATGAATACTAGGAATGCCAATGACAATAATAGAAATGAGTAACTTAGATGCTGGAACTTTAAGAATGGTGTTAATGTACAGCATTCGCTTACAGTAGATCCTTTAGTGTAAGAAAACCTTTCTAAAAATTGAGAAAATTATTACCAAGGAAAGCAAAGGAGACTTTTTTTATAAGAGAAAGCCCAAAACAGGGTTTATGAGGCTCTGCTACTCTTTTCTTTCAATCCAACCAGGGGAATCTGCTGATTGAAAAGATAGTTGCTTATGTAGTTTAAAAATAGACCCTCCACAATATGTTTTATTACTGGAGTTAGGAAAGTCTTGCGAATAAGTGAATGAAAAATTCTTGATGCTTTTCCTTCAAGCCTCCAGCGGCAACATATTATGTTATGTAATTTGTCTCTGCTCAGCCTTGGTACAAATGTCCTTTAAGGTGACTTGTATTAGAGGGATTTTTTTAAATATTTGAGTTGCGAGGAAAACAAAGTAAGGACTATTATTAATTTTATTTCCATTTTTATTTTAGAGCTGTGATGTTTTGTTAAAGAAGTTGGTTTTTGCTATATTGGAAGCCATGACATCAACAACGATACAAATAAAAAGCTTCAAGTCTTCTCAAAATGTTTAATTGGGCAGAGAGGTTTAACTTTCAAGCAAAAATTTTAATTGTCTTTACAAATAACATTTGATAAAAAACGATCATATTGATGATAATTCAATTCAAAAACATGTGTTTAAAAATGCTGAGAAGGGAGATTTATTAAGCTTTAGGTTTTTCGACATAACTATAAAATTCAAACACTGTGTTAAACAACATTTTCACTGTCATGATATTACAACAATTTCTATTTTGATTGTAACAGAAAGGTTAAGACTCACCTCTCTTGCTGTTTCTAGATATATTTTCATTTAAATGTGACAGATGTCTTTTGCTGGAAATAGACTTAACTGTGTCTTTTTTACATGAACTGGGTTGTCTTACTCTCTCAAAAAGACAAAATAAATTGAATCCAATACAACATTGTTTCTTTGCAAGATATATTAAATGAAAGTATATACTGATCCTAAAATTGATAGTAGAGTCGACTCTCGAAATAACATATCTTTTGTGGAACGCACCTGGATGTATACCGAGTACTTTCGAAGGTCGAACTTTTGCGTAATGCATTTTTTAGAAACAAAACCCTTCGTTCAAGAAACATCATTACGACAAGTTTCCCGTTGCTACGATTTAAATATCTGCTCTGTTGGGAAAAATCCATTTGATATAACGAATTTTATAAAGATATATATACATATATATTATATAATATATATATATATATATATATATATGAATCTTTTGTTATAGTAAATACCGGCACATAAGAAGCTTGCGGCTTATCGTTTTGCTCTGAACATTTGTGACACTAATATTTTTTCAAGAAAAATTTGTGACTGATTTCAAAACAAAAGGGTCTTTTTAAAATATTTATATATTTATATATTTATATACTTATATATTTATATATTTATATATTTATATATTTATTTATTTATATATTTATATATTTATTTATTTATATATTTATATATTTATATATTTATATATTTATATATTTATATATTTATATATTTATATATTTATATATTTAAATATTTATATATTTATATATTTATATATTTATATATTTATATATTTATATATTTATATATTTATATATTTATATATTTATATATTTATATATTTATATATTTATATATTTATATATTTATATATTTATATATTTATATATTTATATATTTATATATTTATATATTTATATATTTATATATTTATATATTTATATATTTATATATTTATATATTTATATATTTATATATTTATATATTTATATATTTATTTATATATTTATATATTTATATATTTATATATTTATATATTTATATATTTATATATTTATATATTTATATATTTATATATTTATATATTTATATATTTATATATTTATATATTTATATATTTATGTATTGATCTTCTAAACGTTTAGCTTCTCTTTTCCTATGCTGTTATTCAAGTGTCTCCTCTTTCAAGTAAGCCAAAGGAATGAATGTGAAGATTGCACACGGTGAAATTTTTGAAGATATGAAGGAATTAGCGAGAGAAAAAAAGTGTTACATAGGAGTCACGTGTGTTATGACATCCATTAAAACAATTGGAAAAGACGGAAGATTTTCCACTCTTTATTATTTTGAAAGTATTTCATAAAGAGAGAACTGCATTTCCTACACAACCTTTAATGTTGAAATCCTTTACGTACAGCAAAAAGAACTTAGTTGGGTTTTCATTAATTTACTTGTCTTTCCTGCTCTTATTGAAGACTTACGATTTAACACCTGGTTGTGAAATATTTCACAAGAAGAAAATCAGCTTTCTTCTGTTTTGAGCATCCATTACATATTAAAAACAAAAGGAAAGTTTTCTAATATTTCCTCCCTACTCTGAAAATACTTTGTTTTGCCTTCGTTAAGTACCTTTCTTAAGTACTGTATGTCCAATAAAATGAAAAGATAAGACACGGAAGATGTTTTCTCCTTCCTGTGTAATTTCTACTTTTATATAAATTTTGTATGCTGATTATTACTCTGGGCATTCCAGTGAGGTACCCAGCACGCATAATTTCTAAGGGCAGGAATTCGGAGTAATATTTGTAAGAGATACCCCAACAATAAATTTTGCTATCACGGAAATCTCATATAGATAAACAAACAAGATTATAACTATTGATACAAACAGCTTTCCGTCAACATCAAATTGTATTTCAATAGATTGTATTATGTATTGTTTAAGATTGGTTGAATAGCTATGCCTGATGAAGATTATCTTCTGCTTGACACCCTTCACCAAGTAAATCTAAGGCATCTTATAATGGACACTTAATGTTTGTATTGAATATTACGAAGTCTAGATGCTTCAGGAGTAATCTTCGGTTAAGTGTTTTTCACTCTATTATTTAATACTGATCTGATCAATAGCGTATAAATAAGTTTTAATGAAGAGTTTTCACTCCTTTTTTAAAAAATAGCAGCCATAGTAAATCATCAGTCTGAGTTTCAACAAAGTTTCTTGAGAGGACAGCCTGTACTGACACACAAAATGACTTCCTTTATCACTATTCTTGCTGAATGGTTATAGATTCAATTGTAGAAATAGTACAATAGCACATATAGTTATAGTTTGGATTATATCTTGATTTTGTGTGAATTAGGATTTGAAAAGTTACGTTTATGGTTTTTATCTATATTAGACCGTGACAGAATATCACTATTAGAAAGAAAGATCACTATTTCTTTTTATCTGATGTACACTTAGCATTGCCTCAATAGAGTTTAGTTAGTCAACTTTAGGTGACAATCTTATCTTAGCCTTTTGGATAAGATTGGATATTCACTTTATTCTTCACTTGACCTGTTGTAGTAAAATATTATTATCAGGCTAATTATTATGCATTAACACTCTGGTTACTTCTTCGGGAGAAAGAAGCACAAAGAATAGTAACATGTAGCAATTAACCTATCTTTTCTTGATACCATTCTGTCTTTCAATATTTTATTTCCCCTTCGTTAATGGCTATAGTTGGAGTATTAAGCCCATTTTCGAAAGAAGCGCTATCAGTGTATTGATATTTACAAGTCTATCTATTTGCCCAAAGAACAAACTGAATAATCCTCCGTATTGTCTTTGAAATCTTTGAAGAATCTTTGAAATAAAATCTGATATATTTTTCAAAATAATCAAGATTACCTTTTTAGACAGCTTTTACTACTGTTTGTTTTCAGCAATATCTAAAGTACAGGTAATTTAACGGCAAGTGTAATTTGCAGTTTTCTTAATAATAAAGCAAAACTTTGTCTGTCACTGGTCTCCCTTTTGGTATAGGCTTACTCTGTGTAAGTCAAATAATACCATACGTTTATGTAATTTGAACGCATATATATAAAAACCGCATATTTCATGCCAACTATTTTTTACTGAAGGTAAAAATGTCTACCTGAGGCAGAATATATCCCAAATCTTAATTGGTTGGTGGGGTACACGAACTAGTTTTGCTGGTAATTATGAATGGGCTAGATCAAACATTCCCGCTCAAACTGCAGACTTCCAGTCAGTGCCTGACCTTAACCGGTTCTGTATGCCCCGAAAGGGCTGTCACATCACGCATATCTGTTTACCGGACGGGAGTAGTGGGGGAGCATCATATCTAGGTGTCTTGAGCGTGGATCTCTTGTTCTGAAGGGCTGAGTACCGAGGTTCTCACCAAAACTGTCTGGTGGCCTAATACTGATGGAAACAACTTGCAAGCCTACAACATTTGCGTTAACAAATAATCCGAACACTTCCTCCTAAGATTCGTAAACCAACGCGAAGGAAGTAAAAGGCTATAGTTGGTAAGGAAACAAGCTGAAAATTAGCAGAGAGAAAGAAATGTTAAGGAGATTACAGAAAAAAACCCAGGAACTCAGGTACCAGACTTGCTGGAAGAGTGAAGCAACAAGCCAAGAGCCAAGCCCAAGAAGACAAGAAGGCTTGGGTTTTCATAGACAATACCCTGCCAGAATCAAAGAAGCAGATGTAGACTACGAACATGAAAAGCAAGTTGCTGAAAGGAACAGGATTGAATGCCGAAACCGAAAGCCTAATAATAGCAGCTCAAGACCAAAATTGAATTATTAACACAGCAAGACCAAAGACGAAACTAACACACTGAGTGGATTTCCTTATCAGTATGACGAAAAATTGACTATTTACTATCTGCATGCCCAAAACTAGCGAAGATGGAGTACATCAAAAGGCAGCAATATCGCTTCTTGGATGCACTGGCATTACAATATCAAAGTAACTGATAGATTATATGAACATCAATCAAAACCAGTAACAGAAAATGAAGAAGATATAATTTTCTGGGATATGGAAGGCAACACTGATAAGACCATCAAAACTAATAAACTTGACATCATTTTCAAGCATAAGCAAGAAAGAACATGTATACTAATAAATAGCGCAGTCAGTCCGTATCAAAACACACGATTAGAAGTGGCCGAAAAATCTTTCCAAAAATAAAGATCTAGAAATTGGAATCTCAAAAATGTAGGGAATGAAAATGGAAACTGTGTCAGTTCTCATCGGAGCACCAGGAGTGATTAAAACGACATCGAGAAGCACAATTACAAAATTCCAGGAAACAAGATGTACTGCAGCTACAAAAACTTGCTCTCCTAGTGTCACCCTACATCCTTAGAAAAATATTGTTGATCAAAGGAACATCAACTTGTTACCCTTTAGAAACCAAGAATCTGGATTGTATCTGGCACTAATGGTGAACAAAATAGAAAAATGAAGATGAAGCAGAGACAATAATAACAATAATGAGATTAATGAGTAATGAAAATATTAATTAATTAATTAGTTAGTAATAAATATAGTAAGATTAATTAGTAAAGAAACTTTTCTTGTCCACCAGCTTTGGGTAGTGCCTTGAGCAAGCACTTGCAATCCCTTGCTTCCCTTTCCAGGGTAAACCATACGGATGTTCTCTTTATGTTTAGCCCACTAATATTTCCTGTACACGTATAATTTCCAATGTCTATTAAAAAGTCTGAAGGTCAAAAAGCTGTACCCACAGGCTTACATCCGAAAAGCCCTCCTTTTCTCAGGGAGGATTATATGTTTAATGCTCAGGATGTGAAAGCCAAAGACATCTACTTGCATGCATATAAACAGAAAAACCCAGCACACAGTGTATGCTGAAGAAGGCAATGTCAAACCTTAGCTTATTTTGACTTCTTACCTCCAAGCAAGTGCCGCAATTAAACCAGAATATCACTTTTAGGTTGACTGGATTGTCTGTAATTTTTCGTCTGTCAAGACTAGCTCATCCGCTAGTGTAATGTATATCTGAGCCAAAGATATTTAATCAAACCGCTTTAAAATAAAAGACCAAAGAGGTAAATAGTTAAAAATCCTCTGACACAAGATAATGGTGTTTAAATTATCCAGGAATGTACTTTAAACGTGTCTTTTTTATTCTATTATTATGGAATATGTTGCAAACTTATTTAATTTTCTTTAGATATTAAATAATACGTTTTTTCGTAAGAAAAGACAAATCTAAGCATAATCAAATACACAACTGTTTGTCCCCTGCTAGTCGTGTAAAACAAGAAAATCCCTAAAAAAGTTGCTTTTACTTTGAATAGAAAGTAATAAACATCCTGACTAAATTTTTGTCTGTTCCAAAACCCAAGCAGAATCCTTCATTTTTTCTTTTGACTAAATTATATTTCTAGTTAGATGTCATAATTAGCCTGCTCGATACATCCTATTTTATTGCAGGTTGAAGGAGCAATTACCAATGGTATTCAAAGTTTTTTTTCATTCCTTCCTTTTTTTTCTGTGTCTTTACAAAATTCTCTCATTCTTTTTATGCTTTCGCTCGCCAGATGATTTACTTTAGGTAGAACTTATTACATACCATGTGCAGGATGCTGACAAGCAAGTAGTTTCCACGCCCTAATTAATGACATATTATCCATTATATCATATTTAAAAAGTCAAATTTCTCCTGGTGAGGTCCTGAGGCCTTCGGAAAGTTAAGAAATACAGAAAAGGAGGACACAGATTTTGCACCTAGGTAAAATGGAACATCTGGCTTGAAGATTTTCTTACTGGGAACTTTAAATCGATTAGGATTATAGATTTTAGGGTTACAGATTACAGGAAAGCAAAAATAAAAAACTATATTCAGAAATTAACAGTGCGAGGGTAGAATGGTATGACTTGTGAGGAAGCTCTGAATTTAGAGGCAAAGACAGTACGGGTAAAGCTGCATTAAAGAACGAGTAACACGATGAATAGTCTTCAAGGGTGGTACAAGAAGCAAAAGCTCCTGGTTGTAAAAAAGGAACAAAGATGACAGTGTCCGACAATGTGAAAAGGTTTCAGACGGACTAGAAAGCTCGAGGCCAATCAGGCTGGAAACTCAGCGTTGGGTTCAGCCCAGAGGAACAAAATGGAAGCCAGAAGCATCGACCAAGATGTGAGAAAAATATTTCGTAGATAGTAGGTTGCGGAAAGTATAGAATACTCCATTGAGAGAGGTACTCTAACGCCCAATAGAGAGCCAAAGGTGATTCAGGAACAGCTTTGAAGTAGGATTTCTAAAAAAGATTCTTATAATAGAAGTCTAAAAACTCTAACACAAGAGCCCTAGAGTAGGTGTCAGTCACGCAGATTTACGAAAAAACCGGCGTTCTGTTACGATTAATGAAAAAGCTCGGTTTTCTGGGCATTGAAAGTGCACATTTAGCGCAACCTTGATTCTACAACCCCTACAATGAATAATACGGACAGTAATTTACCGAGAAATCATATGCTTTAAGCTATATGATAAAATCACAGTGTCATACCCTCACAAAAGACTTTGAAGTGTCAGACGCACTAGCCCTAGCTTCACAGGAAACATCAAGGTCACGGTGGATTATACATTATTTCTAAATTCAGAGGATGCATTAATAAGGGGTAGGAAAACTCACTTTAAACATAAAACCCACCTGAAGCCCGGAGCCATTAATAGTCTACCATTCAGATAAATTGTGACAGATAACATATGACTGAGCACATCTTGATCGGAGTTTCTGCAAGTTCATGACTACTCAAAGGTGCATCGCGTGTGTCAACTGAAAAACAGACTAAATACAACCTATACAAAAACTAATCAAATGCACATTTCTCATTGGTGTCTAACAACCAGTTGCATATCTAATGCAGGATGTTTTGAGAGCTTTTTTTACTCTGAAATTGAATCTTCAGCTTAAGATGACATGATCAATATGAAATTTTCTACTAATGAGGATAAGAAGAAAAACTAATAAACAAAGTTAAAGGTATTGCACGTAAAAGTAGATTGGGCGATAGCTGGCAACACGTAAATAGCAAAGATAAAGGAATCAACCTTTTTAATTAGAAAGCTACTTACTAAGATGATCATGGGAAAAAATCATTTGGTAGACAGAAAACAATATATTTAGACTATTAAAAGTGCAGCAATAGGATTTGCATAGGTAATAGGAAAATTGCTAAGATTAAGAACTGGTAGGAGGGTGTGTTTTGAAATTGTCGTTTCCATGAAATGTGAAGAGAGAATGACCAAAGTGGAAAACATTTTGATGTATAACAGAATGGCTTAACTAACACATTTTAGAGAGGTTATAGCAGCAGGAAATCTCCAAGATTAAGTATTTTCAAGGTTGATAATCGAGTTCTGTGCTTACTACTTATCAGTTGTGATTTATCAATATTATCGACTTACTTGATTTTCGTCAGTGTAGTAAAGATTTGAGCTTTCGACTTCTGGCTGAATTATTACTTTTTAATCAATCAATTTCACAAGTGATAAAATATCAGCTGACATAAGTTTTTCTTTCCAATACCAAAAACAAGATTTCCAAACACCTACCGCTATTAATAAATCTGAAAGGAGAAATTGTCTACTGGATTTTGACAAAGAAATTGAAATAAAGAAAGAAAAAATTTTGTTGTCCAGGAGGGGTTTCGAACCCCTGTCCTGGTATGTCCAGTACTTTCTTCCTTCTACCCACTGATCCAAACAAACTTGTTCGTATTCTTAAATGTTTTTCCTTTGATTAAGTAAGTTTTGGTTTAAAAAAAATTAATCACTTAATTTCTAGTTAATTAAGGTTATTACGGCATCGAGTTCGTAATGTTATTTTAATGAATTTTTCCTGTTTCATGTTGGTAAAATGCATTGTTTGATCAATATTTGTGACTTTTTCCTCACAAACGTTTTTCAAAGAACAACAACAACAACTCTTTCAATTCTAAGACCTGTGTTAGCCGCTGATAAAAACTACATAGCAAGAATCTAGTTTGACGTCACGTCCAAAGCATTGCCAGAGTCACCAGGTTGTGATTTCTCGACAGGCTACAGTTGTGGAAAACTTGAGTTTTAATTCACCCTTCACAAAACAGCAGTTAACAATCAAAGGTATTTGAAGTGAAACACTTCCAGTAGGTTGGGTTGTGATAACTTAAGTATAAGTAAGTAAGTAAGTTTTTATTTGCCACAAACATAAAATGAAAAATGTTTACAAATGTTTAAAAAAAAGAAAGGCCTAGAAAGTCAATAAATTACAATTTAAAGGTAATTTACAAACTTTTGTATAAATTAATACTAAAAAGAATGTTGCATAAAAATATTACAATTTGAGTTAAAATAAAAATAATGACAGGTCACCCCTAATTGAAGTGGCAGGGATAACATTAAAAGGTCAAACTGACCTTATTTCCATAATGGTCCCGTATCTGTTTTCTCCAATGCCTAATTTATCTTTAGTTAAGAGATTTAATTTTCATTCTTCTTTTGGCACAGGAAAATGTTTATTCTTTACTTTTGCAACCTTTTTATACAGTTTTCTGTAGTTACTGAACTGGTTTTACACATCTTCATACTGACGTTTTGTGACTCTTTATTGATTTAATGTCTTTGTTGTTAGTCAATCATTGTTCGCAAACATGAAATAAATGTAAGAATAAATATCGATAAAATAATAGATGACGTTATATGTTATCATTTGCGGAATACATTTCGGTAACCTGTACCATCTTCAGCCATATTATTGATGTTAAATATTTATTCCTATGAATAAAGATAGAAAACAGTCAATAAATAGAACAAATAGAATTTTAAACGACCGTTATGTTGTGGCTAGAAGCTCTAACTACCACTTTATTGTCAATTCCCGACTTCGGAACTCGTCCTTAGTGTTAATTGTGGGGCAAAGTTCCCGTTGCCACAGAGCCTCAAGGGTCATTAACAAAGAAACTCTCGATGACTGAGCCAATATTTCGACATCGTCAGCATTGATTGCTTTTCTCGCGTGACAGTTCTTTAAATGCTTACCAATTGGTTGAGAGGGTTTGCAATGGTGTGAGAAGCGCTCTGTTATATGCTGGACAGTATGCCCAACATAACACGCTTGACAGCGTGGACATGTAATCTTGTATACCACATGGCTTCTAATTTTCCTCTCAACTTTGGCTTTTAAAGAAGGCAATACTGTTCTCAGCTTGCGTAATGTCAAAACTGGCTGACATGGAGCTTGGCATTTTCCAAGTGCTCTGCAATAATGTTCTGTGGCATTCCCTCGATATTCTAGAAATATTTGCATCTTTGGTATTTTCTCCTCTGATGGTATTTCTGAAAGAGTGTTCCCAGTACTAGCTACCTCCTTATTCTTCTTCACAATCTTTTCCAAAGTCTGTTCAATTACTGGCTCATAAAACTGGGGAGGGTATTGATTCTTTTCCAGTAAGTATTTCGCTTTTTCTAGGCTAGTGTGAACATTTTCCCAGGTACTGCATGCTAAAATAAATAAATAAAATGAATAAATATCGTATCACATTATTGTATTGGTACTATCAGTTATTATTTTATTAGCTTCAATCATGCCAGGGTCACTATCTCCACCATCTAGGGGTTCTGTACATTTACTCATTCCGACCAATGATCATTTGCTTTTCTAAATGAAGTTCAAAATTATTCATAATTCTATTTCAATTTGAACTTGACTGCGAAACCAATCCAAAGGTTTCTAACTTTTAATTACCTGGAAGAGAAATGATTCAGCGAGTATCGGGTTTCACTCATATAGGAAGGTTTTCAGTTAAGTAAAAAAAAATGAGTAATAAAATAGAAGAGAAGTACAGTCGAAACGTAAAATCTGTTTTATTTAATGGAAATTTCTGCCAGTAGTTTATTAATATACGTGCCTGAGCGAAAAAGCGATATTCAAGTGCTCTGACGTCATTTAAAAGTGAATCATTTTCAAAGTCTCATTATTTTGAAAAAGTATTTGATGAACCTGGTTAACAACACAATATAAGTCAACATCACGGAGTCGAAGGATCAATATTCGACATTTTATTTTCTTGAAACAAATATGTGTTACAAGAAATCTTCTTTTTCCACAGTTCAAATATGCACTAAACGATAAAGAAACCTTTGACAAAAGGTAAAAAATGAAGTACGAGAGGCTCTTGAGTATCAGAGCAGATGATACACACAGAAGACGTTTGTATCAACTAAACAGGAATTTTTGACTTGTGTACGTCAGGATAATATTTACCTTTGAGAGTCTGGAGAGATAAACACATTCAGTCATAATTTTCCTGAAGCTCTGGTACTGTTTATTTTGTCATATTTTAAATAATATTAACATGAATTGAATTGGTTTATTTTGTCACTTGCCTGATCAATCCAGTCATTGTTTCAAATCAACTTGATTTTATAGCAAATGCGCCTGTCTAAATTACAGTTGTTTGCAATTAAAGAAAACGAATCTGAATCTAGAACTACATTTTCATTTTCTTTCGTAATTGGAAGGTCCTTCAGGCCCAAAATGACCGTTGTTTTTCAAAAACGTATGTCCTCTTCTTTGCACAACCGAAATTTATGCAGGTGATGTTTTTCCAGCTGATCTCAACTTTCCTCAACCTTTTGAATTTCTCGCCAACAGATATTTCATTTCACAAAGCTGCGCAAGTTTAGTTAATTGTTCAATGGGAAACTGTATCTCAGCGATAAAATTACTCTACCTGTTACCAGTGTTCTTTATTATGAAAATGTTATCTCAATTTCTAATGTATTTAGATCTTTGGCCTCTTGTTTTCCTTACCCCTATTTGAAAATTTATTGGATTAGAGGCCTGCTCTCAGTTAGTCGTTTGTGCAATATTTCTAAGCTATTAAATGGATAACAGAAAGTATGTTATGGTCAAGATGTAAACTACCACTGGAACAGAACACAAGTGCAGAAGAGGAATATATTATTTGGCAGTAACAAGTGCTATTTGTTGCTAGTTGTATCCACATAGATTTTACAGATTTGCTCCCTTTTTACCTGGAGATATTTTATAATTCATCCTACGACGGGTCCTCTAAAAAATAACTGGTATCAAATAGCGAAAATAATCTCTTTTTTCTGTACTGGATTAGATCAAAGCCATGTAATCAGTTATAATCCCAAAGATTAAATAAGATTAGAGATTCTGTAACAAATGGAAGTTTGACTGGAGGGATAAAACGTTTTGCATAATTCCTAATCCTTATGTTTTAAGTTGATTTTGTTATTAGGTACCTTTTGCAGAGGTCCTTGTCATTTAAATGCTTAGCCATTTGACATCAGGGGCAAAAGTTTTAAACATAATGTCTTTTAAAACTTACAGAGAAAAAAATCAACTAAGGAAAGTAGCTCTTTGCAACGAAGTGGGATCCAACCTTGTTTAGAGTCAATGTATGTATAACATATATGTACACACACACACACACACACACATATATATATATATATATATATATATATGATCCCGCACAGCTTGGTTATTTTCCAATACAATGTCTTGATTCAGACTCAGGAGAACGTCTTTTTACATCTCTTTGAGACTTCTGTTCCTCAGCATTTTTCAGTTTCACCTTTACTTCCTTATGGATATTGTGATCATGTTGTTGTCACTGTTGAGGTTAAGATAACTGCCTAAAATCGTGCTGAGAAACCATATCATTTGACTTTGAAATTTGGCCAGGCCGACTGCCATGGATTTCGTCACTTTTTTGGTAATATTTCATGGGATTCAGTTTCTAAGAAATCACCTTCTGGTGCTGCAACTGAATTCACAAAATGGGTACAAGTTCGTATTCAAACATCTGCACCTAGTCGTAGTTACCAAGTCGAATAACATTCCCCTCAATGGTTCAATGCTCATTGTTCTTCTGCCACTTCTTATCGCAATCCTTTCTATGTTCAGTTTAGAACTGATGGAACTGCTGAATCTCCTGTTTCTTTCAGACGAGCTAGCAACGCTTTTAAAAGAGTGATCTCTGATGCTGAATCTTGCTTTGCTAAGCGGGTTCAAAAATGTGGCACACTGGCTTGTTTCCTAGCTCTCTGGTTATGCTATTTGAGGAAATGTCTTTGGAATCTTTCACTAGTTTTTCTCAGATCGTAAAATGCCTGTTACATTAGATGGAATTACATCTGATGATTATAACATTAATGCTGACGGATCTCAAGTTTCTATTCTTGGTCCGACTCTCTTCCTTCTATATATCAATGATGTTCTTGGTAATTTAATTCAGTTTTTCAACATCTGTGTTGAGGACAATACCCTGTACTCTGGCAATGACTACAAGGCAACTCTGGAGGAACAAGCCATGCTTTCGGAAGCATTAAAAGCTGACTTTCAGGGTGTCAGAGAATGGAGAAGTAAATAGCTGGTTTCTTACAATGCGGCTAAAAAGCATATTCATAAAATATCATTCCGCATTGTCATTCCTCTTGAGAACTGTTGATCGAAGAAGATTCTTGGGCTGTCATTTTCTCCAGATCTTTCTTGGGATCCTTATATTAAATCTATTGACAAGGCTGTTTCTAAAAAGGTTGGCTCATCTGTGTGTGTGTGTTTGTGTGTGTGTGTGTGTTGGTGTGTGTGTATGTGTGTAAGCAAGCAGCTCAACCACAGCGTAAAGTGAGTGCCGATGATAAAATCCTGATTCATCGATCAGGAAGGTATTGACTGTATAATCAAGCCACATAGCCACGAGGAGCTATTAGGGTTATGAATCCCTGAAAGTTAGCTTCACTCCTTATTATTTTTAAGAAAAACAATGAGAGTATTACAAATTTAGTTTGGGGTATGAAAAACTTACACCTGGAGCATTTCATCGATTTGTTTCAATTTTTTCAATTCTTGGTCTCAGGCATCCATTTTTATGTTGTTTGTAATTGTCCTTAACTTGTCAGGCTTCTGAGCATCAATGTTCTAACAAATTTTGGAAAGAAATGCTTTGGGCTAAAAGGGGCGTGGATGGACTAGGCCACCAGACAAATAACATACCAGTACTTTTTGCCTTTTTTAGATGTCAAATTTAGGCATTTTGGAGTGTATAGAAATACAGCACTTCCCCCTTCCCCAAACAAGAACCAGTCGTCACTTAGCAGTTGTTCCTCCATGTTGCTGTGTGTTGTAACCAGTGTTTTCTGGGGGAAACATTCCTGTAGTAATTCTATTGTAGCATTACCTGCGGTTTCTACAGTATGCAGTCTGTTCTAGGTTTAAAACTCTCCTTTAGATCTGTCCAAGTCTTCAACACAATCTTTTGATTAAGTGTGTACGAGTGAAAAACAACACCTGGTCAGCCCTGAGCACCAAAACTACCAAAAGCTGTGTTTGAGATGCAAGCCTGCTCATTTTGAAAAACGTGGTACTCAGACCGTTGTTGGCTAGAGTATTCGATTCAAAAAGCTACCTGTTTCTGTTTTCCTGGTCGTACGCATCTCACTGGAAACATTGGAGATAATGTTTTCAGGGATGTTGAATTCAGAAAACGGAAAAGCGCTATTTATAGTAGTTAAATTTTTGCAAAGCACAACAAATCAAAAGCCCATCTTTTGGCCCTTGCCAGGTGGACAGACCGTAGAACATTTGAGGTGGATGCTGGGGCAATTGAGTCTGTGTGTTTCAAACAGATTGAAAAAATCACTAATATCTCGTTAGACAATTTGATTTCATAAAGTTCTAGTAAGAAATGAACTGCCTCTTAGAGGTGTTGATGAGATGACTGACAGCTTGCATTAAGTTTTATTTTTGAATATGTTGGAGTATACTTGGGTGTAGCCAAAATGTTTGCGGAGATCAGCAAGACAATACAAGAAAGTGCAAAGTACACATCACCTAAATTTCAAAATGAGGCTATCACCAGATGGCCCAAAAAATAAAGGGCAAGAACCTACAGCAGATAAAAGTTTCTAATAATGGACTATTCAACATTAAGTGTGATGAGACCAGAGACGTCACTAGAATTGAGTTCCTGTCTGTTCTTATCATATTTGTTAACAAGGGGGAACGTCCATCAAAAACTTTTCAGGCTCNTAAAAGAGTGATCTCTGATGCTGAATCTTGCTTTGCTAAGCGGGTTCAAAAATGTGGCACACTGGCTTGTTTCCTAGCTCTCTGGTTATGCTATTTGAGGAAATGTCTTTGGAATCTTTCACTAGTTTTTCTCAGATCGTAAAATGCCTGTTACATTAGATAGAATTACATCTGATGAATATAACATTAATGCTGACGGATCTCAAGTTTCTATTCTTGGTCCGACTCTCTTCCTTCTATATATCAATGATGTTCTTGGTAATTTAATTCAGTTTTTCAACATCTGTGTTGAGGACAATACCCTGTACTCTGGCAATGACTACAAGGCAACTCTGGAGGAACAAGCCATGCTTTCGGAAGCATTAAAAGCTGACTTTCAGGGTGTCAGAGAATGGAGAAGTAAATAGCTGGTTTCTTACAATGCGGCTAAAAAGCATATTCATAAAATATCATTCCGCATTGTCATTCCTCTTGAGAACTGTTGATCGAAGAAGATTCTTGGGCTGTCATTTTCTCCAGATCTTTCTTGGGATCCTTATATTAAATCTATTGACAAGGCTGTTTCTAAAAAGGTTGGCTCATCTGTGTGTGTGTGTTTGTGTGTGTGTGTGTGTGTGTGTGTGTGTATGTGTGTAAGCAAGCAGCTCAACCACAGCGTAAAGTGAGTGCCGATGATAAAATCCTGATTCATCGATCAGGAAGGTATTGACTGTATAATCAAGCCACATAGCCACGAGGAGCTATTAGGGTTATGAATCCCTGAAAGTTAGCTTCACTCCTTATTATTTTTAAGAAAAACAATGAGAGTATTACAAATTTAGTTTGGGGTATGAAAAACTTACACCTGGAGCATTTCATCGATTTGTTTCAATTTTTTCAATTCTTGGTCTCAGGCATCCATTTTTATGTTGTTTGTAATTGTCCTTAACTTGTCAGGCTTCTGAGCATCAATGTTCTAACAAATTTTGGAAAGAAATGCTTTGGGCTAAAAGGGGCGTGGATGGACTAGGCCACCAGACAAATAACATACCAGTACTTTTTGCCTTTTTTAGATGTCAAATTTAGGCATTTTGGAGTGTATAGAAATACAGCACTTCCCCCTTCCCCAAACAAGAACCAGTCGTCACTTAGCAGTTGTTCCTCCATGTTGCTGTGTGTTGTAACCAGTGNACCTGGAGCATTTCATCGATTTGTTTCAATTTTTTCAATTCTTGGTCTCAGGCATCCATTTTTATGTTGTTTGTAATTGTCCTTAACTTGTCAGGCTTCTGAGCATCAATGTTCTAACAAATTTTGGAAAGAAATGCTTTGGGCTAAAAGGGGCGTGGATGGACTAGGCCACCAGACAAATAACATACCAGTACTTTTTGCCTTTTTTAGATGTCAAATTTAGGCATTTTGGAGTGTATAGAAATACAGCACTTCCCCCTTCCCCAAACAAGAACCAGTCGTCACTTAGCAGTTGTTCCTCCATGTTGCTGTGTGTTGTAACCAGTGTTTTCTGGGGGAAACATTCCTGTAGTAATTCTATTGTAGCATTACCTGCGGTTTCTACAGTATGCAGTCTGTTCTAGGTTTAAAACTCTCCTTTGGATCTGTCCAAGTCTTCAACACAACCTTTTGATTAAGTGTGTGCGAGTGAAAAACAAGCACCTGGTCAGCCCTGAGCACCAAAACTACCAAAAGCTGTGTTTGAGAAGCAAGCCTGCTCATTTTGAAAAATGTGGTACTCAGACCGTCGTTGGCTAGAGTATTCGATTCAAAAAGCTACCTGTTTCTGTTTTCCTGGTCGTACGTATCTCACTGGAAACATTGGAGATAATGTTTTCAGGGATGTTGGATTCAGAAAACGGAAAAACGCTATTTATAGTAGTTAAATTTTTGCAAAGCACAACAAATCAAAAGCCCATCTTTTGGCCCTTGCCAGGTGGACAGACCGTAGAACATTTGAGGTGGATGCTGGGGCAATCGAGTCTGTGTGTTTCAAACAGATTGAAAAAATCACTAATATCTCGTTAGACAATTTGATTTCATAAAGTTCTAGTAAGAAATGAACTGCCTCTTAGAGGTGTTGATGAGATGACTGACAGCTTGCATTAAGTTTTATTTTTGAATATGTTGGAGTATACTTGGGTGTAGCCAAAATGTTTGCGGAGATCAGCAAGACAATTCAAGAAAGTGCAAAGTACACATCACCTAAATTTCAAAATGAGGCTATCACCAGATGGCCCAAAAAATAAAGGGCAAGAACTACAGCAGATAAAAGTTTCTAATAATGGACTATTCAACATTAAGTGTGATGAGACCAGAGACGTCACTAGAATTGAGTTCCTGTCTGTTCTTATCATATTTGTTAACAAGGGGGAACGTCCATCAAAAACTTTTCAGGCTCTTTGAGCTGGAAAAGTTTGATGTACAATACACCAGTCAGCTTGTCGGAACATGAACGCACTGGCCAGTGTGCAACAACAAAGGCTCTTCCTTAAAACTGCATAGACATCGATGCTGCAATGGGTTTCTTCATTTAAAGTCGATTCCAGGAACTGTCATTGATAGCTGTGTGTCTGAAGAAGAGGTAACTCAAATGAGATTTATTTTCTTACGCCATGTTATGCATCATGTTCTTGGTGTTTTGAGGCAGCCCGACAAAATTTTGCAGTGGAAAGCATGCTCCGTTGTGCCTGGTAATTGGTTTATGAGTGAGACCATTCAAACCATAGGCAATCTAAGGACAAATGACAAACTGCTTGAACTTATAGGGAAATGTGAGCTGGAACTTGCAGATATACATGACGCAGAACTTAGTATGTCGGAAAAATCAAAGAGCACTGAAACGGTTCCTAATAACTTAGGTTCTTTCATCAGGACAAACAAAACAGGAAAGCAGAGCAGCCGATCTCTTTTATTTACTTCAAAATATTCGATTCCACACTTCATTCTAGATCAAATGGAGATTTTAGAGCAACAAGCAGTACCAAGTTGGTTCAGTCATTCAGTGTTTTGTTGACATATTCTGTAAATGCAAAAAGCCATCTTAAATTTTCTGCTCTGGCTACTGGTCTGGTATAATCACCTAATTGTTTAATCAGTAACCGTATTTAATTCTGTTAAAAAGGTTTCAGAATCAAAAGCACAAAAAATGAAGTAGTCTGGAGAAGTAGTAAAGACAGTGATTCAGATCAAAATAAAAACTGTTAAGATCATGGAAATACCTGCCCATGAATCACACCCATTTGCATTGTTAACTATCAATTTATCATACTAACTGTATTTTATCATATCTCTTCTTTCATGTCAAAAAAGCTGAAATGGCAGCTCCTAGGAAATTGAGATTGAAATTCTAGAAAAATTTTTAAGTCTCCTATTAGCTTATATTTTATGTTATACTTTTGAAAAGCTATGTATTTCATACATAAAATTGCAATGGAACCATACGAAATTACTAAGAGACCGAAATTAAAAGAATCATTGGTCAAAAAGAACAACTGCCGAAGAAAGATTACCATTATATTAAAATACGCTCTGATTTGTCTCTTGCACTTTTATCTCTAATGAATCTACAGTCCATAATACATGGTCTTCATTCTAGTTACCAACTTATTGATGTGTTGCACAGGTTTTCACATGGTGATACCTCTATTGTTGTTCCATTTAACAATCATCAAATGACCTGTCTGTAGCATACTCATTCATCGTCTTCTTATTTTCAGAGCAAATACAGCACATCTACAGCACATACCTTGGCAACATGTTTGGACGTATTCCAGAATTCTGGATGGTTCTTTCTCTACGGCTGTCTACGATTATAAGTACAAGTGTGGGTGTCAAACTATCAATTCAATACAATGTGGATATTAATGTTTTTTCTATTTCCTCTTACTGGACAACAGCAGTTTTTCAAATTAAAACTCTAATTTTAATACAGGAAATTAATAAAGTTGCATATTAATATTGTGGTGTTTGGTGTTGCACGAGATATTTCATTAATGTTTCATAAACCACAGACTGCCAGCTCCTGGTATTGTGAAGTTTACGAAAAATGGAATATAGCTGATGACCTCTTAAAGAATTTTCTAAGGTCAACTATTTGTCAGATTAAATTTATTTTTAGTACTTGACAATGAAATTTGTGTACCTAAGAGAAAATCAAATCAAGTTAAAAAATTATTAATAACCTCCTACTTGCATAAAAGTGTAGAGTGAATAATGATAGAAGAAAGGAATAAATAGTAAATCATTTGATTAGAGCTATAGATGTGACTTATAAATAGCAGTAAACCTTGTTTGTTTTATTTTTACTGTCTCTTTCATTAATATCAGATTTAGTAGAAATATTGAAAATAAAGCAGTTGCACTTATTTTAAAAGAAGCGTGTATCTCCCTAGACCAAGCACCACCCTGCCTTTTACTGTGAGATCTTGCATCCTGTTGTTACTCCCAAATTAGTAATTTGATCGAACAACATTTCTTTTCAACCTCAGCGAGGCCTTGTGTCAATGAGTGCATTAGTGACTGAGTGGTTAAATGAACAGGTTACTAAGCATGGTGTTTGCTGTATGAAACACAACCACGTTCTCGAAAATTCTGCTCCCAATTTGTTTCAATGTTAAAAGTGGCTAAGTACTGAGTCGGTACATGTTTTTATTTTCAAAAGATTTAAATGTACAAAGAAAAATATCAACTGAAAATAGTGATCCTCTCCGCTAAAGTGGAGTCAAAGCCTTGTTTAGGGTGAAACACCTAAAGATAATAATAACAATAATAATAATAATAATAATAATAAGTAAACAACCATACAAAGGTTTCTAGATCAGTACTGTACAGCCTTGTTATTTTATAACCCTTTTGGACCATGTCTAGGAGGGCCCATTCTATTCAACACCTTCTATTATCATAGTAATTATGCCCAGCCTGAATAGGAACATGAGAGAATGAGGCAATACATGCTTTGGCAAATTAAATTGAACATTTAAATTTAATATGTTAAATTTTAGTTTTTATATATTAATTGTTAAGAACCATACAAGCTTTAATGCCATATGGCGTTTGGAACTGTGAAGATATGAAAGAGAACAAAGCTAAGCCAGGAGATAAGTTAACAGTTAACAGAGTTAACCTAAGACCTCAAAACATTAAAATCATATGATGTAGGAAAGCACTTAGGTACGGAAAGAATTCCACAGTCTAGCAATCCAAGGAAAAAAACCCCTACAATCATAGAAAGATTTATTACAATAGGGAACAAGGAACAAGAACTACATGAGGATGAAGAAATTGAGAGAAACGAATCACAAGAGATGCAACAAATTGAGTTTATCCAAACGAGGAAAGCTCGTCACAACGATTCCCATGATAATATCTAAGACGAAGACAAGCCACATTCCGTCGATGAGACAATGGTTTAAGGAAAGTAGCAAGGTTTGGACCTACTAAATTAGAAACACGTCTCTGAACACGATCAAGAACATCAAGATAAGATAACGGAACACTTATCTAGATATGACAACAGTACTCCATGCAAGGACAAAAAGGTAGATTTATAGAGATACAAGATGGCCTCAGTTGTAAGGAATTTCTAGTATGATACAAAGAGCCAGCCTTTTTAAAAGCATCCTTGTCAATAGATTCAATATAAGGATCCAAAGAAAAATCTGGAGAAAATGACAGCCCAAGCATCTTCATTGATCAACAGTTCTCAAGAG
This sequence comes from Morbakka virulenta, assembly GCA_003991215.1. Lineage (NCBI taxonomy): Eukaryota > Metazoa > Cnidaria > Cubozoa > Carybdeida > Carukiidae > Morbakka > Morbakka virulenta. Next base: position 1,470,856 of record RDPX01000048.1, read on the forward strand.
GAATGACAATGCGGAATGAAATTTTATGAATTTTGGAGAGAGATAAGGACTCACCTTTCTATTGAATGACATCAGTTCCTTTTTAGCCGTATTGTAAGAAACCAGCTATTTACTGCTCCATTCTCTGACACCCTGAAAGTCAGCTTTTAATGCTTCCGCAAGCATGGCTTGTTCCTCCAGAGTTGCCTTGTAGTCATTGCCAGAGTACAGGGTATTGTCCTCAACACAGATGTTGAAAAACTGAATTAAATTACCAAGAAAATCATTGATATAAAGAAGGAAGAGAGTCGGACCAAGAATAGAAACTTGAGATCCGTCAGCATTAATGTTATATTCATCAGATGTAATTCTATCTAATGTAACAGGCATTTTACGATCTGAGAAAAACTAGTGAAAGATTCCAAAGACATTTCCTCAAATAGCATAACCAGAGAGCTAGGAAACAAGCCAGTGTGTCACATCTTATCGAGTGCTTTGTATATATCAAGTGCTATAGCTAGTACTTCATCAGACTTATCCTTATTCATAAATCCATAAATACGTTTCGTGATTACAGTCAAAAGGTCGCCGGTGGAGCGAGATCCTCTAAACCTGTACTGAATATCAACAAAGAGACCTAGGTT
>RDPX01000048.1:1472487-1512751 GCA_003991215.1 Morbakka virulenta
AAAGCTGTAAAGGCAGAATGCGTGTAGAACTGGGAAGAGATGAAAGTGAACAAAGCTAAGACAGGAGATAAGTTAACAGTTAACAGAATTAACCTAAGACCTCAAAACCTTAAAATCATATGAGGTAGGAAAGCACTGAGGTACGGAAAGAATTCCACAGTCTAGCAATCCAAGGAAAAAAAACCCTACAATCATAGAAAGATTTATTACAATAGGGAACAAGGAACAAGAACTACATGAGGATGAAGAAATTGAGAGAAACGAATCACAAGAGATGCAACAAATTGAGTTTATCCAAACGAGGAAAGCTCGTCACAACGATTCCCATGATAATATCTAAGACGAAGACAAGCCACATTCCGTCGATGAGACAATGGTTTAAGGAAAGTAGCAAGGTTTGGACCTACTAAATTAGAAACACGTCTCTGAACACGATCAAGAACATCAAGATAAGATAACGGAACACTTATCTAGATATGACAACAGTACTCCATGATAGGACAAAAAGGTAGATTTATAGAGATACAAGATGGCCTCAGGTGTAAGGAATTTCTAGTATGATACAAAGAGCCAGCCTTTTTAAAAGCATCCTTGTCAATAGATTCAATATAAGGATCCCAAGAAAAATCTGGAGAAAATGACAGCCCAAGCATCTTCATTGATCAACAGTTCTCAAGAGGAATGACAATGCGGAATGAAATTTTATGAATTTTGGAGAGAGATAAGGACTCACCTTTCTATTGAATGACATCAGTTCCTTTTTAGCCGTATTGTAAGAAACCAGCTATTTACTGCTCCATTCTCTGACACCCTGAAAGTCAGCTTTTAATGCTTCCGCAAGCATGGCTTGTTCCTCCAGAGTTGCCTTGTAGTCATTGCCAGAGTACAGGGTATTGTCCTCAACACAGATGTTGAAAAACTGAATTAAATTACCAAGAACATCATTGATATAAAGAAGGAAGAGAGTCGGACCAAGAATAAAAACTTGAGATCCGTCAGCATTAATGTTATATTCATCAGATGTAATTCTATCTAATGTAACAGGCATTTTACGATCTGAGAAAAACTAGTGAAAGATTCCAAAGACATTTCCTCAAATAGCATAACCAGAGAGCTAGGAAACAAGCCAGTGTGTCACATCTTATCGAGTGCTTTGTATATATCAAGTGCTATAGCTAGTACTTCATCAGACTTATCCTTATTCATAAATCCATAAATACGTTTCGTGATTACAGTCAAAAGGTCGCCGGTGGAGCGAGATCCTCTAAACCTGTACTGAATATCAACAAAGAGACCTAGGTTCTGCAAGAATTCTACCAGTGCATTGTCGTTTTAAAGACCTTACCTAAGACAGAAAGAAGATTTACATGTCGATATTTCCAACGATCAAATGGGTCACCTGAATTATTGAGAACAGGAACAGCATTAGAGACTTTCGGGAAAACAATACTTTCATAGGCAAAGCTAGGGTAGCAAGGGAGATATCTCAGAAGCACAGTTTTTCAAAACACCACCGAAATCAAATTATGATCGTGGCCTTTTGATTGATCAACGCCATACATAATCTTTTAAAATAGATTTATGATGATCAGTCGAAAACCTTATCAGTTTGCAGAGGACTCTCAAAAAAACTCCAGCGCCATTCGAAGAGGAATTGGTGGAAAACAATCTAACAAAAAGATCAGGCTTTTGCCTAGAAGAGAAAATGAACACCAATAGCGCCTAGGAGAGAAAAATCGAACACCAATAGTGCCAAGATTGATTTTAAAAATAAATAAAAGAAAAATTTGCAACCAACTAAAGATAGTTGGTTTCATTCTTCTTTCCTATCTCATCTTCTAAGCCAATTAAATATTAAATGGTTTTTGAAAACTGCTTAACAAAATTTATTTAATGATTGTAATTTCCAAACCAGAAATGTATTCAACGTTGAAGCGGCTTCTTTTCAAAATATCACGATTGGCTGTCTTTAGGCTTTATTTAAAGAAAAGGAAGATTGCTGATCTCTTTTAACATCACTAATAGACTTCACAAAAATCCAACCAAAGGTTGTCACAACGATAATGGTTGGAAAGTATTTGGGTTTTCAAGGCAATTGTGAGATTAGAACGTTGCTGTATACAACAATCAAGTCATAATTTTGGTTGCATGATCAAATATATGAATAAATAGAAAGAGTACTTTTAGGTGTATGTATGTATGTATATATGTATGTATGTACATATGTACGTATGTATGTATGTATATATGTGTGTAAGCGCTGTGTGCGACCAAACCGCTAGACCAATCAAGTCAAAATTTGGAAAGAAGTTACATGGTAACCTTGGGCAGGTTATAGGAGGGTCAATTTGGTGGTTTAGGACGTCAATCCAGGGAGCCAACACCCAGAATAGACGGAAGCCTGATTTTGGCTCTGGATTCAACTCATCCAAATGATGTTCTCTAATTATGGTTTTTTGCAAGTACGATATGTAAGGAATTTACTGTTTTCTTGCTCTAAACCTATGGAAGAAGAGAGTAGATTTCATAATATTTATTTGATGCGAGCAAAATTACATTTTTTTAAAGTTCCTGTTGGCAATGCACGCAAAAAAAAAGAAGGCTGCTGAAATGTGGACCAAAATTGATACTACGACGTTGCACGCCATTTGGGCAATAGCCAGCAGATATACACGAAAATGTTTCCCACAGATCAAGAAGACCAAATAGCACTCATAGCTGATATCCTACATGAACATTTAAAGTTTTTTAAACATGGGTTTTGAATATTACTTTTCTGACTTAATAAGTGGCTAAGTAACGACAAAGGATAAAAGTTGAGCAATTAACCCCGATCAAAATCAAATTGTTACGATAAAACTATTAACTTTAGCTCAGGAATCCTAAATAAACGTTAAGAAAAAAAAGATAGAACTACCTCACTGAGTATTTTACTATGCTTTTCTTTGGGGAAAAAACCAATGACCTTTCCAGCTATATGGTCTTGCTCAAGAACTTTTAATTTAGTAGCTATTATAATAGTGATGTTGTATACTCTTGGGATAATTTCTTTTGATAAATGTTGGAAGCAACCCTTTGTGTACGTAAACAGAGTTGTGAGATATAAAATAGCTGTAATTATGAACCAAAGTAATTAAAAATTACATGTGGTTTTACTAATATGAATTTCCTTTAAAGTTCAATCCTGTTCTATTATAAAGATTTAATACTGATGCGCAAAGTTATTTACAACAATATTTTTGTGTCGACTAGTGATGCCCTTTGCAACGTTGCTTTTCGTGGTAACTGTTGTGGAGGTTAGAAGAGTTTTCTTATGTGACTTTCATTTATTTTCTTTTAATTTTTGAACCAACCGGTCTCCAATTCAAAGCCACTTTTGCTGGGCGAGAATCAGGAAGACGGACGACATGGCCCATTAGTTGCAATCTTCGTCGTTTCAGAATGGTGCTCAAGTATTACATTATTATTATTAAGTATTATATTAGTGCTTAAGACCGGTTGGTAAACGACGAGGAGGACGCCCCAAGAAGACCTGGAGATCAACTGTCACTGAAGACCTACGTGCTGGTGGCACGAACTGGTTCCAAGCCCAAAAACCTGCTAAAGACCGTGATAAATGGAGGAGAACTATGGCCCGTTGCTGCGATGCGGCTGGAGGGTCAAGGTAGCAAGGTAGGTAATTTATGAACGGAATGTTAAAGAGATATGGAATTTTTTCTGTCTTTATGACTCACCAGCTTTAATTCCCTTTTTAAATCATAGATACATTCTTTCATCACAGAGACGTTTAGTGTTGAGTTTACAGTACGGTGACCAGACAGTTTTAAAAAAAATAAAGGACACTTCCGATCATCACATTTTGTGACGTCACACATGTATCAACATACGTACGCGTTACATTTAGCCTTAAAAATTGTGCATTCAAAATTTCAAGTCATATACGCTCTCCAAAAAAAAACATAATACACAATGAAAAATAGCATTGAATAGTTTAGTTGTACGTAGCGCAAACTAACCGAGATTTTAATTGTACTTTGATGATGAGTGTATTTCCTCCAGAAGCTGCCCATCGGATAGTAGCATATCGTAAAACTTTGTACACGTTTTTGCGCAGTTGTACTTCAGAAATAGCGCTGATTTTACGGTTGAGACTGTCATCTGCGTCTTATCCGATGTCCAAAAGTTATTCATCAATGAAAACACTCGCTCGACGGGTGCATTTGTGGCTGGGAGGCTAAACAGAAACTCGATGATTTTAAGTAGCTCTGAATGTTCAATATCCGATGATGCAAACAAGCGGAACAACTCGCACCACCTACTTGCAGGTGCAGTTTTTGTTTCATTCCAAGAGGCTATTTTTTCAACTGTCGTGAACTTCTTCAGATGGCGAACTTCCTCAAACAATTGATTGTCATTCACACCAAGTTTCTTTATTATCGTGGAACTCGATTCCAGAGAAACTTGAACTTTCTCCCAAAATACAGGGGTTCTGAGTAATATCCACTCAAAAGTTTGAAACTCCTTTAGGTTGGCAGTCCACACACGCAAATAATCCTTGGATATTGCAAAAAAATCCTGACACTTCTTACTAAAAAAGGCAGATTTTTCGTCGTCTACTTTCGCTAGCTGTCTTCGTACCTCAAGAGGTAGGAAATGAGTGCTGCTTCGATCTTCTATTGATGATAACAATTCCTCAACAATAAGACAAGCCTCGACCATGCTGACGTCATCTCCTTCTAGTTTAGAAACTGCTGAATGAAATATTGTAGCTTGTGCATGAACGAAAAATAGCCATGCTTCAGAAAGCGGATTGTTAAAAAACTCGTATAGAATCGTAGGACACGGTTCGACAGAAAAGTAATCTTTCAATGGTTGAAATATCTGCAGAATTCGCTCGAGAGACGGAAGGAGAGAAAGCCATCTGGTGCCACAGTAGCTTAATACATTTTTGTACTCCACATCAATACTCTCACAAAACTCTTTGAGCTTTGTAACTCGCACGCTATAGTGTTGAAAATAGCCAAAGATTTTAATTAAGACAGCTTCCAAGTCTACAGGTAGAGAATCTGCGGAACGCTTCATACAATTATTAGTGATATGTGCTATGCAGCCCGATCCTATCAAGTCTGTATCAAGCGCAGAGTTCAGCCTTGCAAATACATTATTGCGACCCTTACGGGCTACACCACCAAAATTTGTATTCGTATTGTCGGCACTCAGGCACACAATTTTCTCCGAAATTTCAAATTCTGACAGCTTTCTTATAAGTAAATCGGTCAGTAACTCGGAGGTCTCACGTTTAACATCCTCAATATCCAAGATTTTAACGCAAACACCACTATCTTTGTTGAAGTAGCGAGTGAGAATCGGGATAAGTTTTGTTGCTCCATGGTTGGACGCATCAAAAAATACAGTGACAAAGTGTGCATTTGATAGGTCCTTCCTCAGTTCTTTCTGGAAATGTGGCAAAAACACATTGGAAACTAATGCTTGAGCCTTTGTCCTGCCACAAGTAAATCTAGGATTGTGGGCAACTTTTAACAACTGTGTTGTACAATCCAAAGACCGAAATGATTGTCCGTGGTATATGGTATGATAAGCAAAAGCTCCTTCGAGTGCAGCTAACTTACTTTCTGCATCTCCTAAAGTTTTTCTTGAGAAAAATGATGATACAGACTGGCTGGAGCTCACAACAGTTTCAAAGGCACGTTTGTGTTTTTCGAGCTTCTGGTGTTGAACAATTGCAGATCGACCCATCGATGAAATGTTAATAACAGTCCTACAATATTTACAAAAAGCCTCCGTATCCGATTCTCGCTTTTCAATAAATTTGAATTCCTTTATCCAAGAAGGGTTAAAATTGCATTTCCTTTTTTTGGACATGTTTCTCTTACACTAATAAAATTAATAAATGCACTGTACTGAGTGTACTCGTATGTATAGTTGTATACTAAAACTCTGAATGACGAGAAGTTTCATTGTAACGAAATAAATGCGATATTAAATCTTCGATCGGATCTAAAACGACTTGATCTTGGTCTTGATTGACACAGTCTCAAGTTATTTTAAAGAAAAAACTCATCACATCTGGAGGATGTAGCGATGTTGAGCCCGGCCTAATGGGAAAATAATGGATAGTCATTTTCATGATAAATGGTTTGTTTTTAGAACTGTCAGGTGTGCCAGGAGCTCGTTGCGACTCATTTAATGCGTCATTGGTATGTTGTAAGAGTCTAAAACTGCTAGGAATGAACTTCCTTGAATTTTATTTCAAATAAAGGACATTTCCTCGAATTTCTAAAATATAAAGGACAATTTAAAGGATTTTCTCCAAATAAAGGACAATAAAGGACAAGGAAAAAATAAAGGACAAGGCTCTGAAATAAAGGACTGTCCTTTGAAATAAAGGACATCTGGTCAGCGTAAACTTTACAGTGATTTAACGCACATTTTCTTTCTCGTGTTCAGTCAGATGTCTCATCTGGCTTTTGAATTGGTTTTTCCGTTAGGTTTAGAACAATCAGCTTTAATGTCCTTTGTTAATTGGTACTTTTGGTATTTGTAACAGTTCATAACTTTGTTACTTTTCAGGCTTTCTTATTTCTTGTTCTCGCTTTGCCCACAATACTATTGCATTTAAAAGCTCTTGCTTTGGATCATCCCTGAAGGTTAAGCCGTAAACGAGTCGGTCAGATTTAAACACAAGGCAATAATAATCATTACAATAACCGATTAAAGTAGTATTAAATATTGTAGAAAATTGAAAATGCTCTCTTCAGAGTGATTTTAAACAGGAAAAGACGTTTTTATTTTTATGTCATTTTTAATCAGGTCATTACGTTTTTGTTTTGTATCTGACTGTTAAACCGATTTTCCCCCTCCTTGGATAACTAGCAATTTTTGCAGTTAATTTCCTGGAAAGATTGTAGACTTGTGCTCTTTTCCTGGGTTCAAGCTGTCAAAACTGTTAGAGCTGGTTTGTGCCGCAGGATAAAAACTTTTCTTCAGATTAGAGAATGACAGCTGCTGACGAGGGCAGTAGGACTTTTCTTTCACTCAAAGATAGACGTTTTATTATTTAGAATTTTTTACTAAATTTGTACGCAGCCAAGCGATACTTTACTTTGAATTCCTCAGACAGATCTGTGAAAGGTGTACATTGGTATTAAAGTGATTCAGGGCAGGTGGCTGACAAGCTAACGGTTAACCACAACCTGTATTTTGTGGCTGCTTACCTGAAGCACGCATTTAAAAAGTGGAAAGGAAATGGAAATTAAGATTTTCAAAGCTTTTTACAGTATTGCAAGTTTGCAAGAGGATCAGTGAGATATTTACAAGAGACCATTATTGAAATTAAACTATACAGTGCTTTCTCAATCATCCATCCCTCGATTATCTGTCCCTCGATTATCCAGTCAGTTGACTAAGGGATTATTCGATTGTCTCTATTTTATTCAACAGACTGCTGCTAAAGACATGTCATAAATTAGTTAAAATAAGAGAAATTAAGGTTTGTGACATTGGAAAACAGCCGGCCGCATGGCACTTTTAATCAAATTTCCCTTACAACTCTCAATACTTCAAAGAGAATAAATTAATCTTCATATCTCATGACATTTAGACAAACTACGCAGCAACTCAACTGGCACACGTGTCCCATATCAAATGCTGATCTGGTGCGCACGTTTCATGACCACGTGACATGGCTTCATCATCAGTTGAAGGCTAACCTTGTCAACCATTCCAATTTAATTCAAACGGTTACTCCTGAAAAGAAAGAATTCAGTGACAGACAAACAGCAACAAATGGTTGTTTTACTTAATTATTTAAAAGTTTCTTCCTCGCATGGGTCTTTCTTCTTAAGTTTCTCTTAACTTCTTAATTTGGATGACATGTAAAGACCGGAACAGGGGCTTTTGTACAACCTCTTTTATCTTGAAAATAATTATGGCAATTCAATTTTGGATTACTCTTCCCCTTATCCGTTTTTCAGACATTTTGATCTAACCAATCAAGTATCCAATTTAAGGAAGACACTGGTGATATCAAAAGAGCCAGTCTCACCCAAAGGCAGAAACAACATAGTTTACAAAATGCATTGTACGGTCTATTTTGCCTCCCACAATGACAAAACAAAGCGTTCCATGGATCAAAGGGAAAAGGAGGGCAAGAGAGTTATTTAAAAAGATGACACTGAGAGTCATAAAATAGGAGGACATTATAGGGCACAAGATCACATGTTTGACTGGAAAAATAAAAGGTTTTCCCAGTCAAAGAATATAGAAAAAAATCCAAAAAGTAACCGCATTTAATTAGTCAGGAAGAACTGTCACAGAAGATGCAAGCTGCACAAGAGAGGCTAAAAGAAGGATAGTTATTGCCAAAAAATCCTTTTTCAAAATTCGATAGCATCTTAAGAAACACATCACTTATTATGCAGACCAGGTTGTAGGTCTTGAACAGTTATAGTTATTCTGTACTAGTGTGTGGTAGTGAAGCTTGGACAATAACATTGGATACAAGATAGCATTTCGATAGTTGTGAAATATGATTTTTAAGCGAATTTATAAAGATTCCGTGGAAGTTGAAATTAGCTGGAATAGATATAAGTTTCTCTTGGAGGTAAGAAGAAGGCAGATAAGTTTTCTAGGATACATTTAAAAAAAAGAATGGACTGGAGAACCTAGAACTGACTGTTAAGATTGAAAGAAAGAGAAGCACAGGAAGAAGATAAGGGATAAACAGTTCCAAGAGATAATGCTGTTTGAGATGGTTTAAGACAAGACACCTAGGTACCCAGAAGAAGAATAGACAAGAAAATCAATGCAACAACAAGAAGAAAATCAACAAAAAACGATCCACTCTCAACAGCAAAGCCATCACATCAAAAGTAGATCTTACATTTCTGTTCCCAGAAATATGGCTTTCAGCACTATAGAGGAAACACAATAAACATAAATATGACACCACGAAAGCAATTATTGGCAAAATCTCCTGTTGGTGTACCCCTGCCAATTGATATTACAGTAAATGTAGTAGCTTTATCAGTTAGCGAGTCTTAAGCTTATTATGATATGTGTTTGGAGAGGTACTCCTTCATAGTCAAGCTACTAGAGGTAACTTTGTACAGCTGGGGGGTCGACAGTACCGCCCTCCGGCCTGACAGGAATCGAATTAAACAGAAATAGAATAAAGTTATTCATCTCTTGCTTTCAAGTCCTCATGTGGTATTTCAGATAGGATATTGGTTGTTATTATTGTACAATATAGTTAATAAATTAACTACTTTATTATATTGCAATTACTTTCAAGTGAAAGACCTTAATGGATGAAACGCAAATAACAGTTTATCATTTATTTGAAGTTTTACCCTGGCTTGCTGCTTTGATGTAAGCTCACGATTCAAGACTATCAACTCACAAATCAAGTTAGTTTTACTTAAGCAGTTAAATGGGGATTTCCCACACTAGTTTGGAAAGATTATCGGATGGACAGTCCCCCAATTCTAGGCAATTCTTAAAATTTTAATTATCCTCTCTATTCATTGCTAATAACATTGATGTAGGGCTGATAAGGTTGCTTGCTATGATGTTTTAAAAATTAAGCAAATGCGAAAGAAAATCTACCAACCCAGAGAATCCCATTCGGTGCAATCAGTATTTATTTATGGACGACTAAACTTGCAAAAGAAAACGACAGTAAGAAACTTAAAACATAAATCAGATTTGCAAGATACACGTCTACCCAAATGATGGCGTGAAGTAAAACAATTATGTAGTCATACCAGCATAATTAGGGGTAATAGCTTCTTTTTTCAAGTGAGGTGACTGACGCATAATGTGGTTAATACAAAATACACAAAAAGCAATTTAAATGCTACTTAAAGCCTAATCTTGTGATATTTCAATACCGATTAAGGATTGTAAGCTTATTAAATTCACTAATTTTATGGTAAAAGGAAGTCTATATGTGATCAATGCAAAAAGGGCTGGTAAAATGACAATAGACGTTTACATAGGGGTTTGAACAAAAAAAACTACATTGCCCTGTCATAAATTATAGGAAAATGAAACATTCTGTGCTTTTACAGTGCTACATGTACACTGAAAGAACAACAACCTTCGCTTTCTTTTTGATCACATTACACTTTCGATCAAATCCTAAATTCTCTTTAGCTTCTGACTAACTCATCTGACGACACTTTGCCATTCCTTTTTTAGTCTCACTTTCAAGCTTTTTAGTCCTTGGAAAACAATTCAGGTATACTAACTAGCTTGTGGTCTGGCTTACAAAAGTACTTTAATCTCAGGCTCCTTATATATAAATATATATACCTATATTACTTCTGTTATATTTTCCCTAAAAAATTTCATAAAATACGAGCATACTTACAATTGGATGGATATAGTCTTTATTGCTTTTAGCAAAGAGCCAGTTTAAGTAGGACATTAATTTTAAATGTACCAGCCCCGAAGAAATTTAAAGGGTCATACAAACTTTTTCTGTTGGGATATAATACAATGTGTTCATCCAGTAATCATTGAAGACATAGGTCTATCAAAGCAAAGAAATTAAATGAAGGAAAATTTCTAACATGGATGAAAAAGCATTCCAAAATAGTGATGTTCTAAAACTGCAACTGAGAGTTTTGGAATTTTGTAGCAATCGTCCAATAAAACTTAAGTCCAATGAAGTTTAATGGTTTCAGAAATATTTAACTGGCTTATACAAAACCAAAATGGAAGAGCCAAATGAACAGTTGAAAGTCCTAAAAGTAGTATAACAAATTAAATGTGGTTTTTCATTTATTCATTCAAACTATTTTTTATTTATAGTAGCGTACAACTTAAATGGTGAACAAACATATATATCGAAACATGGACAGTCTCATAAATGTGAAATTGAAAGAAATGGTTCTACAAAATACGAGATACATATTTTTGGTATGTTTTGCGCTGACTTTCTTAAACTTAAAAAACATTTTTAAACGGTGTATATTCACGATATTTGTTCCTGATTTCCCTTCATTTGAATATATTAAACACCATTATGTCACATGGATATGTAATTTTAGTGTTTGTTGTGTAACTAAAAGAGTCAGTATTCCTCTATTTATTCATTGGAAATATTAAAGACTATTATGACACATGGATATGTAATTCTAGTGATTGTTTGTACAATTTGAAAAATCAGTATTTCTTCATTACTTTATTTTGTAAAAAGAACTTTCCCATGCCCCCATTTATATCACTGAATAAAGGTAAATGCCAACTTTTCTTAGAGACAAGGGTGTCAAGACAACCAATAAGACTGATCTATACAGGGACCCGAAATAATGCTGTTAAACTAAGCTAAGTGGCTTACATAGTTCACTCCTGCTGAGTCTCCGATATGTTGTTTGCTTGAAAACAGAGGAAATATAATTATAAAAAATACCAACTTCCCTAGATTTAATTCATCTTCTAATTAACATTCTTCTCTTCATGTACCAAAAGGCACTCAAAACACCCACAGTTGTAAATAGTTTTGCTGTATTCTGTGTTGCTGAGGCCGAGAGGTAATTTGCATGAATTATCCTGGATCCATCTCTTTTTACTTGTGAATAATCTCTAATTATAGGCGCCTATATACAGAAAAGTCACCAATTTCTATTTGAAAGAAAATAGTGAAATTTTTCGTCTCACGTTGTTCATGCAGTGAGAAGCCGTGGCTTAATGGTTAGTGCAGTTGCACAGTAACCAAGAGATCCCAGATTCGATTCCTCGAGCGTGCGAGAAGAATTGTGAAATTTACAAAAGAACAACCCATTGGTTGGCATCAGGAAGATCATCCGGCCAAGAAATTCCTCATTCCCAAAACAAAGTCCCTCTGAAGGGCATCGTTTGAGCCTCAATTTCTGGGAAAAAACGACTTTAAAACCAAGAAAAAAGAAAAAAAGAAGTTGTGTTTCTACAGTAGCACCAACCTTCAAGTCGACATAAACGAGGCTGGTTTAGAGAATGGCGATCTAAAAATGTTGACAAATAGTAAGTACTAATTCACTGCAGTAGAACCCAACAAGAAACGCTTAACATAGACTTTCCATAGTCTGTTCTACAGCTATTACTATGGAAAGTGTTCTAATGGCTTTGCTCGCTTGTACTAGTTTGTTTGTACTTAGTTTGTTGCATTTTGTGTGACGCGCTTCTCTCAAAGTCTTGCCCTTGAGTACCTCTTGCTTCTCTTTGTAATAAAACTTTCAATGAATGTACTTTTTCCCTCGCAACCTAGGTTGTGGAACTCAATCAAATGATTTTCAAGCCTGAGGTCAAGTCTTATTTCTTGTCTTAGCATTTTCTGTATTTTTCTTTTCACAGTCTCATACAGTTGGTGGGTCTTGCTTTGTTTGGTTCTTCATCATTACAAATTTGGAAAATAGCATGAAATTTTCTGGGAAAACCAGAAAAGTGATGGACATCCTAAATTGAAAGTCATATGCGAAAAAGGCAATTTTAATAATTTTAATAATTAATTTTAAATGCCATTCCTCTTACAAGTCATCTTTATCAGCAGTCTACTACACACAGGTAATCACTTTATACCCCTCTATTCCCCTTTACACCACTTTATTGCCTTTTGTTTTAAACATGTATTACAGACCATGTTCTAATTCAATAAATATCTCCAACAAAATCTTTCTAAAAATACAAATAAAATTGCCAAGAGTTATTAATAAAAACAGTAAATATGGTCATGAAGACAACTATAAAACTGAAATCTAGAAGGAAAGTGTGGAAAATATCCTTGTGCTGAAATAGCACCGACATCTAATATCAGAGCTGCATTTTCTATCAGCCACAAGAGCTATAACCAGTCTTTTGGATTCAATTCTGAGCACGCTAAATTTCCATTTTTGTTCTTGACTTATTTTCTAACTTGTTCAATTCACTTTAATTTTGCATTTAAAAGGGAACAATCATAGTGATAAATGATAAGGTCACTTCATTAAAAATAAAATAGTTCAATAAAACCTTGCTTTATTAATGTACTAAAACACCAAAGTAACTTTAAACCTGAAAAGTAATATTAGAAGACCAAAACCCAAATATTAAAAATTACAAGAACAATGGTCGACAATTATTTCAAGCTGGATATTAGCTTTCCATATTTTTGTAATCCTTCTTACATTTCTGATCTTGTGAATATCTAAATGAAAGGAAAAATTCAGAATAATGATTATAAAAGACGAATTGAAAACACAGGTCAGCTATAACTACCACCTGTTTAAAACAGGTGGGAGTGATATCCAGTTGCTAAAACTTTTACCAAAGTGAACTTAGTTCTCATCCAAATCCTGGCATATAGTGTTAAGCCTCGCACAGAAAGACTATTTCTTCTTTGAGCCAATAATATTTTATCTCTCAAAACATGTGCTCTGTAAGGAATATTTTGAAAACAGAGAATTTAAAGGGATTTGGAAAGAAACTTGAGAATTTGGTGCAAAACAGAAAGGAAGCAAGACCAATGGCTAGCACCGCCATACTTATTTAATAACTTTTCAATCTATTTTGTTAATGTTGTATTTATCTATGTCCTTGTTATGTGTAAAATACGATGGAAAATTGATTTTGATCAGTTTTAGGCCAGACAATAGTCTGTTCATTCCATATCAATGTCTTTTGATATTGGGCTACTCATCGATAAAACATTAAACAAGTAACAAAAATAACAAGAAATAACTATAGGTGAAATCTCTCAGATATGAAAAAAACAAACAAGTAATGGCATATCAAAAGTTAAAAACCCCACCATAAGTAATTGAAAGTTAGGTTATGATAGATGCAGTGGCGAAAAAGGTTTCTTCAGAGGAATATAGTGGGGTAAACTCCAAAAACACCTTTGTACCAGCCAACATACCTGCTATGATTAAATTATACAGTACATAACTGTTAATAAAAGCAAACAATTATGTGAGAGATGACAGATGAATCAAAAGAGGGCATCGTTACATAGAAAAGCATGATATTTAGGCAATATCGCATTGCTATCATAGCAATGTTGGCATCCAGAGCTAGAATCATTGATTAAGCCATTTAGGTAAGACGAGTTACCAAGGTCATCTCAGATCAGGTCAGAAGTTGTTGTTTCTAACATGACTTTTATATGTATTACGGGGACTTTTGTATACCATAGAATTACAGTGTCTTTTTGTATGTTAAAATAACTTTTGGATAAATAAAGCTGAGCCTTTATATTCATGTATGACTCAAGCTTTAGCCATATCTGACAGCTGAAGCCAACCTTGTGCTATCCTAAACAACAATAAGAACGTTAGATAAAGTAATTGATTTCCACTTTAAGAAAGTAAGCAACCAGCATGACTGCTTTCCTATTAAAAAGAAGAATTTTATGATCAAGGAAGATTGCTCCATTTATAGGTACCTTGAGCACCTTCTTTGTAAGTTAATTTGGTATGTGTTGTAAGCCATGAAAAACACGCTATGTTTATAGAATAAAATGATATGTGTGTGATGATAAACTACCTGTTTTGAGTCAAGATAGCTTGGTATGAAAAAGTGGGCAGGAAAAGACTCGACATGTTTTGCGGCCACTCACCGAAAAACGACAAATCAAAAGTAATCTATTCTGATCCAACATAAAAAACGTTTTGCTCAGATCTGTAGTCCCTTTGCCCTAATATATCATCTTTTTCGTATTTGTACACGGAAAGCTACCCTGACTTGGAATTTCTGCTTGCCTGTATTAGTAATTCCTTTTCTCCATTTTTTAATCCCATCTCCAATTTGTAACCTACCCGGGTTCGTACTGTCTTTGTATGCTGAATAAGGTTATGACGTTAAAGTTGACAAATTTTGACACATTATGGCTTTTGATCCAGTTTAGTCTGGAGAATGCTTGAAATCTTATTTAGGACAGTGGATGCCATTCTTAAATAACACCTATATGAATACAGTGCGTCTGAGAAAACTTGTCTCTGTCCTATGGGAGTAGTTAATTAGTGCAAATTGATAACACATACTTACAACAACGTTTATTTTAATACAATTTCTTCCCTCTTCAGGGATAAGACAATGCTTATTCAACTATAGTTTGGAATACAAAAAGAGGAACAGGTTTTCTGGGATGCAGTGAAAGATTTTGGCTGAATTTTTGAAAAATTTCAAATACCCAAAAAAAGCTTTGATATTTTACCAACGATTAAATAAGAGGTGATGTAAAAAATTTTCTTTTTTCGTAATACAACTTTTTTTAAAGTGAACAGAAACATGGTTTTTCAATAATAATACTTTTGGAGATATACACTGAGATTTACCTCATATATTTCAAAATATCAATGCAGTTTGTTTTGTCTCTAATTGAAAAAAGGTCCTTGCGCTTAGAATGACGTTAATTTGCTTCGCTTTTATTTACAAACTGTAACCTTAAAGGGAGAGTGTTCCAGGGGAAGTAAAAATTGCTGAATGAAGGAATGGATAACAATTACATGTTTTGGGGATTGCATAGTACACTTTTCAGAAACTTATTTTACCATTTGAGTAAGTTAACGTTCACCCCACTCCAATTATATTAATTTTATGGAAGAAGTGAAATTGAAATCGATACTCAAAATTTTGCTATGTTCGTATTCTGAAAAAAGTAGCTGGCTCTTAAGAAAAACATACATTGGTATGATCGAACATGAATTCAAAACACGTTACACACGTTACGGAAACCACAAACAATCTTTTAGCAACAAAAATAACAGGCATAGCACAGCTTTATCGCAATGCCCTTGTGACTTAAAGGAAGCGAGTAAGTTGTTTTTCATTAGATGGGTCATTTGAATGCATGCATGCGCGTACAAGAGAGGTGCGAAAGTATGCAGCTTGTTATAAGCTGGAAAGAAAGCAATTTTGAATGCAGAAACAAGCAGTCTTTTAACAAGTACACTAAAATATTAAACATATGTAGACATGCAAATAATTATTATGCTACCAACTTTCACGGGCCATAAATAGAGCCAACAGGTATTCGTAGTTAATCTGATGATCGTATCGCTACGTGCGTGAAACTTAAGTAATTTTAGTAGCCCTTAGCATTTTCATATTTAGTATTTTAATATTATATATATTAAAAGTTGACTTTTTTATTCCGCCATAACTTTAATACAAAATTACGTTTACTATTTCATAAAAGAGAGAAAAAACTCCGGATCTGACCATGCGATTATGTTATTATTTCGAGAGAAATTTGAAAAGAATGATGTAATATTTCTTGCTAGTGCTACTGTTGTACTACACATAAATCCATTAGTCAGGGGTGTTTTTCTTCAAACTTGACTGAGTAATCTAAATGGAAAGGCAAAATCGATGGTTACTGTTTTATTCCGGAAACACAAATAATCAAAACAGTTTGACTTGATTTATTGTTACAATAAATGTGTGCCTGATAATACCCGGCCGTCAAAACAATACCAAGGAAAGTAATCTTTATCCTTACCTTGTCAGACAAAAAAATTTAGAACAAAATTTGATTGGGCAGAATTTTTCTTTGGACAAAATTTTCGTCAAAAAAGTTCAAAAAATCAATTCAAAATCTCGAGCAAAAAGTAAAACCAAATTGCTTTGACATTTCTGGCTTGAGCTATCGTTATAATGTACATAAAAATTGGACCTCGTATTAGTGACAAATGTAAGTATAATAATAATAATAAAAGAGAAATACGACATTGTGGTATTTTAGATAAATCTTAAGGGATTAAGATACAAAGTAACTGTATTTTTTTGGTTATAAAGTTTAATAATAATAAAGTTCTGCGTTTAGATACTACGTGTATAGAACTAAATTTCATACAAGACGGGGGAATAAATGACATATCGGGGAAACTTTCAGGATAACAAAGTTGGCCATTAGAATTACAGACGAGGGAAGGATTACAAATTTGGGCTAAATAATTTCAAAATGAGGATAGAGATTATAAGCTGGCGTAAGAAATAACATAATGGTCAAAGATAATTTACTCTCTGTCTCTATGCAATATGCCTACTGTTGATATGCCTACTCAATCTTCTCTGTCATGTTCTTTGTAAACTCTTCTTAGTCTCTCTTATGTCTGGTCCTATAACCTTTCCAGTCACGGCTAGATATTATAATCCCTTTTTCATTACCAAATGTCTAACAAAGCTATTTCGGCTTTCTGCTGTTATCTGCTGTTATGTATTTGGTTCATCTTTGCTAGTTGGGGTATTGGGGTAGTTTATGATACAAAGTAGACAACGTTCATGTTATTTTCAAAATTTTTCTCCAAAACCAAGGTGTTCTCACCAGCAGTAGTCCTGTTTTTATGTTGTCCAATGTTCTGAACCATGCGTCAGAATGTACAACACGTGGCACACAAGAATGTCTCTCTTTAATTCAAACACGTTTTCAGGTATGTAAGTTTCAAACTTCTTTTTAACTAAATAATTTAAAAAATAATTTAGGTTTTATGAAAATTGAATGTGTAAGGGTGCTTTAAAATGTTGCCATTAAGTTTAAAACTACATTTTGGATTCAATTCGCTTTCTAATATCATCATACATTGTGGTTGTGAGGAAGTTCATTCCAAAGCCAAAATGTTTACTTTTTCCTGGAGTTGTATCTAGAACCCATTGTACGTCTTTTTGAAAACCTGCAAAGAGACCAACATCGTCTTCTTCTCCCTACTACAATAGTAATACCTGGCATCTTCAACTTGTAGTCTTGTTAGACATGTAATTTCACTAAAGCTCGTTTTTCCAACAGTTATTCCATAGACAAGTCAAAAATACAAATTTTTCTTTTATTAACATTTTGTTTTAAATGTAACTAGTTATTTAATTCTGTGCTTTCACTGCTACAGCTTGCTCCCAGTACAGGTTTGTATTTACTCTTAAGGCCTTTACCATTAAGATGGTAAAGGCCTTAAGAGAGATGCTTTTTAAGATGTCAGGAGAGCGCTTATGTTTCACACTATCAGACACCTAAATTTGATACTGCATGAAACTAATGTAAATGCCCTTTCTTGCTGTCCTTCATCCTTAACAAGTCCATAATGTTCCTGACCTGTCTCTGGTTATATCCTAAATATGGCTGTCTTTATCAAAGTGGGTTTTTTCACCTCATTTGACTCCTGATACTTAAACTCCTGATTATTTCTCATTTTGTGGCTCGAGGATTTGGACATAAGGTCGATAGACTTTATTAGTATTTTGTTTTGATATTTATCCAAGCTTGTATTTTATGGTTATAGTTATTATTAACTTTTTTGTTCCAAACTCTCTTGAGGTGATAGTTATAATAAAACTTTATTTTGTCATACGGAAGTGACTTGCATCGTGACAAAAGCAGTTATCTAAATACAAAAAAGGCTCAAAAAGCTAGAGATAACAGCAGTGGATGACGGAAAAGAAAAACACCAAAAGGCAACAGAATACACACCAATGGCAAGGAGAAGAAAGAGAATCGAGGAAGATCGACGAGGAAAACAGCGTAACTTTGGTCTTGGTGACGATGACTGAAAAGCTGACAATAAAGTTGACCTTTCAGTGGAAAG
Organism: Morbakka virulenta; assembly: GCA_003991215.1. Classification (NCBI taxonomy): domain Eukaryota; kingdom Metazoa; phylum Cnidaria; class Cubozoa; order Carybdeida; family Carukiidae; genus Morbakka; species Morbakka virulenta. The sequence goes on from RDPX01000048.1 coordinate 1,491,042, forward strand.
TTCTACGTAAATTCTAGAATTACTTTTAATTAGGTAATTCCGCCCTGTCTGCCGCAAAATAACCCACAAAAACATACTTTTGACTCTTTGTGATTTCATACTTTTTACTGCTGTGATCAATCTATTCTGCGTTATGATATTGAGAAAGTAACTTTCTCTGAGACGTTCTCTTCAGCTCTCCCTGCCTACCTGCCAACGAGGTAAAACAACAAGGTTTAAATCTCATCAGGGCTAGAAAAGCGAGTAGACAAAATAAAATTATAATTTTCTTTTGACATGACCTTTGTTGTTTTTCTGGCATAGTTCTTGTAACACCGATTTTTAATCTTTTGTGAAGAAGAGACATGCAACAACAGAACTTTACTATTCAATAAAGCGGCATCTTTTTGGTCTTGTGAATGAACCTCTCAAGAAGGAAAGGCATTGTGTGGACAGAGACACAATCAGAGATCGTGTCGTTGGTATTATATGCTGTGTGGCACACAAAAGGTGTCTCTTGAGGAGGAAAACGCAGTTTAAATTGCTGTCTAGTCACCCTCTTTAATATTAAGGACGACACTCTCTTATAACTTGCAGATTTTGAATTAAAGGTCAATGATTTCAATATACACGCTATACATAAAATCGTCATCACGAAATATTTGTGCTGTTTGAAGATTCTGGTCGGCAAATATAACTCCATTTCCTTCTGTCTGGGTACTTTTGTTTTCGATTCACTCGTGTTTACCAGGAAAGTGCCTTTTTGTGTGTGCCATTTTGGATATTTTAACAACTTTAAATGAATGAATGAATCTATTAAAATGAAAATATATATTATGTTGCGCCATTGTTTTCTCGGTGTTTTCTTGGATGGCTAAAAAGGACAGTATGTTGAACAGAGAACCGTACGTTGTATATCACCAATTTTTCAAAGTAATGTGGTAAAAATGGAGACGGCACGATGCCTGTAAAATATTTTGATGCGTGTGAAGCTTTTTCCAGCCCCCAATCCCCCCGTAAACCAAGCACAGTTCGGCCTCGCCTCCTGATCTGTTAATTTTAAGCAACTTGTCTCCTCCTTTTCCTTTACGGAGGATTCCAAGTTACAGATTGGTAATTTCACATGTATTGAAATTGTTTCTTTCCTTCTTGTACATGGAATAGTTAAAAATATTTAAACCAGCAAGAGCTGGGCACGAAAATTCTCAAGCAGGTATTGTTATCCAGCTGAAAAGGAAGAATGGCGTTAATGCACTTAAAAATAATAGTTGGATATTAGCCTAATTTTGAAAAAATTCTTTGGTTGAAATTATCCTACCCCATCAAGACACGTTAATATATTTGTGGCTAATACTCTTTCCAATTTTCCTACAGATGCAGCTTCTGGTAGTAAAGTAATTTTCTCGTCTTGTTTATTTTTCCATTTCTTAGTAATAATTTTGTTTTACTTTTGTTTTTAGTAAAACAAAATTAAGGGACACTGTGGGGATGTTATGTAATTGAATCTCGTGATAACAGAAATTTATTCAAAAAGAACTGCAATCGATTTCCTAGGGAATTTTCATGCTCATAGTTTTAACAGTGGTGTAGTAAAGAAACTCAAAGAGCGCATGCATACTCAACAATATTGCCTGCAATTCTGACACATTTCGTTTACCCAAGTGGCAAGCATCACTACAGAATAAGTCTTCAATGAAAACAAATTGAAAATATACCATATGTTACTTTGGCCTACACATACCGGTAATTTTAATTAATATTTTGGAAACGAAAACATATGTTCTCCAAAACCCAATATCTTCGACTTACATCTGTAGTGATTAACTGCCTGTTGTTTCTAAAGGTGACGTGTAGTCGGAGAACTCTAATACAGTGTGAAGAAGAAGGCTCTAGAAAAGTCCTGTTGTAAAATAAAAAGCGCTATTGAGATATTAAAATGCCTAAAATGTGTACCTTCCTCATTTTAAAAGAATTCTAACTTTGCGAACAGGTGCCAAGTACTTATTGCTTTTCGCTAGAAACCCTTCCTGTTCAAGGCTGTGCATGCTTCTACAATTCGGCAGTTCTTTTTGGATCCTATACAACACCCTCCTATTACCCAAAGTAGTTCTCCAGAAATTTTCTCCAAATAAAATTAAATTAACATAACATAAAAGAACTGTAATGGAAGTATTTATCGATATGTTTCGAACCTGTGCGTTCACCATCAGTTTAATTGACAAAAAATAATATGTACTATTTCAATACGCAAGATGTTAGACCGTTAATAAACACAAAACACGGTCATTGGAGAAAAAGATTAAATTGTTNTTGCGAACAGGTGCCAAGTACTTATTGCTTTTCGCTAGAAACCCTTCCTGTTCAAGGCTGTGCATGCTTCTACAATTCGGCAGTTCTTTTTGGATCCTATACAACACCCTCCTATTACCCAAAGTAGTTCTCCAGAAATTTTCTCCAAATAAAATTAAATTAACATAACATAAAAGAACTGTAATGGAAGTATTTATCGATATGTTTCGAACCTGTGCGTTCACCATCAGTTTAATTGACAAAAAATAATATGTACTATTTCAATACGCAAGATGTTAGACCGTTAATAAACACAAAACACGGTCATTGGAGAAAAAGATTAAATTGTTTGACTATGGTCTCTTGTAAATTCTGATGGTGGGAGTTTCAAAATTAATTCCTTCTTTACAGATGTCTTTTTCGAGGTTTTATTTCTCTCCTCTTACTGTGTTTTCCATTGCTTTATGAACACAATAACTTTACATATCTTTGTTGAATTCTATTAGATAAAATAAAGGAACTACAAGTACAGGTTTTTCTAATTATATTCTTTCACTTGATAAAACACCTTGAACACAAGCTGTCTTTACTTGATGCATTATTATCACCAAAACTCAGTTTATCTGTGAGATAATTTATTGATTATGTTTCTCGTTATGTTGGACGGTGTTTTTAATTGATCGCTTTCGGAAGGCTCATAATAACATCTTTAATGAGAACAGCGTATCATCAGGAGCCCAATTTAACACCTGAATTTCGACAAATACAGTCTTTTCAAAGGACCTGGAGCAAGTATTTGAAAAAATAGCAATGCAGGAAAGAAGGTGGAGTATCACAGTTCCAAAGTAGAAGCTACTGAATTTATGTAGTATCCTTGTAGGCTTTGACGTTTGCAAATATAGCAGATACTTGTAATTTTGCTCTATACACATAATAGATTTCAGATGGCCCCCACAGATTCTCACTGGCATCTAATGGAACTGCTATCGATTTTCTTAAAAACAACAACATCAACCCCAACTTCAGTTCCCTTATTGTTTATGAAAGTGATGATTAAGTTTGGCAATTTTGTGCACTTGAGCAATTGGCTCATCTGTGGTCAGCGTTTTGTTAGTAACTGATATTCTGTCAGGACCGATGAAAAAAGTCATTTTTAAACAAGGCTACAATTTCCAGACTTACGTGGAACGTATGTGAACCTAAAACATGGACCAAGACCATCCCGTGAAGTCCAATCTTTGAGAATTAAGTCTCCTGGTATAAGAAAGAACTCCAATACAAGTTACTTACCAAAGAATATTCCTGATCTTTTGTTCATTCACCGATGTGGCTAATAAAATCTCATTTCGAGGTTACATTCATTCAATACTGGAAAGGTATTCAGCAATTTTCCGTATTCCAAAATGCAGTTTCGGTTATTTTTGAGTGAATTATGGGAATGGGGCCCAGGGAAAAAAGAGCTTCTTGATATCATCAGTTTGTGATGTGCTGCCCTCATCCTCAAATTTCAGTTGGTGGTCGATAGGCGATGATGAAAAGTGTAGATGTGGAAAACTCGGTACAATTCGTCACATATACTTGGATTGTTCTCTTGGATTGGAGAAAGTCTACAAGTGGCTGCACAATCTTGTGGTTCGTATTTTGGCAGATGCATTAGAGGAAAAGGTGAACATTATCAACGATATCAACCGGCCAAAAATTAAAAAACCAGGAAATATGAAAAAAATTGTGAGCAAAGACAACAGTCTGTGTCACCAAAAGTAACAAAAGTTGATGATTCAATATGGGTAGGAGATTGGAAGATGCTGATTGATCTTGAGGGGAATGTTTTTTCAAAGTACCAATTACACAAAGGCCAGGCTTTGTGCTTTAATGTAAAGAAAGACAAATCATAAAACTAATAGAGTTGACTATTTTATGGGAGGTTAATAATGTTTAAGCATGGCTTCAAAGAGATGATAGGTAAGCAACTTCGATTGAAAGGTGCGAATATAATGTCTGGTCAGCTTCTTGTCATCCAATAGAGGTACCAGTGCGAGGATACGTTGGTCAAAGAGTGCTGTTTAGAGACTTTGGATTCAAAGTAAATTAGATAAAGTGGATAATTATGGAGATGCAGGAAAAAGTAGAAAGAGCGAGCTTTTATATGTGGCTGAAATAAAACGACGATTGGACTGTAAGATAAGATAGACTTTCCGAGACTCAATAAGAATACTTCAAAACAAGAAGAAGGATCGAATTGGTGTCAATTGCAATGTCCTCCCGACTGATATTAACTTTTCCATGACCAACTAACTTCCGAGAATAGAACATCTTCGATAGGAAGGGGGCCTACCACGTCATCTAAACGGTGGAGGAAGAGGAATCGAACCAGATGTGGTTCCTCCTGACGATATTTTGTTACCAAGAATGCAGTTTTAAAGGTTTATCTATAATATATATTCATCTTGAATGCTCTGATTCCCTCAAGTCAATATTCTTAACTAGCACTGGCTTGACCTAGTCCTTTCGCATCAAGGTCAGAATTAAGTCTACCGGTATCAGAAAGAACTCCAGTACAAGTTACTTACCATAGACTATGCCTGATCTTTTTCTAAATATACCTATGTGGTTACTATAATCTCATTTTGGAGGTTACGTCCTTTCAATACTGGAAAAATATTCAGAACTTGCCGGTATTCAAAAATGCAGTTTCAGTACTTAACATTTACTACGTTTTTGTAGAGAAAAAAATTGTTTATATGAAAGTTTGTGGACGTTGCATCAGAGAGAGAAACCATAACAATACTTTAGCTTCTAATAAAAAAGAGAATTAAAAAAATTAAATATAGCAATCAAAATGACAAAAAAATTTCAAGATCATAATGCTACCTCATCTAAAGGAGAACCGTAGGACAAAAAGAGAGAAAGTCTATAAATCTCCTGGGGCTTTTTAAGAGTATTGTTTTAATGGTTCTTGGAATGTTTCAGATAGAGGGTTCACTAATGGAATAGCAAATTGAATTTTTTCAAGACAACTTACTTTCCTAGTTCAATTTCGCAATATCATGATTCAGGAACTACAAAACAATTGACCGAATTAAAGTAAGACTTTTTGCAGATGTATCATTTACAAAAAGCTGTGATAAAGATGTCATTGTTGTACGAAGAATAATGAAACTAAAGGGCGTTTCCATTTAAAGGAAACCCACGACAAAAGAGTTCGAAATGAATACAGCCATTCTCACGCAAATCTCTTCCTGCAAGCTATCATGAACTTGACTGTCAGATGAAAGTTGAAAAAAGGCCTTGCTTAGCAAGCTTATAAGGGTTGAAGGACAGGAAGCCATAGATTTCCCGTTTAGATTAATCAAACGTTTTATTACTTAAAGAGTCAATGGACAATGGAAACTAACACAAATGTCCGAGGGATACTGAAGGAAGAAATCTAATACATTAAGCATATGTGGGTTCTACAGATTTTTGTGGTCAGTCAGTGGTTAATTTTCTATGAATGTTAAAGATATTAGCAAGCAGCACTTAAGAATAATAGTGTATAAACAAAGGGGAAGAAAACAGAAGAAATGCAAAGAAGCAAAAGAGATAAGAAATAGAAATAGGAGGTGAATCCATCAAGAAAACTTAAATCAGGGATAAGAGAACAAACTTAAAAAGACGTGGTCAAACAAATTGATAAAATGAAATGTTGCATGTGTAAGAAGCCTTCACTTTGAATTAATGAAATTACAAGCAGATAACTGCCATGTCTGGCCAAAGCTTACCGACAGCACTGTGTAACAAACCTTGTACTCTTTTTTATCTTTCTGACCTTTCTTCATATTAGCCTTGTACATTGTACAATCTCATTAAAAGTATATATTTATTGTATGTACCTACAGTCTGCTGACACTTGCTTCGCTCTTCAAACTCTTATCAGTGTGGCTTGGAACATCCAAATGGCTTTAATTTATACAAATCTACTCTTTTCCCCCCCTCCCTCCCTCTCTCTCTCTCTCTCTCTCTCTCTCTCTCTCTCTCTCTCTTTCTCTCTCTCTCTCACACACACACACACATATATATATATATATATATATATGTATGTATGTATGTATGTATGTATGTATGTATGAATGTATAAATGGATGTATATGTCTCAGGTCGGCAGACACTAGTTGGGCCGTTTAACAGCTTATCAGTGAAGATTAGAAAATTTGAATGTTTTTATATAATACTAATATACTCACACACAAGAACACACATATTCTTTTTTAAACAGATATATAATATACATATAACAATGTCCTAAACGGCACTGTGTTTTTCTTGTGAAGGAAAAAATGTTCGAAAAAATTGTTCACTATTTCAAAAACCTTTCAGACCTCTTATCTTCGTCGTCTAAAGAAAGATTGTTGTAACCCCTAACTGCTCTAGTGCTCTTATCCTTTCGAAATACGAAATCGATCTAAAACTCCTGCATATTAAGATCTGGAATCCCAATTACGTTATAACCAAAGCTATCTCTTTAGCCAATAAACTGCTAAGCGAACATTGTCTGACGTTACCTAATTTGGCCGCAGTGTAAGCCATTTCCCCCTCTGAATGATAGTTTCTTGTCATCTTGAATGAGCATAATATAATAAGGTCATTATGAGACATTCTCAACTATTAAGAGAAACTGTAGAATCAAATAGTATCTTCTAAAATATTCTTTGTAAATAGTGTTTATATTTACGCATTTTAGAAAAATCTTGTAAAGATCACCTCGAGAATTAAAAGTATTTCATGATATTTCGTAATTAAAGTTGTAGTCTGAATATTTTCTAGTCTTTGCTCTGAGTTACAAGTCAGGTTTCCATTGTAGAAAACATTTGAACCATTACTGCATTTCCTGAAGAGAAATATATCTGTCTAGCAGGAAAACAACACCCCCAAGAGTTGGAAATAACATCTCTAAAACTTATCCTTCTGAGGATCCAGCCCATCCGTCAGCAGTCACAGCAGTGTTAAAACTAAAGAAATAAAAAAATAAAAAATAAAGTCTTATCTTCTGAAAACCCTCCTCTAAAGAAAGAGCAACACACAGATGAACCCAAAATTGCTCGAAGAAATATTTTTTTGAAGAATTTCAAGTTGGAAAATTTCAAAGAACTAGAGCATCACCTAAGTATTGCCTAGGAAGGCCCTGATTAAAGTGTAGCCCACCTGATGATCGTCATGCCCAAGAATCTAGTCTATAAAAAAGAGTAAACGTGACAAAACAAATTCATGTCACAGAAAAAAATTCATCATGTCATTTCGCACAAGAGGCAAAAATCACATTAAACCTACAAATAACATTGAATCAGACAAACAGGATTTAGATGTCAACATCAATATATTCAACTGCATCCTAGGAAATCTAGACCTAATCGAAACATTCCTAGAGCCATCACAACAATGGTCCTAGAAAGCTATAGGGAATTAAAAGACTTCCTCTTTTGTTACTCTGGTGTTCTCATTTAGAGGATTTCGTAGTTAATGGATAGCATTACGGTGATGAATTTTTGTTGTCATTTTAAGTGTTATATTTAATTTTATATTTTCTAGCTAAAGAATTGTTATAGTTCTCTCATTGAAGTCATGTTCACAAACCTTCTTATAACGAATTTTTTTTGTACAAAAACGTAGTTAATGTTGAGTACTTCAACTGCATTTAATGGCTTAGATTTCTCGAAGATTGGAGTTCATGGGATGGTCTTGATCCATGTTTTAGGTACACATACGTTCCATGTAAGTCTGGAAATTCAAATGTGGGAATTTTTTATGTAGCCTTGTTTAAAAATGACTTTTATCATCGGTCCTGACAGAATATCAGTTATTAACAAAACCTTGACCACAGATGAGCCAATTTCTCTAGTGCACAAAATTGCCAAACTTAGTCATCACTTTTATATGCAACGAGGGAGCTGAAGTTGGTGATGACATCGTTGTTTTCAAGGAAATCGATAGGAGCGCCATTTGCATGTTTTAAAAAACCATAAAAATCAGCGCTTTTTGAATTCCTGCAGAATTTTGCAAGCAGCTCCCTCTTCACAATGAACTATTATACTACAATACACACATTAGGTATCAATTTTAGAAACTGGAGTCAGTTAATTACCGCGATAACTCATTGCACGAATCCATGTCAAATGAGTGTGATATTCGATGGTGATTAAGTAAAGATAATTTTTTTAAGTAACGTATGTGAAGGAAAAAACAACACTTCTATTACACTGCTTAACATAGATGACACCAGGTGAAAATGAACATCTATTTTTGGATATCAAAAGAGCATAGAAAATGATTTAAACCATAAAAGTATTAAGGGTGGAGTATGTACTCACATTTTCAAGCACATATGAGACAAAGGTTCTAATTTTGGTTGTTTGCATCCCCCCATTACGCCCACTTTAGATTCACTGAGCTTTTAGTCACTTTCTTACCAGTTATTTTTCTCGAGCTCCAGCTCAAATCAAACTTGACTGCTACCTCCACTGCATCCTGTCCTGCATTGTGGTCCTTTTTCCAGCAGTATCTTCGAAACCCGTGTCTTTTCATAAACTGTCGTGTAATTGATTGGAGATCTACTTTTTTCCTACTAATGAATGGCTTTCAGAGCAAAAAGTATCATGATCTTAGGTTGAAAAATCTAGTGGTCAGCAATTTGTGTCCTCCCTTCTGTTTTATCTAAAATTTCTGGCAATCTTTGATGAAGCTCTTCGTTTTCCAATTTTTGTTTTCAGGACACATTTAGGCACTTTCTCAACATACTTGCATAGCATCCAGGCAGCTTTCTCCCAAAGACTTTGTGAGTGATTTTGTTTTACAGCCGTACAACATCACACTTGCAGCAGTAGCAAGAAACAAAATATCTTAATCTAGCATGACATTGGAGAGTTACATTTTTTCTTTAATTTGCTGCTGTTACAAGTTCATATCATTGATGAATTAAATTAAATATGAGTAACAAATTGTTTCCTAAGGTTCCGGTCATTTCCCAAAACAATTTTTCTGGCAATGGAGATAAGAACTTCGTAATTTACCACATCCAATTCATTCTCGTCGATTTCAGATGGTAACAGCGTTTGAGAATTTCTATTCTTAAGAGAGACTAAGATGATATCCTCTTTAGAAAAAACGTTTATGTTCAAGGATAAAATAAAATCATGCACGTAAACCCCAAAACCTGGTACTTGCATGTTGCTGCTCTTGTACAACTCTAAAGGTTATTCGACAATTTTTCATGATAAGTTTTAGTCAAATTGCTCATAATTTTTTCCTTGATTATTTTCCTGTCCTTCTTTACTTTGGAACTTCCTTTTTCTGAAGAATACGTTAAGAACGTCTTTCTGTTATTGTTATGTTAAGCAAGTATCAGTTGTGAAGGCAGTTGGCATTATTCTGTTAGCAGGAGACTTCGCAAAGCAGTTAAAAAATAACAGCTAAAAAAGTTTCAGTATCCATAGATTGACTTCAATAGATTTTCACGTAATGAAGACAAACACCTTGAAAGCGTACACAACGCTTTCCATGTAAAATATAAGCTTTAAGAAAGGCCAAATGATGAATAACCAACCAATTTAACCTGCAATAAACTATAAAATCAGTGAGTTTGGTATGGGCCATGTTGCAAGTAGGTAATTATCAGATAGCTGAGTTGACAGGAGAAAAACTTTTATTTCACTTGTGGGCACAGAACTTCCAGGGTTGTGAGTTTGAACCAACCCTCTTGCATGGTACTCTATTGATTTAACCAGTCAGCCACTGTTGCATATAGTTTTAGGTTAGTAGTAAAAGTGATTAACAACCATTTTGTCATTAAAAGTATTATTCACGGACCAGACATTGAAAAAAAAGAAACTTCAAGTTTTGGGGTACTGGGAAGACAATAATTGAAACTGAATTCTGAAATTTCGGTGCTAGTAGCAGGTGATACTCCCTGCACACGTGACCTATTATTGTTATCCACTCTCACACATGTGCTTTTGTCGGGCGTTTTTAGGTCATTTACCCCAAGCAAGGCTTGAAGCCACTTTAATGTAGAGGATTCCTTTTCTTATTTGAAGGGGGTTTTTCCCCTTTGTACTGTTTAATTTTTTTCATCATCTTATTTCTTCCTTCTCCCAATTATATCTCTGAAAACATTTACAAACTCAGTAGTGTGCCACTTATAATGGAGAAACAAACAGCGCGTCTTGCTTTCAGGGACGTGGTCTGGGTTGGGAACGTGAATCTCTTGATGGTAATTTTTAGATTTAACCATTCGAATACTACAGCAGTTTATCCAGTTTTAACAACAAGAAGTTTATAAAAAAGTGAAAAATTTTGGAGACAGAATTGAAATATATGAGATCCTCTTTTTTTTCTATTGCAATTTTTTGCTAATGCTGCTTCCAACTTAAGTGAGGATAGTAATTGATAACAGTAGCAAAGTTGACCACTATATAGTGGCACTCTCAAAGTTCCATCAAAATCAAAGAAATCACATAGATAACTATTGGAGCTAACAGAGGCTGAAACTTAGGATAGAAGAAAGTGGATCAGTAGGCAATGTAAATCAACTGCTTATTGAGAAGAGGGAACATACTGGCATGGATTTTCAAAAGTTTTGATTGTCATACTAAGTACCTTAGCAATGCAAATCTTGCTTTATGTGGATTCAGTGATATTTCGCATCCTCGACACAAAAGTAACCTTTAAAAAAAATTTTTAACCTGATTTGCTTAATTGAAATAATGAAAATAATGAAAATAATGTTATATAGAATAAGCAGCAGACAATTTATTGTGGATTATTATGGGAGAAAAAAAGGACTGAGCTAATTCATGCATCAGCAAATACAGCTTAAAGCTATCAAATTTACATGTTCTTTTCCATTCTTTGACAACACTACTGATTCGTTTTCGTCATACTGGGCAAATTGTGATTCCTATAAGTTTAGTAGACATTTATTCTTCACCTTCTCATGAAAAAGCATTGTAAGGATCAGGTAATATTCTTATGATTTAATTCCTATGAAAGAAGCAGTAGAAACTCATTTAAAATAAAATACACGAACATCTTTAAGATTTGTTATTAAGTTTAAAACGGATAGACGGATAGATTAATGGATGGGTTGATGCATGTATGTATGGATGGATGGATAGAAAGGTAGATAGATGGATAGATCAATCGACAGAAAGGTGTATATATATATAATTGAACAATATTTAACTTAAATGCCGAGTAGTATTAGCTACCTGAATAGAATGGCGCACTATAAATATAGCATATTTCGTAACAGTCATTCAGAGATACAGTGGTGGGTTTTTAATGAATTAAACTTTAGTCACTTTTTATTGCTCACAACCCGATTGAAAAGAAGAACCAAGAATGGCTTTTCTTTTTCTTTGCATTAAACTTGACGAATAAGTAAATCCAGTCAGTCTATACTGACAGAATGCTACATTTTTTGGCAAATCGACTACCTACAGCAATCCATACTACCAGCAACAGTACGCCAACTTTAGCAGGATAAGGCACACATTTCAGACTAGGATTGATCACCATCTATCAACTTATCTCATTTAATGGCAGATGTTTTTATTTTGTTGTAACACACATCATTTGTTTGTTTACGTGAAATCCGGATATAAACTCGATCTTAATTTTTCTATAGGCTCAAACACTTCGAAGGCTACTTTTGTTTTAAATGCAACGATCTTCAAACCCATATAAAATAGGTAAACGGGAGATCACTGTTTGATATTTGTAATGTCTGATCAAGAAAACCTTGACAGCATAAAAATGTCAATCTATACCAAGGCTTTTATTCTAATCCTATTACCTATCGTATATTTCCGCTTACAGTATGAAATAGCTGTCTATTTTCATTCTCTTTCGTGCCTTCAGTTTAAGGTTCAGGCCTTTGATATCAATCGAAGTAAATAAAGTCAATTGCTAGGCGTCTGTTGCACAAAAGACGTCTGACAGTCTTGGTGATTACATCCTAGAAATAGCACTCTGTATTCTTCAACAATCACGAAAATTGGCAAGGAATTTGATGTAAAGACGAAAAGAAATTCCTTGCTTCTTTTAATCCCATAGTTTCTGTTTGACTTGGAGTAGTACAGCTTTAATCACGCAGACACTTCGAAAGAGACAATAGTTTTTTTCGCCTATTAATAATCCTTTATGACGTTGAGTTAAACAATTTAGATGTATCATTGGCACTATGACAGAAAATATAAAACCACTGCATCAAAGTGCATATCATTAACTAAAGCCATAGATTACAACTTTTTAGTCATTCAAATACAGAATACAAAGGATGTACTTACATCAACATGTTTCCTGTCCCACTCCCACTCAACTGTGTACTTAAAATCCATTTTCTTACTATCTATTCGTCTGTCAGATTATTTGTCTATCCATCTATCTACCTACCTATTACTTTATTAATCTATTTGTCTGTCTGTCCGTCTATCTATCTATCTATCTATCTATCTATCTATCTATCTATCTATCTATCTATGCATCTCTCTATCTATCTACCAGTATCGAAGTAATTATTAGCTATCGACAGTGATCAATAACAAAAGAATATTAGAGCAATCATATGGTAAACGACAAAAAAAATCAACAGATCTTAGTTTAGTACAGTTTAGTTTAATCTACAGAACTAAACTAAGTGTTGTTGATTTTTTGTTGTACACTTACTGTATATAACAATTTTTGGAACGGAACTATTGTTCTACATTTCAACTTTTCTCACAAAAAAGTCAGGTCCAGTTTCAAACCTACCAGAAAAAACCTTGTTTTCCTATGAAAATCATAGGTCTATTAAAGAGAGTGACTTTCGGAGCAACCATAGTANCCAGTATCGAAGTAATTATTAGCTATCGACAGTGATCAATAACAAAAGAATATTAGAGCAATCATATGGTAAACGACAAAAAAAATCAACAGATCTTAGTTTAGTACAGTTTAGTTTAATCTACAGAACTAAACTAAGTGTTGTTGATTTTTTGTTGTACACTTACTGTATATAACAATTTTTGGAACGGAACTATTGTTCTACATTTCAACTTTTCTCACAAAAAAGTCAGGTCCAGTTTCAAACCTACCAGAAAAAACCTTGTTTTCCTATGAAAATCATAGGTCTATTAAAGAGAGTGACTTTCGGAGCAACCATAGTACTTTGAAACTATATAAAACCCAATATTTTTTTGGAAGTTAAATAAAGAAGCAAATATATCCTTTTTTGTATCGAGAATGTCACCAACAAGAGAATATAATGAGACCAATGACCACATTGTGTTTCACAACTTAGAAATTCTCAGAAGTTGATACCAATTACTAAATCAATAAAAATCAATAATTAATATAAGTGACAACGTTGTAATACTTATACCTGCCCGACTAGTATCTACGTAATTGACTATGGTAATAGTAACCATCTTGATTATTTATGTTGCTCGAGCTGATAGTTACAGAGATTTTGTATTATCAATTGGTGGAGACATCAGTGATATTGATAAATTTTATGTCATAATTAAGGATTAAATTTCATTTAGGGATTTCTAGTTGATGTTTGATTCTTGTTACTGTTTATGTCTACAAGTATTTTAAAAAAGTATTTTTCAATCAACTTAGAAACACAATTATGACAATTATAACACAATTATAACGTGGTAATTAAAATGGCTGCAAAACTCCAGTTGTACCCTACACCTTTTTTAAAGCCGCCCTCCGACCTTACGTCATTCACCCAGCCTTCGAATACATGCAAGATACTATTTAAAACTGACATCGTTTCTCATAATATCGTGAATAAGAAGCAAAGGCGAACCCTTTTCCGTACCAAGGAGGAGAGATTTCACAGCATATTTACGATACTCTGCCAGAAACAGGGAAGGAAGATGATTATGCAACAGCTATTGCAAAATTTGATCAGTGTTTGACGATCTTGAAGAATGTAGGCTATGAACTTTTCAATTTCGTACCAGCAAACAGCGTCAAAACGAAACTGTATATCAAATTGCTACAAGACCCTGTAAAATAGGATCCACATGCGAATTTACAGATGTTGACAAAAAATTCAGTTTTGCATTTATACAGTACAAACCTGCAATTCAAAACGCCTCCGACTTTATCCTCTGCTAGAGTCAGACATCAGTTTACAAAAGCTCGTGCATTTGAGGTAAGTAAGCCACAAGCAGCCAAAATAGAAAACTAAAACGTCAATTATACAACGAGAGATGGTGAAATCAATTCGAATGCTCACGTCCCATGGCCAAGGTAAAATCTGTCGCTGTTTTTGGAAAACAAAATCATGTTTCCAAACCCTGCAAGATTAAGAAGAAGCAATATGTGTCACGTGTGCAAGACGTGGACACCATCAGCCAATCACACGAATCCAGTAATTAATGACGAAGCAACAAAATGAACAATATGCCCATTCTGGTTACTTACGTTACTGTCAATGATAACCGCATTACTGTAAATATCAAATCAAGCGTCATTAAAAGTTTTTGAGGAGTCGTTATACTTTTCACGGCATTAAGTCTTATGTAATGATGGTTACTTTTATGTTTCCTTACCAGTTCCACAAACTAGTATTGGCAATAGAGAGGGGATCAGATACTAGATTATTACAATGAATTTTGTTCATATTGAAAAAAAAAAAAAAAATGAAAACATAATTTTGAAAAATCTTTGAAAGTGACTCGCTGTAGGTAATTCTGATGCTCCCAAAAGGAAAAACGTATATAGAACGGAGAAAGTTTGTTTTGATCACCACTGAGCATTTTAAACATCTCTTAGCAATTGCTTTGACAGGAAAAAACAACATGTAAAAGAGTACTGAATTTATAATTTTATAATTAATTTAATTAGTCAGTGCAAATCTTTTTAGAAATAAATATTCTGATAAGTCACTTTTTTATATCTGAGCCTTAATTTAAATACCGATACACAGAGAGATTTTTGCGTCGGATGAAGGCCGAAGAAGAAGAAGAAGAAGAGAGATATTTCCATGTATATACATTGCTACAATATTAGTAGTAACTATACTGGTTAAAACCTATGTATACCTATGGTAGGATTAGATATAAGTAACTGCTATTTAATGCAATGCACAATTTCACACGTCTTGAAACGAAGTATATCTCTTTACAAGTATAGTATCTATAAGAGTTCGCACAACAGTGGTACTCATGATCTCATTTTTGGTATCTTTGAAAAGTGGTGTCACTTAAACAAGATTTAATGTTCAATATTTTTGCCTATTTCTGCATCTTCTTCACAGTAACAACTTTTGCTGGACGAAATGCAGCAGACGTAACGTCACAACTACTAAACAAGATGCTGAATCGCAACTCGATTACTGATATAGCTTTAGAATATTAATAAATATTGAACCAGCTTTACTGATTTCAGTAGTCTCAGATTTCAAACAGATATTGGCCATACGTTAAAGAAACTGATTTAGGAAAACCTACAGTTATGTCGGTATATAACAGCAGTTTTGTAGGTGCATTAGCAGTGACTGTGTGGCATAATTTGTAGAGACTCTATACAAAAATATATACCCTTTACTTTAGCATATTTCCTTACAAAGCTGTGGTCAAAGTTGTTGCAAGTTGAAATTTTGTTTCGTCTTACGTGATACAGCTGGTTCAAAGCTGGTTCAAAATTTATTAATATTCTAAACCTATATCAATGATCAAGTTATGATCCAGGATCTTGCTTAGTAGTTGTGACCCTACTTCTGCTGCGTTTCGTCCAGCACAAATCGTTACTGTNATTACTTTATTAATAAAGATGCAGCAAGACGTTACGATCACCTTTACTTGTTCTTCGGAATTGCATCTAGATCAATCAAACTTAAAAAAAAATATTTCGAGTCAATTTTTTCGGTTTCACCATCAAATTACCTTGCAATATGTTAGTAGGATCCTATATGTAGTAAAATTTCGATCACCATTCTACCCTTTTATATGTAGCCATTGAGTACTTCTAAAAAAATAAGTAAATATATTTTTCAATGTCAATTCTTCTTTCTGTAAATCTCAGCAAAACAATTGCATTTGTTTATCTTTAGCCATTACAAATATACATTTTTCATTAAATATTTCCGGTTCCATCTTGATTCTACCTCTCAGCGGTTTTCATAAGTTTTGTTTTTTGCATCAGTTATTTAATACCGAATACATTCTGCCTAGTCCCAATCTTATTTCTGATCGTGGGATTTTCAACCTACCTCACTTCCCAGAACTTTGGAAAAACCTGTCCAAAGCCAAGTTGAAAAAAAAAGATGGGTTGGTCATGGGACCAGTAACCCTATTCCGTAAGAAAAACCACAAGAAACTACAGAAACAGTAAGAGGCAACCAATCTGGTCAACATCACTGGCGTAGAGTGAGAGGTGGGGAAAATGTAGGAACATCACAGGAGCACTGTTCACCTGTTATTTTTCTAAATGCATCTATAACTGGCCTAGGTAAAAGCCGAGCATAACTCTATGCCCCAAATATCTGGATCTTTTCTGCCATGCAAGCACTTTGTATGAATCAGGAAAACTAGTTCAGATGTTAAAAGAGATGAAGGGATATGAATTAAAGGAGCTCGTAATAAGTGAAAGTAGATGGACAGGACGAGGAAGACTAACGATTGAGGGATGCACTGTCTTGTATTCAGGAGGTATAACAGAAGACATAAGAGGAGTCGCAATACTCTAGACAAGAGGGCCGCAGATGCAAAGATTAGTTGAGAGCTGTTTCCAAGCAATATCATCACTGCAAGATTAGATGGGCATTTGTTGAAGACGTACATAGCTCAAATCTATAGGCCAGGACAGAGTGTGGAAGATGAAATGGAAGAGTAGCTCTACAGCTAAATTCAAGTTACCATTGGTTATCTACAAAGTCACGATATAAAAATCATCATGGGGGAGTGGAATGTGAAGGTTGCTACTAAACGTACGGGA
Organism: Morbakka virulenta; assembly: GCA_003991215.1. Lineage (NCBI taxonomy): Eukaryota > Metazoa > Cnidaria > Cubozoa > Carybdeida > Carukiidae > Morbakka > Morbakka virulenta. Next base: position 1,508,277 of record RDPX01000048.1, read on the forward strand.
TTATCCAACAGTGTAGTACCACATGGCTCTCTGAAGAATACTAATGATAACGGAAAATAAATGAGTTGAGTTCTGCATCGAGAACAACCTTCGTATTGATAACAGCTCCTTCAAGCACAAGGGTATTCACAATTGGACCTAAAGGTCACTAGACGGGAATACACTGAATGAAATTGAATGCATTTTTATAAGCAGGAGACGGGATTCATCCCTCCAAGATGTTCAAACTTGCAGAGGAACGGATGTGTTTTTTCATCACCACCTGCTGGGAGGCAAAAAACAGGCTAAAGCTGAAGAGAATAAGGAGTTAAAGGATTAAAGTATTTCCAATCAAAACTTGTTAAACTCTGAAATTTCAGAAACATTCAAGGAGAAGCTGTCAAATAGCTTTGCTCTCTTTTAAAGAGAAGACACTGAAGAGGCATTGAATAGTCCCAAAGAATCTTTAAATGAAAGTGTTAGAAGGGTTGTAGGATTTAAAAGGGTGGAGCAAGAAACAAGAGTGAATGACTGAGGATACACTAAAGGTGATTGACAAGCGTCGCACCTCTAACGTTGTAGAGATCAAGCTAAAACAAAGGAGCAATTTAGAATTGTGGAAGAATACTACACAGGTGTTGACAGAGCAGTAAAGAGGAAATGTAGAAGAGACAAGGAGGTATGGTTCAAAAAAAGACAAACGAAGCACAAGAAACAGGCAGTTGGAAAGATACATAAAAACTATACAAAATCGCGAAACAACTTTTCGCGAAGAACAGCAATGCAAAATAAAAAACAGTTATATATTTCGTTTTATCCTATCTTTTTATTTTGTAAAATTTTAAAAGAATTATTCTGTTAAGGCCATTTGTTGTTTTCGTTACCTTACGTAGATTTATTTTAGATCTAGATTTATTCCAAGCGCTCAAGTATGTATAACAAGAAACGGTATGAACAAGGATTAGACCATATGATTATATTTCATTTAGAGACAAATTAACTGAAGCCTTTAACCAAAGCATACTGATTATAAAGGAAATATATTAGGTAAATATGACAATAGTGATATAGTATGAATGTCAGGTGAAAGTTCCGAAATACAATTTTTGTACTACAAGAATTTCAGTACATGGCACTCGAAGATGGATAGGAGAATATAGAACTTTAAAAATGATCTTTGTTTGTGAGTGCTTGGCCAAGGTATTACAGAGATAAATGAAAAGAAAAAATAGTAAAAAAAACGAAAGAATCAATTTCTGAAAAAAATGAGAAAAAAGTACAATATGTTGAATGAATAAACCACTAAAATCAAGTGGAAAAGTATAATCTTTAAGAAAAAAGACAAAGACAATTATGGCAGGAGCGCATAAGCTCATTCTTATTTTGATGAATGCAAGTAAAGACGATCATGTGTGCAGCTTTTCGTAGTCAGTCTAAAATACTGTAAGAAGAGAGCGATATTAAATTGCAATTTTCTTACTTCTCCTGCTATTGATTTAAATGCAGCATTAAAAATTCAGTGAAAGTCCTCATTTTTATTTATCAAACAATATTTCTGATTAACTCTCCGTGTAATTTTTTACTCTTTGAATAATTTTGTAATGATTATTGTGTGTTAATGGCCTATTCTAACCCACTGAGTAAGACGTCCGCTTTTCTTTCTTCCGCTGTTAATAAGCAAAAATAACGTTGATCGCTGTTACTAAGCTGGTATATTGCTTCAAAGAGACAATATCGACATACGAAACATACAGAAAGTATATTTATTGCACTCACCATCTTTGCTGAGCATAACGGAGATCTCCCCATGGATATTTTATAAATTTTAGTTCAGGGTTATTTTCATACTGTTATCTTTCCTTCAATATTACAGTCGTGCTTAGAGCTACAAAACGAAATTGGAGTTTCATTAAAAGAAGTTATTGTCAATCCATTCATTGTTTGGTATTCATAATTCATTTATATATGTAGGACTAATCAAAGCATGGTAAAATATAAAACAAAATAAGTATAAACAACACGTCTTACTGTTAGCTTACCCTTGATGTTCCTTTAGGAAAACGTTGTGATAAACACCAGTAGACACTTTCCTCCTATATAACGAGCATTGTTTAAACATCTTATGGTGAATTTTTACTTACTGTGACAAAAATTACTCTTCTACTTTCTTTGGTGAAAAAAAATCAAAGAGAAAAAAGGGATTCTCTGTTTCTTTCAAGACTTACCACCATAATATGCAAACGCTTGTGAAGTATTGATGTTACGTTAGTGAAATAACATTGTTTAAAAGGGATTATATCCCATCTGGTCAATAATGTACACAGTGAAAAGTACAATTAAACATTTAATATTGCATACTACCTGCCTGGTGTTTTTTACTACATCAAACCTAAATTAGCAACAAATCAAGGCCTCTAAATTTCTTTCCTCGGAGAGTGGAACCTCATTCCAATAGCTCTCCATTGAAGGGGGGAAATTAGCATCTCTTAGCCTCCATACAAAGCTACTAATGTGATGCTTCCCTTTTGGAGAGTACTTTCTATTCCCAACAAGTAGGACTGCTAGGAAACTGAAATATGGTTAAAAATAATAGAATTTTTCTGTCTTTCAAATGATGTCTTAAGGGCATGGATTGCATTTCACAACGGAAGTATGTCTGTGAATAGTGTTGGCAACAGAATCAATGTAACTACGAGTTACACAAGACATTCTCTTGCTACAGAGGTGGAAAGAGAAATAGTTACCTTTTTCATTAGACTTGTTCTTTCTGTTATGACAAATACGCTAAACTTTAAAAAAGTATTTATGCCTATGGAATATCAAAATGCTTGCTTTTTGTATAAGATCATCTATTTCAGTATTATTTTGCTGTTTTCTTCATTATTTTTCAACTCAATACTTTGAACATTATCACCATATATATTGATAATTAGTTCATTTGCCAGCACTTGTTTTGTCTCTATTACTGAATGTTTCACATCTTCTGAGTAAATATATTTTAGAAATGCCACCTCCAATATACTGTTGTAAAGCGTCGAGGTGATCTTGTTATTTGGTTTCAAATACTGTTTAATATAATCAAAATTGAGGTGCAAACATGAGAGAGATTGTCTGATAATTAAAGAAAAAATTTAAATAATAGTTTTTTTAGTAATCTGCTGTACTATATTTTTTCAAAGGAAAGAAATGAGCTACTAGTACGTAAACCCGATTAACTCTTTTAAATCTGTTACATTCATTTCAAACATATATTTTACACAATAGTTATTTCAAATATATATTTGTTACAAAATATATTTCTTTTTCTTTTTTTTTTAAACCTTGTGGAATCCATTTTCTTGCGATCTTCGGTGTTCTAGAAGTAAACAAAAGTTTTAGTCTTTGCATTCAGCAGTGCAGAACGTAAGGATTACATTAATTCAATTTTTGAAATTTTCCACACAAAAAATGCTTATTTTCTCCATTTCTGAATTTTTACAGGCTTGCTAGGCTTTTGTACATAATTAAAACAACTATTTGATTTTCCATTTTCAAAGTGGTATCCAATTTAATAAATAGCACTTATATTTAATAAACAGCACTTATATACTTACTAAAATAACGGTCTAACCAACCATCCACTGTATACTGTAAAAACTGGGTTAGGCTGGTGAACTCAGCAAGACAACAACTATTTAGTAATACATTGATGAAAGAACAGCTGAATTTGTCAGATTGCCCTCGGAATAAAATCTTAGGTTCAATACGAGGTCCTGTCTTACATACTAACAAAATATTTGCTACTTCCTTTTAATAATAATGGGGCGAGCTCTTGAAAATTAATGAAAACACTTGCACAGAATAACGACGTCTACCTGAAATACAATGTTCTTAACACAGTACGGACTCCTACGAATTTTGGAGCATTTAGGTAATTTTTATTTCCTGTATAATAACCACTGAAAATTCTTTGCCTATGTTACTTGCTGCCATCTAACAAAAAGACTTTACTGCACTTAATGTTCTCATTTTTCTCTTTTAGGATGCACTGATCTTTCTGGTACGACCCAAAAGAAAAAAGTAATCGTCTCCCAAAAAAGATTAAAAATTTCGGAAATAATTTTTTGCAGAATTTCTGCCAATGAGTATTGATAGATTTACAAGTCATCCAATTAAAAATGAAAAGCTTTATTCATTTTACGGAGGAATTACCAAATTACTTTTGTAGTTTGGGAATTACCATGTCTGGTGTTTCCTGCATTTTGTACAACTGATGCTAAAGAAGGTAGGGTAGACTGCAACATCCAGAAAGACATACCTTCGTTATTAGTGTGGCTGCAATATAGGCTTATATACTGACATAAAGATTTAGAGGCAAGTTTGTACTTACAAATTTAGACAACAATTTCGACTTTAAAAAATGACTATTGTTAGAATCACGTTTTAAACAACAGAGTAAGATTGTTACTTGAACATAGAAGATATTTCCTTTAGGTATTATTTCGATGGATAAAATC
>RDPX01000048.1:1513577-1553792 GCA_003991215.1 Morbakka virulenta
AAGATCATCGTTTGAAGTGATCTTCGTTGTGATAAGATCATCGTTTGGAGTGATCTTCGTTGTAATAAGATCGTCGTCGTAATTTAAGATTGTCGTTGCAGGTTGAGATTGTCTTAGTTTTGTAAAGCACGATTATTGGAGCTGTTGTTATATGTATTCATTACTGGAATACAGTTGTTTATATTGATGGTAATTTGTTGATGATACGAATGTTATCATAAAGTATTATACAGTCCTCTAACGAAAAGAGTCGTCGTTTTTCGGAATTTCCTTCGCTTGAACCAGCGCACGTATTAAGGGGTCAAGAAAACCACCCCTTTCTCACACCAACCATCCACTGTATACTGTAAAAACTGGGTTAGGCTGGTGAACTCAGCAAGACAACAACTATTTAGTAATACATTGATGAAAGAACAGCTGAATTTGTCAGATTGCCCTCGGAATAAAATCTTAGGTTCAATACGAGGTCCTATCTTACATACTAACAAAATATTTGCTACTTCCTTTTAATAATAATGGGGCGAGCTCTTGAAAATTAATGAAAACACTTGCACAGAATAACGACGTCTACCTGAAATACAATGTTCTTAACACAGTACGGACTCCTACGAATTTTGAAGCATTTAGGTAATTTTTATTTCCTGTATAATAACCACTGAAAATTCTTTGCCTATGTTACTTGCTGCCATCTAACAAAAAGACTTTACTGCACTTAATGTTCTCATTTTTCTCTTTTAGGATGCACTGATCTTTCTGGTACGACCCAAAAGAAAAAAGTAATCGTCTCCCAAAAAAGATTAAAAATTTCGGAAATAATTTTTTGCAGAATTTCTGCCAATGAGTATTGATAGATTTACAAGTCATCCAATTAAAAATGAAAAGCTTTATTCATTTTACGGAGGAATTACCAATTACTTTTGTAGTTTGGGAATTACCATGTCTGGTGTTTCCTGCATTTTGTACAACTGATGCTAAAGAAGGTAGGGTAGACTGCAACATCCAGAAAGACATACCTTCGTTATTAGTGTGGCTGCAATATAGGCTTATATACTGACATAAAGATTTAGAGGCAAGTTTGTACTTACAAATTTAGACAACAATTTCGACTTTAAAAAATGACTATTGTTAGAATCACGTTTTAAACAACAGAGTAAGATTGTTACTTGAACATAGAAGATATTTCCTTTAGGTATTATTTCGATGGATAAAATCCATCAAAAGTCAATATGAAGCAATTTTCTTGAAGTAAAAGTTGTTCCTTTATTCAAATATTAAAGATATTCCTTCACATAATGAACAGCACTTTTGGCATTTTCGTTCAATATTTATATTTATGTCTGTTAAAAGATGTAGATTTTCAGCTTGTAGAGCTACACTCAAAACCTCTTGATGGCATGAAAAGACATTCTTTCTAAAATGAAAGTGTACTCCATCAAGAGGCAGTTCTTCTCTCAGGACGTAAGCCTAACAAATGTGAAATTCTTCTTTCCTCAGATATTTGTTTTTTCCTCTTTCCTATTTGCGTTACAGTATTACTATATTTCAATTACTGAAGAAAAAAGAATAAGAGATGAAAAAAGGCAGAAAATACTAAATAAAAATGTACGTACAAAACTATCAGCGATGATAACGGTATTCATCTTCTGTGAAACTAAAGAGAAATGAATGAAGCAAAAAATGACACAGCAATTATTTGATACTACGCTATTCAGGAAATATAAAACATGAAAATTTTCAGTTATTTTTCTTAGATGTCACTGATTTATGCAAAACTGACCCTCCTATCTTGGAATTTGTCCGGTTTTGTGGAACGTTCTTTTATTTGTCTATTTGAATTGTCTTCTCTTTGGTTATTTCCGTCAAACTTATTTTTTTTACTACTGTGTTAACGGAACAAAACCAATTTATGAATAAAGTTCACGTGCCCTTTTTAATGATATATGTCGTTTGTTAAAAATATAATTAATATAAAACATGTTACTGGTTGATTGGTTCTATGAAAGAAACGACCATTTTTTTACTTCACAATAACAAAACAACTGAAACCAATCAGTATAACAAATTTATTTTCTTTTGTTTTAATAATCCAAAGCAGTGCTGTCAAATTCTATTAAAGCTACACAATTCTTACATAAAAATATGTTTGTTGAGTCCCAAAATAGCACATTTTCTTCATGCAGTGTGAAAAGAAAAGGCTAACTGCACAGTACCCTTATAGACGATTATTCCTTGTCAATAACTAAAACCTATAGTCTTATGCAATCAGTAAATCAATTCTTTAAACATTGCATGAACAGTTTTTTCACAGTCAACATTTTAGAAAATGTTGTATACTGTGATTTTTTTTCTTTTTAAAAACCCACATTTCCTCTACAAACAGTTAACTGAAGTGTATTCTTCTTAAATACCATTATATGTTCATTGTTTCTCTAACGGTCAAGGTAAGTTTTCCTTCCTCTATTCTTTTGTTGGATATTATCAATCTTGTCCATTCATTCGTCTAGCTGTTTGCAAAATATCACATTTACAAGAAAAGCAACTGTTGGCTAAACAAACTTACACTGTATACTATTTCACTCAAGTCTGGCCTTATTTTTTTATTACTGTCCTTGTTGTTATTTTCATGTTTATTTCACAGGTGACTCTATCGCGTCTGTTTTCATTCCTTGTTGGTTTCTAATTGCTCTTATCCCTAATTTTTGATTAATCCAATTAGTCCTAGATCTTTGTCCTCAATCTTCTGTCTCTAGTTTCCATACTGTTTGCAAATGTGATGTACCATACATTCTATACATGATAAACTCAAGATGTGTTGCACAAAATATACATATATATATATATTTATATTTGTGTGTGTATATTTAAAAAAATAATTGGTTTTTCTTATTGTTATAGCTTTCCTGAAGAAAAGAATCGTTTGAATGGTACTAAATGTACATTTTTGAATATAATAATTTTATCTAGTGCAATTAGAATATTAGTTTTTGCCATTCAAATTTACCCCAATTTACCAAGGCACGTAATTTCTTGGTATGCTGTATTTGTACGTATGTTTAATGTAAATCAACCATTGCAACTTTTGGTTCTTGTGATGGACTTTGAGCTCCAAATGACCCATAGCGTACTTCATAATTACTTATTTTGCTTTCACAGTTTATAAGTAGTAGAGAAACAGCTTTAATGGAAATTTTAGCTAGTTCTTTTCGTGGATGAAAAGGAGTTAGAGGTATTTAAATATTTTTTTTTATAGTAGTAGCTTCACTTTAGGAAATGACAACCGATCACTGACAGTCGATGGAATGGACAATAGACTCTTAATTAGTTGTATTTACATTGGGTACAATATGTACTCTCCTTTACAGATTTAGGTATCTGAATACAAGAAAAGGTGCAGTTTCACTCACAACAATTGCTTAAAGCCATGTGGAATACTATCCAGATGTAAATATTTTCACAGGTGAAACTTTAATCAAATTAATTTAAAATGTTTTTTTAAATATTTTAAGGACCACCTTAAAAGTGATTGCAGTTCTGAACTGAAAAGCATATATGTGATGTAAAAAAGAATGTCTCTAAAAAAAGATAAAAAAGATAAAAAAGATAAAAAAGATAAAAAAGATAAAAAAGATAAAAAAGATAAAAAAGAGCTCCAAGAGTATACTGGATAACNTTAATTAGTTGTATTTACATTGGGTACAATATGTACTCTCCTTTACAGATTTAGGTATCTGAATACAAGAAAAGGTGCAGTTTCACTCACAACAATTGCTTAAAGCCATGTGGAATACTATCCAGATGTAAATATTTTCACAGGTGGAACTTTAATCAAATTAATTTAAAATGGTTTTTTTAATATTTTAAGGACCACCTTAAAAGTGATTGCAGTTCTGAACTGAAAAGCATATCTTTGATGTAAAAAAGAATGTCTCTAAAAAAAGATAAAAAAGATAAAAAAAGAGCTCCAAGAGTATACTGGATAACCCATATAGTTGTTACTTCCTGCTATCTTCAAGCTACTAGTTCCCCTACAATTTCTTTTTGGTACGAAAATTGAAGCCAAATGTATTTGTTTTCCATCATACAGGTTGTGTTCTGTCTTTCTCGATGACAAAGCGACAACAAAGATGATTTCCTTTCCCTGATATTCTTCTTTATTATTAACCATTGTTGCTTTAAAAATGTAAACAACTTAATAACTTTAATCAAATGTTTATGGTAACAGATAAAAATTTTAAAATTTCGTTGTTATTTGCTATTAAAGTAAAAAATAGAACCTAAAATAGTGTTTTTCCAGTAATCTTAAAAATTGTGAAATTTATGGACTTAGAGGAAGCCATAGATGTAAGAGATGTAAGATACTTCTCCCATCGTCAGCCTGACGATGGGAGAAGTATCTCACGAAACGTAGCTCAGAAAAAGCTTACGACTCGAGACATGATAAAGCTCTTACATTTAAAATAGTTTAAATTTTAATGAAACAAAAATGTGTTTCAAAATTAATTATGATGGATGAAAAACGTATTGTGTATTAGAGTATGATTTTCATTGTACTCTTAATTTTTCATACATAGTATTCAAAATTTTATAACACTTGTTAAGAATTCCAGCTTTCATAAACGTTAAATTTCACTTCTTGATGTAAATGAAGATTGATTTCCTGCAGGTTTTACTTTACTGTTTGTAATATAAGTAAGTTATCAATTTTACCCATCATACGTGAACGATGATCACAGGTTCGGTCATTTCACATTAACGGAAGAAAAGATTAGAACTAGGGAGGCCTCTTCTTCTTTATTAGGATTGTCAAGAGTAGCCTGTTTTATGACCAAACACGTTCCAATTTTAGAATGTTGGTCCCATTTGCGTCATTGTGCAGGAAAGGGAAGTAGATCTTTTTTTTATCAGCTGATTGCATGCTGTCATATGAAGCTCCATACCTGCAAAGTATTTTTGAAGATTGTTTTAAGTGTTCAGCTCTAGTTTTGTTGTATTAAACGACCAATGCATCTACTTTTATGATTGAACTTCTGAATTCAAAATTTCGGAGTTGTCTGTAACATGCAGAAAGTTATAATTTGAAAATGCGAATGTTGGTCTTTGCTTGATATAAATTTGGTCTTAATAGTTTACTTACTTTCACTCCAACAGAATAATTCTGTAGGAATGACATTTCAAAACTTTTCTTACATCTGTCCTCTAGAAAATAGCCTCTCTAAGTTAACAATTGTATAAAAAATCTAGGATAGTTTGCAAAGCATTTAATTAATCTCTAAACCTGAATTTTAAGATCAAGTTTCTAGCTAAAGTTATTATTAGAAATAAAACTGGCGATTTACGCTGCCTTTAAAACTTATCAAAAGAAGTCGAGAAGGGGAGAAGGTCTCTTAAAATCCGATTTGATAGAGATTGTAAATTTGAGTTTAACTTATTCAGTGTCAAAAACTTTAATGACCACCTTGTGGGATTCAAAGCCTGTTGATTGCCTTTACCGGTATATAGTAAGTGTAAAGAAGCTATGTTTCTAATTGAAGTAGAAAAAGGGTTAACAATTCAAAATATTAACAATTTCTTTGCAGTAAGCAGACTTCATAAACTAAAAAAAATCTATGGTTACTAAACTCCTTGAATTGCCTGTTGGAGAATTTTAGATCAGAGGTACCTTCTGCTGTGTTTTTTGGTTTCACAGCATAACAGCTTTGTCTGACAGCTGAAGACAGTTTACTGTTTAAGCTGCAGTTCTCTTCACGAAACAGTCGTTTTAAGTTCTTCCATAGTTTATCTCTTCCTTTGATACTTCTAATGTCGTTAGCTAAATTTCGTAGAAAAAAGAATGCACGAATATCAAATTTTTTGTACTGTCACTCTTTTGTTGGGGGTGATTTGTTAAACGGAATGAGCTAACATTAGAGCGGATGAGTCGTATTCGGCAGTCTGAGTCTTATCTACTCCATCTATATCATGTTGTCATTAAAATTAAGAATTTTTAATGTCACAAATATAATAGGAACCTTTACTCTGTGAGGTTCATTTGATACATAAAGTACATGTTTAGTAAGGTAATCCAGGCTTTTAAGTAAGTCTTCTTACTGTCGGCTTTTTCTGACCACAGCATGTGCAATGCTGTTAAGAGTAGGTCTTGCTTTTGTTCATCGAATGTTTTTCTAGTAACCACATTTCGTCAACAAGATGTTTATCGTAGCTCAGATTTGATGAGTACAAATAAAAAGATTATAAAAAAATCTCCTTTGCTCTAACGCTATGCTTTGAAGAACTTTTCTGCCATAGATGAATCGATATAACCTGAATTAAAATACTTGGCAGGCGCACATTGACCCAGAGCGCTAAGCGTTGTTTGTGCAACTAACAAAGTTCTTCTAATTACAGATTTTTTTTTCTAAATACTGGAGGGCAAAAAATCCTTCAGTGCTTAAACAAAATTACTTACAGAGACAATGATTAAGCTCAAAATACAAAGAGGGAAGGGAAAGGACACACAAAAATAAAGTATCCACAATTGAAAATTTGGTTCAAATTACATCAAAAGAGCAAAATGTCAGTATCCCATTTTTTGACATGCGAATCATACACAGAGGAGAACACTTAACATCAACGTGGTACAGGAAAGCTACGGATACAGGGCTGACCCTGAACTTCCACTCATAAGCTCCTATGAAGTATAAACGCTCTGTAGTCACCGGTCTTGTGTATAGGATTCACTATGCATGCAGTACATGGGAGAACTTTCACCAAAGCCTCCTCAAAGCAAAAACCCTCCTGGAGAACAACCAGTAATACCCATCATTTTATAATGAAATTATTGAGAAGACTCTGGACAAGATTTATCGACCGAATCCACCGACAGAAGAAAAAAGTAATGACGATAAAACAGAGAAAAAAACTTATTTTTCTTCAATATCGAGGGAAAGTGACCAAGAAAAATTTGAACGCTCGTTGAAACGCATTGAGGCACCGTGCAAAATTGTCTCTGCGATTAAGAAAATCAAAACAGTTCTACCATCATTAAAAGTACCCGTGGAAAAACCTATGCAAAGGGGATTAGTGTATAAAATTACGTGTTCGCGATGCCTATCGTGTTATGTGGGGCCAACTACCCGACATCTGCTAACCCGTGTAAAGGAGTATAAATATAAAGCCGCGGGACCGCATTTTAAAACGTGTAACGTGGAGCTATCAATCAATTATCTAAAAATAATGGCAAAGTCGACTTAGTCAGAAGACAAGTTAATGACATTAGAGGCATTGCTCATTCGGGAAATAAAACCAACATTAAATGCAAAGGATGAGTACAAAAGCCGCGAATTAGTCATAAAAGTTTAACTAGTCAATAAGGTCCCTCAAGGGAGGTTTCTCAATTATCATAGTTTGCTCAAAAAGATTGAAGATTTGAATTCACTGTGTTACATTTCGCTTTAGCTGTGTAAACTGTACAGAGATGTTGATGTGTAATGGGAAATATTGTATTCAGCAGTTTTACTGCTTTTGTATTTTTACCTTCTAGCCTGAAGATGAAGTATTAACTTCGAAATATATTGCAAAATTAATAAAATAACATTGTTGGCTTGATTATATATCAATTGTACAAATTACATATTGGGACCTAAATGTAATACATGTCATGCTTCCATTGAATTTGCTGACAAACAATGGCATTTTATGTTATAATGTATTTTTTTATCGTCTAGTCAAACTTAAACTTCTGAAGATAGTTGAGAAAAATTAAAGGCTATAAATGCAGATGACACATTTCTATTAATGATTTCTATCGTACCTTTGGGTTTGTTTCAGTCCATAAAGCAAAGGAATGTTTTAATGGTATCTTTACTAAAAAAGGTTTCATGATTCACTGTTAAAAGAGAAAAAATCTGTGAATTTAGGGTAAGTTTATGCCAATAATTTTTAAAATTACACAGATGTTTGGCTTAGGATAGACAATGTCTGGTACTTATCAAATAGATCACATGATACTTTTTATGCTTTACCGTCATTTTTACCTAAATATTTGACTCCTGTAATAAATCCAGAGAGTGAGGAACTTTGCTTATTTACCAAGAAATTTCTTAATATCATTCCAGGTTTCTATCAGTTGCTTTTTAAGACAGTTGAAGGCCTTTAATCTGAAAAATAACCAACTCCAGAACATCTTGATTTAACTTTAATAATCATCAATCCATGCTAATGTCCTTATGTTAAACGAAATACAACTGAAACAGCTACGATGTCTTGGCTTCAAGGATATTTCAGTGTGGTTATACAACAAAAGTGTGCAGTCTAAATAACGGTAAATCAATCACTAAATCGGCCAAACATTTTTCAAGTAGTTACATCCAGAGCAACTAGATTAGATACATTTTCTTATTTGGGTTTAGAAAGACAAAACAGTCGACACGTAGGGGCAGTATACGTCATAGAAAGAACCCCCAGTTCGTTTCAGTCATGATCGTCAATATGCAAAAAAGCTGTTATTATTAGCTAAATCAGCTGTCGTACCCAAGAAGACTAATTGCTGTTTAGTCATTAACAGCATGTTACTCACTGTTATGAAAGGTAAACCTGACATGACTCAATGAACTAAGGGCAGTTGCATTTACGTATTTTCTTTACATTTTCTTGGAGAGTGTTCAGTAATAATTTTAAGTTGTCATCTTGGATATGCAATCTTTAATGATTTCAGATATTATTAACTATAGCAAACCTTCAACCCACTTTTTAAAAATGTCATTGAAACAATAAGTTAAAGAAAAAAAATAATATTAGAATATATTTTGAGTAAAGTGAAACTCTCAAGTCATCTATCTCATCTTTTGAAATAATGAGTTATGCGTTTCACAATGTTTTCGCTCCCTAAATAACAACATTCCTACTTTTCTTTTCTTCTTCCTTTCCTTGTTCAAATCTAGTACAAATACATCAGCAAAACATTGTCAGTTTCAGTATCCTTCCTTTCACTCACGTATATTTACTTAAATTTAATTAAAGCCTGAAGTGAAATCAAAGAGAGAATCTAAGCAGGATAAAATGTTGTTTCACTGATGAGAACGTGCTGGTATCAGAACCAATTTTCCGACCTAGAGCCTTATGATAGCGAATCCTTAGGTCACTCAGAGACATAATGCCTTATGTTATTGGTGGAAAACAAGCTGTTAAGTCAGTAATGAGCCTAGGAGTCAGAATGCGTTCTTCGCTTCTTTATTAATGATACTTTGCAAGCCGGTGGCGACCATCCGGATGTGGATTGATCATGAAAAGTGAAATGACAAACAAAAATGCTGGGTACTTCCCAGTATCCAACATGTTAAAAGTACTTTTTTTAGATACAGGCAGCTCAAAAAACAAATAATAAGAAAGGCAAAATGGCTATTTTCACCAATTCCATCTTGTTTCAAAACAGCAAATTATACAAGCTACTTTCAAGGGTTCAGAAGTCCTTGCTTATCCTGCACCGTTTGTTCTGTACCTAAAGCGGGAACACATAGATTTGTTCAAGGAATAGTTCTGAAAATAAAGGTAAACTATAGAGTTGCCTTTCAATAAAGGCAAGACACTTGACTGTTATTATGAGATTTGCAAATCTTTTAATTTGTTTTTGGAAATCGAGAAAAGAAGGAACAGCTTTTTTTGAAAAAAGGACCTGATGATAGAATCTACAACCTCGCCATTATAAGCATACCTCCCTACACGCTAACCCAATTAATCAATCTTGGTACTTTTAATTGCTAAAAGGTCCTCTCCTAAAATCCATGCCATTTTTCTACATTATATCAACCTCGAAATAGATTTCGAGGATTATACTAAAATCTTTTTTACGTAGCAATTTTTTGACAAACATCCTAGAAAAACAAAAGGAATCGGAAGGCCTTATTTAAAACAATTGAAAATAGATATGCTTTCACTGACAACTGTTATCATCCTTCCCTGTGATTGACTGACAAACAAAGGAATTGAAAAGCCTTCTGACAGCCTCAAATATTTGTTACCTAAAAATGTTGTGCATCACAGATCAGATCTCAAACAAAAAACCTTTTGTTTGCATTTCATATTTTATCATAACCATACATTTAAGAACAATAACATGGAAATAAAGATTCATTATGCAACTACTACTGAGTTCAACCACTATCATACTCAATCCTCAAATTGGCATGTGGAAACAAACAGCCGAATGAATGAACAACTGACACCAGGCTAGGTAGGGACCTAGGACTTACAATCCTCCCTGACACTTTTTCTTCTCAATAACCTTTTCCGGGTTAGTTTACTTGCGACCAAAGTACTTCAGTCTTCAAAGCAATATTAAAAGTTACAAGCTGCGGATTAATTACGATAAGCTTCAAAAGTTTTCAAAGTTTTAAAATCAACTTTTTATACCTTATCTCTTCTAATGAATTCTCTAATGGCTGAAGCTCAACATTTGAGCCCATTAGTTTTTTTGTTTCAGCATGAACCAAATTGACCTTAAGGTCTTTGGTGGTAGCGAGGTATATTGCAAAACTTAATTATATTCTCACGATCTCAAAATGACCTTCACTTGAAAGTCTTTCTAAATGTTTACTGTTTACAAAACCGTTTAAAAAAAGCAGGTAAGGTAGCCCCTCTTTCCATTTTTAATGATGAATATTCAGAAAAAATTCCGTACCTTGGTGTCTAAAAAGGTATTATTGTCATCTCCAAACACTCAAAAGAATGAAAAAACACAGACAAAAAAAAACAAATATAATTTATTGCTATCCTGAAACGTTCAAATATTTGCTTTGCTATTGACATCCCCGAAGAACCCAATAAATTTGTCGAAATAAATTAAAAAATTTATTCGTGTTATCACAAAACACTTTTTCTTAGCAATTGTAAACCTCGAGTTCCAAATGAAAACCTTTGGTGGATAACGAAATCGAATTTTTGTACAAATAAGCAAAGTTTGCATTTTCAAAAATTCTCTCCTGGGATTGATAGGTGATCTCTAGATTTCTTAGCTAAGTGGGTTTTAAAATTTCGCCAGGTTTTATCGGAATGTAATGGAGAAATTAAAACAATACCATCGATAACGAAAACGAAGCTACATTAATACAACTTACAGCATCTCATATGTGATGCTGAGAAATACGTAATCGTCACACCATAATTACAAATTTTTTAAAGTAATTGTTACACTGAAATTTTAATATTGGTCTACATGTTCAAAGCTCAATATCGTCATGTTCACAGTCATTTTTGTCATCATACACCATATTTTCTATCACTATAAAGCTATCAGAGCATTTCTCATTAACGTTTAGCTTCATTTCGATTCTAAAATAGAATGTAACAGTCTTGTTTTGTCTTCAAATGATTAGGGTAAAAATATTTTTTTTGTTGCAACATTACCCACTGGGACAGACAGACAAAAAACAATGTAATCTTTGACCTCTTCCAATGGTCCGTTTGGTAACCAATAATCTTTGACCAAATGTGTGCTGAGTAAGTAAGTCGGGATTTATCTATCAAGGATGCTTTCTTCAGACCAGTGACGTTGAGTTTCCGATACTGTTCTTCGATTGCGCTTGCATTTTTATCCAAGATGGCAGCTTATGAAATGGAAGGTGGGTCGTTGGACTAAGCTCAGCTCCTAAACTAAGTTTTTTCAGATTTGGCGAAAACATTTCTTATCTGAGGAAGCAGAGATGTGTTCTAGTTGATGATAGCTTTTAGAAACACAAGCACCTCTCATTTATTACTTAATTTTGTGTTTGCCTAATGACTCCTTTCAAGAAATTGCAGTCCAGATCCTTAAGAAACTACCCACCAAAGTGATAAACATTGTCCTGTCACACGTTATTCTTTGACAGAGAAGTCTATAATTGATGCCAAGTTCTTCTTCTATCTCCTTCTGAGCCTCATTCTTAACTCGAAATACATTATTGACTTTCTGAAATTCTACCACAGCTGGTTTAACATAATGGAAATAAAGTAAATTGATTTCATCTTCCAAAGTTGTTCTATCACGGGATAACGGGAAACGGGATACCTTGGTTTAAATCTTACTTTCCTGATCACTCTCTGTTCCTGCCAAAAGAATTACGCATACACCTCTTGCCAATTATTTTCAAAATTTTGTATTGGACCTTTCTACATACTAGCCAGTGAGTGCAAGAAAAATTTAGCAGTGGAGCTCCTTTGCATTGAATACCAGGTTAAGTGTCTTAAAACGTTTTAAAAATGCCTGTCTTCTTATTGTACTTTTTAAAAATCATGTTTAGACTGCATTAAGAAGATAGCCAAGATTAAAGGGCAGCTTCTAAAATGAATGGTTGATGCAAAGCTTCAGAAAACGGGATATACATTTCACTTGAAAGCAATGAGATGATTTCTCGAGAATTGGGAACCAGAAAGAGTTATGTTCCCCTGTCATCTTTTCTCGACTGTCTTAGCAGTTGTCGGTAAGTACCATGTGCCAGATTTATTCCATTCTTTGAAATGTAGTTTTCCATTGCTTTAATTAGTTTAACTTCCTTGGTGATTAAAACGGGCTCCAGGCCAGAAAGTACGTTATGTCAACAACAATATGTTTGCCTGTTAAACTGTTAATTAGTTCATTTAGTATAACAGAAAACAATTTGTTCTGAGTCCTTTACTTTATCTTTTAGACTTCCTGAGAGTTTTTAGCAATACTTAAAATATCTCCATTTGTGTATCGTATTGAGGTCTAAATTCAGTCTGTTCTGCATTTTCTTGAATGAGAAGTTGCCTCAAGGCACCTTCATCATTTGCCGCAAAAGCTCCATCCAACAAACCTAGTTTTCTTGCACTACAGTCCTTGATGTAGCAGTCCAGGATTCTATATAGGGGGCGAGATCGAACACATGCCTCCATAAGCCTCATTCTTGTTTCCATATTTACCTTGTGATCCGTAAGGACTTGCCTCATTTCATTAAATTTCCCGATTGCTTTTGATACTCTAAAGTCAGGAAAACAGTCTTGTTTTTTGTTGCTAAATGTTTGTCCAAGGCAGGCAAATTCTACTACATTTTCTATTGCATTGCCCCCAATTGCAAACAGTAAGGCAGGATTGGAAAGTTCCTTGTTGTTGAATTCTTGGGTCTTTCTTTTTGGGAATGAAATGTGAAGAACAGATCGAGAGTATGTAATATGTATAAACTGCTTGATCTTATTTGCTTCAACTACAGCTCTACAGAATAGCACCAAATCATATGCATGCAACAACCATCTGATTATTTCTATTCCATTTATCCTGCCATCCTTACGTTATTCTCTGTTTGTGCATCGGTGTTGGATCGTAAATTCAACTTGAATCCCCTATCATTCTGGAAATTCTTTATCAATCTGGCATGCAGTGGCCAATAACACATAGCCAATAGGTAATTAAAAAGACATGGTGACTCCTGTCTTCCTTGTCTACATCCAACCATTACCACAAATTTTTATTTCATCCCTAAGATTAATAAGGTTGTTCTTTGGTACATCTTGTAAATTATTGGAGTCAAATGTGACGTACTCGTTCTTATTTTTGTACCTTAAACAAGAAATTACGAAGAAAATAGTCGTAGACAATTGTAAGATCAATATATACAACAACAGCGTGTCATTGTATTTCTCAATGACAGGCTATAATACAAATTTTACATCAGACATTGAAGGATTTCTTCTGAAGGCAAATTTTGCAAGTGATGTTAGGATGCAGCCAGAATATTG
Organism: Morbakka virulenta; assembly: GCA_003991215.1. Classification (NCBI taxonomy): domain Eukaryota; kingdom Metazoa; phylum Cnidaria; class Cubozoa; order Carybdeida; family Carukiidae; genus Morbakka; species Morbakka virulenta. The sequence goes on from RDPX01000048.1 coordinate 1,527,282, forward strand.
GTGCTCTCGCATATAACCATACCAAAGTAAATAACATATACAATGTATTGATCAGTTTTGCATTGCTATTATATTTCAAGCCTTCAGTTGGATGCACTGTCATCATTTTTTTTCATCAGTTGCTGTAATTTTTCACCTTTCCATGGTTCCTTTTTCTTGATGTTTTCGCTTTTTGCACAAACCTCCTCAAGAACATTTATTACTGTATCTGTTACAATGTTATTTAGCCCATCTAGCCCATCTAGCTCATTACTTTCTACTTTACTTAGTCTTTTATCCTGGTAACTAGTCAAGATGAGCACTGAATTCTCCAAAGGAAAGTATGTTAGCAATGTGATGTTTATTTGGAGTCCTATAAATTGTGTCTGATGGTGTTTCAGTAACAATAAAAACATCAAGAGGGAGATTGATACAATAAAAGTAGGGAGCAATTTTTTGATGAAGAGGCAACTTAAAACACAAAGGCTAATCCTTTTGTGAGGCCTCACAGTCTATGCCGGGGAACTTGGATAGAGATCCTTAAAAAGCAAATTGCAAGTCTTGTCTTTTCCACGAATAAAAGGCGGGTATTAACCAATTAATTATTTTCAGTACCGTAAAATTTACAAAATAATACACAATACAAGAATATTATGTCGTATATTTCAAAACAAAGTGCGACTAAAATTGGTTGATAAATAAGCTACATTTCTGAGTACTGGTTTTATGATACTATTTTCGTTTCTGCCCCTTAGAACAACTGGAGCTTCTCTTATGTTATGAAATCCTACAATATATAATTAGTCCAAATCAATGAAGCGCACCAATTTAAAAGTTTCTGAGAACCTATTTCCGACGTGTACAATTGAACAAAAAAGTGTGAACCTTGTCTAATCGTGAGTCTCCCGTTGTGATAATAACAATATTCTTCTACAAAACATAATACTTCTACCCTACATTTTTATACAATTTAAAGACGAAAGGTAAGAGAACTTTGGTCAGCTCCTAGTTAACATAGGGCCACGTTAAATTACGGGGATCAGCCGGTAATCTAACGTGTCACATTTTCAAAAGAAAGATTATTATTTGTCACATTTTTTAAAAGAAAGATTTGAAAATTATAAGAAGAAATTCGAAATATTTCAGTAATGTAATTTTGTAAAGCTTGAAAACTCAATAGGTTATATGTATATTAATTATAGCAAGAGTTTCACACAAGTTGGTTGGTGTCGAAGGCCTCTTCGAATTCTTAATGGTTGATATAAAGTTTGCGCTGCTATTCTGTGCATTACTCGACGTTTCTTAGCGTGAAAACTTGATCTACACAGTGTCGCTTAACTCAGAATCCTGCCTGTTATTCTCAGAGGAGATCCTCAACAGCATTTAAGATCCGGTTTATGGTAGTTTTTGTAACAGTTTTTCTGGATACAGAGAGAAGAGTTATGCTTCTGAATTATTTCACTCATTTATGGATCCCTTTCTCGGTATTTTCAGGATGTTATCTTCCGTACAATCTTCAGAATGCTTTTCTCGTTACAGTAGTCACCGCGTAATATCCCACCTCCTAACATCCCGGTTCGCTTATTATTCTGCACTGTCCGAAAAACAGAATGTTTACTATAAGATCCCGATTTATGTAGTCAAGTTCATCTAAGATCTCGCTTTCTAGAGTGTGATAAAGGAGGCACAATGCTTTTTTCCGATATCTCAGTGCCTATTTATTGCATGAATCAGTAAAGACAATGTGTAGGTGCAACGGGGTAGTTAACCTTGCTTCGCATGTCCAGCCGTGAGCGCGGGAAGCAAAATTGATTACCCCGCTGTACGTGTGTCAAGAAAGTTCTAGGAAACGCGGCCCATTTAGTGTAATTATCGTTTAATCAATCAAACACTGCTGCATCTTGACATTTTCTTTAAACAACTCCACTCAAAAGCAGCGACTCTGTTGCAACAGGCGAGACAAAGGTAACTTTAATGAGATTGCATAACATGAGTAGAACAGTGCTTACTCCTTAGGATGGGTTATTCTGGTCGGATTTTTAATCGGTGTCGTTTATTAGTCTGTTACGTGTTTTTACTAGTGACAGCGTTCACTTCAGAGCTCTGTCAGCAAAGGTGAACAAATCAAAAGCCCATTATACCTGCCCGAGGAAATGCTGTTGATCTAAAGACAAAAATTGAAGTCATCAGTGAAGTAGAGAAAGAAGAATTAGTTGGAAAGCCCAGTTTCACAAGAATCAGGAAAAGGTTAAGTTTGAATAGGATGACTGTGGCAAAGATCGCTAAAAGTAGAGAGCTTCAAAGAGCAAGCATCATTGTGTCAGCTATCCGTGAAAAGAAGGCGAGCGTTTAAAGGAGAAGAAGTTGATGATACTTTGCACTTGTGGGTTAAACAGAAACTTAATCAAGATGCACGATTGAACTTGCCTATTTTGAAAACAAAGGCCACAGAATTGGCTGCAGCAATGGGGAATGAGTTTGAACCATCTGATGGATGATTGAATAGATTCAAAACCAAGCATGGATTAAAATTTAAACGCAAGCATGGTGAGAAGCAAGCACTAGACATTGCAGCATCCGAGGAGTTCAGATCAACAATAGTCTCAAACATTTTTAAAAATTTCAAAGTAGAAGATATACTCAATGCCGACAAAACGGGAGTTTATTTTAGAGGTCTTCCAGACTGTGGCTACACGTTTAATTCTGAGACAATAAGTGGAGGAAAGAAGAAAAAAGACAGGTGCACTATGTTGGTTTGTGCAAACATCGCTGGAACAGCAAAAGAAAAATTAATGGTTATAGGAAAAGCAAAGCAACCCAAGGCATTTCCAAAAGACATGAGTTCACTTCCTGTTACATATCGGCACTCAGTAAATGCATGGATGACAGGAGAAATATTTAGGAATCATCTCGAATGTTGAAACAGAAAATTTCATATCAGCAATCGACAGATTTTATTGCTGCTAGATAATTGCTCAGCACATCCCGGAGACATGACATTCAGCGACATCACAATTTACTTTTTACCACCCAACACAACATCAGACATTCACCCGATGAACATGGGGATCATACGGAATTTAAAAGGACACTACAGAGGCCTCTTGAACAAAAGGGTAATTAACCAGTTAGATAGCGATGTCACGAAGGAGGCCAGCAGCCTTGCAAAAGCCATCTTTCTGTTGGATGCTATCTATATGCCAAACACAGCCTGGAGAAAAGTCAGCCAATAGACAATTGTTAACTGCTATGCAAAAGCCGGATTTGGAGAGAGCCAAACTGTTCTGGACGAAGATTCCCTGCCTGTTCCAGAAAACATGACCGAATATCAATTCACTGAGTTGGTTGACCAAGACAAAGATCTAGAGATCTGTGGAACTCCAAGCGACGTTGAACTGATCCATTGTGCAGAGAAACGTAGAGTTGACGAAAATGCTGACGTTGACGAGAAATGTGGAGAAGCACCTCCAAAAGAACACTCGGCAAAAGAGTTAATTTCTGTAGTCACAACAGTTCGATCATTCCTACAATTTAAAGGAAAACTGACATTCTAGAGAATATTGGTGAGGTCGAAAACGAGGTGTTCAAGTATGTTACAGGTAGCAAAAAGCAGTCAAGCATGAGAATTTTTTTCAGCAAAGAATGACTTGCAAATCCACTCAACCCACTGTAACAAAATACATTCATTACTTTTTTCAATGTTTTAGTTAAAATACCTTTATGTAGCTCAAGGAGGGAAAGTACCTTTTGATGGAGGGAATAGTCTGAAACCAACTGATCCCACTTGTCAGCTACAAGAAACCACCACAAAATGAAAACAAAACAACACAACAAACACAAAAAAACCCCCGAAGCGTGTTAATCAATACAAGGACGTTGGTGTTATGCTTCTTGAGCTCATAAAAAGAAGATGATTCTTTCTCCTATATCACGTATTGTTAATACATGTGCGCAATACATATACATGTATAGCCTCTTCAAATTCCTTTAAGATCCCATTTGGTTAAGATTCCGCTTTTTTTCGAATCCCGAGCACCGGGATCTTAGGCAGTGACCACTGTACCAGATTTGTTCAGTTAAATGATGAAAAATTGTTGCTGTTACATCAGGGTCTGACTTGAACAGTTCAGTTTACAATCCGTCGCCTCCTTGAAGCTTTGTTGTTCTTGGGAGTTTTTATTGCATCTGTAATTTTCTGTTTAGCAGGTACTTCACAGTTTATGTCTAAATCAGTCTCTTCATCTTCAATGGAAATCGTTTCTTCCGGTTCAGATCTATTCAACAATCCACTGAAAGATTCTATCCACCTTTTCTCCATTTTGTAGTCCGACGTTTGTAGTTTACCATTTTTCTATTTTACTGGTCCAGTTCTATTAGATTGACTTTACCACAAATTCGTTTCTTTTTCTTGTAAAGTACTCTTTACTCCCCCTTTTGTGCTGCATTTTTGGCTTAAGTTTCTATGCATACCATCTTGTCTCTCGTTGCTATAGTTCTAACTTTTATGAGCTTCTCTTCTTTCTATGTCAACCTTCTTCTTGCCTTCTTCTTTGCACACCTTCTCTCCTACATGGGGTCAACTGTCGCTGGTTTTAACCATTCTTTCTTTTTTCTCCCATTCTGTACCCTAAGCATATTTAATTGCTCTTTTTGGAAATGTCTTTCAAACTCTTCCAAGTTGCATCAACATTTCCCGTGTTCTTCCCTTCGTCTTGTTGCCGAAGGGTTTGGAAGCTATTTTTACCTCAGTTAAAAATCTTGTGTTAAAAATGTTGTTTCTTCTTTCAGCTAATGAACCTCAAAGCTATTCTTGTTAACGTGATGTTTGTCTATCCTTTCAGTTTCAACGTGACGCGTGTCATGACAAGGAAAAGATCATCGCCAACATCGGTGCCCACCCCCCTCACTGTCACGTCCTGCAGGAACTTTCTCTAGCTGACACCAATGAGTAGACGGCCTATCTGATTAATGTCTCAGCCATCCAGAGAATTCCACGTCAGAGTATGATGCCACGGTAATGGAAGAGAGTTGCCTCGATGACCAAATTGTTCAAAATGCATAATTCAGACAACCTCTCTCCGTTACAGGATCATGACTGCGTAGCCACGCTTGCATATTTCCCTCGTATAGTATGTGTTGCCATTTCCTACTTTCGCATTCATGTCTTCCATAATTATTGTCATATCTTGGGGTGGCATTGTATCTAGCTCGCTTTGTAAGTATTTGTAGAAGTTGTCCTTTTCCTCGTCGTTAGCGTCCTTAGTAGGTGAATAACACAGTAGAATGCAAGTTAATTTGTTTACCCCTGAGTCTGATTTTCATTAGCCTGTTATTGACTGATTTTCACTCCATCAAGTGGAAATCAGTCAACAAACCCCTTTCTCAGTATCACTGCCACTTCTCCGTAGTCTTGGTAATCACTCCTTTCTGAGTAACAAACTTTTTCTCCGGTGATGATTCCAAGTCTGGCACTCCCCTTCCACTGGTTCTCGCTGATGCTCAGGATGTCTAGGTTGTAACGCCGCATTTTGGAAACAACTTGGGACAGTTTGCTAGTATCACAAATCGCCTGAACATTCCAAAATCCAATTTTAAATTTAGGTTTTGCTGGGTTAATGGTATCAATTGTCATGCCAGTAGCTTTCTGATGGCTTTCACTACTAACAATCATAAACGTCCCAGACTAGAACTTGGTTACCACACCCACATCAGTTTTAGCGTGTTTTTTTTTCGTTGATGTTTCTGTAACAAGTTGTTTTCTACGAGATTGTGTTGTTAGACCAGTCTTAACACTGCGTTTTTCTTAAGGTGGGCATGGTACCAGCCAGAGGGCGAGGTTTACTTTTTGTATAGATTTGTATAATTATTTTTCATAATAGTCTACAAAAAATATTAGTCAAAATGAAAGCTGGTGCTGAGCACATGGCTACATCGTCATTTTATTGGGGCATAACATTTTCAAAGCTAAACTCGTCATTTCTACAAAAACATCTTCTTTGATAGGTGATGACGCCTTTCATGGTACAGTACTTAAAGCACTTTTTAATGACTTCATCTAAAGGACCTTTAGTAAATGGACTTTTGATACAAAACGAACACACGACAGTATCTATGGAATCTACAGAGTATTTTTGAAGTTTACTAGCAAATGTAAAAGAGTCCTTGACACAAAAATATGAATATTTTTCTAGCACTGGCCGAAGGGCTAGTGCAAACCATTTTGCCAACTGATGTTAGAAACAGCCATTCGTTGAAAAAATCCTCTTTGTATATGTTACATAGACCATGCTATCTAGGGCACTAGGATCCACATGGTCTAATTTTTTCATAAAAGTCGGGTGGTATTTTGTTTGTTTTGAATTTTGCCCTCATTTTAAGCAGTGTTGGCATTCTGTTCGACTAAGTCAAGACACTTGAATTTTGTTAATTCGTTAACGATGTCATTAATTTTGTTTTCGTAATCATTTTGTTTGATATAACCATACCAGTTCCTTTACCAGTCCTGTTGATAACAATTACTGGATTATCCTCTACGTTTTAGAGTTCTTCAAAATGTTGCCTATGCTTATAATAGTCTTCTAAATCCACTGGAGTACCACAAAAGAAGTATGCAAGATCAGAGTCTTGCCTTGACAGCTTTTGCATCTTCGTTTAATTTTGGTATATGGTATGGTATTTTATNGGGTTATTTTCAATTTTAGCAAAAGGTTCTGAATTTTGCCCTCGTTTTAAGCAGTGTTGGCATTCTGTTCGACTAAGTCAAGACACTTGAATTTTGTTAATTCGTTAACGATGTCATTAATTTTGTTTTCGTAATTATTTTGTTTGATATAACCACACCAGTTCCTTTACCAGTCCTGTTGATAACAATTACTGGATTATCCTCTACGTTTTAGAGTTCTTCAAAATGTTGCCTATGCTTATAATAGTCTTCTAAATCCACTGGAGTACCACAAAAGAAGTATGCAAGATCAGAGTCTTGCCTTGACAGCTTTTGCATCTTCGTTTAATTTTGGTATATGGTATGGTATTTTATAAATTGACCATATAAAGCCTCAAATTTAACATAATTGTCTACCTTGTTAACATATTTGATGGTACACTGAAGTTTAATCAGCGAAAGAGGACAAACTCCTCTGTCCCCTAGAGTTTTTCAACTAAAAATATTTATATTACGTTTTGCAGACTTGAAACTCAAGTTACCGTAACGATTTTCCCTTAGTTTGTTCAAATTTTGTTATTATTATTATGTTTTGGTTTCTTTTCTTTATATTGTGCAAAGTTGTAGAACTACTAATCACCGGGCTATTACTCATAGCCTAAGGTATTTGGTCGTTCGTGCATGCTTTCTTTTATTTTGTTTCAATTTCATGGTTTGCTTTTTTTTCTTTATTATTTTATTTTATTAGATACATTCCTTTCTACTAAGTTCTAAAGGGAGAGTGTTCTTCTAAGAATATGCGCCATACTATTTAAAACTATCTTCTGAATTTCCGGCAGCTGTATGTTTCCCGGCATCTGTTTGATATACTTATCTGTCCCTTTCTTCACCATGCCTAGAGTGCCCACAATAACTGGGATTGTCTTCGCTCTCATGTTCCACATTCGGCCAACTTCGATCTCTAATTCTTTGTATTTACTGAGTTTTTCAACCCCTTTAGCCGAAATGTTACTATCGGACGGGACACTCATATCAATCAGCTGGCATTGTTTACTCAACTTATCCCTTATGACAATGTCTGGCCTGTTGGCTTGAACTGTTCGGTCTGTCCTTATTGAGATATTCCAAAGAATGGTCATCTTTGACGAATCGATTACTGGGAGTGGTTTGCGTTCGTACCATGTGTCCACAACTTCTATATCATAGAATTTACAAACTTTCCAATGAATATATTGATCAATGCAGTTGTGTCTATTTGTGTACTCGTTCGGGGCCGAATCTGACAACCAGATATAAGGTGATCAATTGTCTCAGTATTTCCCCCACATATTCTGCACTTCGGATCTGCCCCATTCCGTATCACATTTGCCTCGTAGCTTCTTGTTCACAGACTTTGGTCTTGTTCTGCCATAATAAGCCCCTCTGTTTCCGCATTGAGGTCCACACTACTTAGCCACCTATGAGTATCAGATAAATTTACGTCAGGCTTTTGGCTATGTTGCGCATACTTTCCATGAAGTGGTTTATTTTCCCAAGCCTTGCTGATTGCTTTCTTTCCGTTCGTTTTAGCTAAAGCATTCAACTTACGCACGTTCTCTGTTACTTTTTCTCCCTCTCTTTTCCCCATATCTTCAATTGACAAGTCTATTTCCAATTTCCTTGCAAACTTTCTTCCTTCCTTAGTAATAGAGTGCATGTTTTTCCTTTCTTGATGCCTAAATACTAGCTTAAGCATCCAGTCTTCTGTAAAGTTATTATTATTATGATTATGATGATGATTATTATTATTATCAGTTATAAGTTAATGGAAGATAAAACAATAGATTTTATTTGTACAATATGAATAACCGTTGCTTTAACCGACTGAACGTGACCTTGCATCTAAGCTTCTAACTTCGTACAACAGACATGAAACAATCGAAACGCAGGGGAAAAAAGCAAATGTATTTGTAATAGCCACTAAGTAAGAGACAATGATGTGTTATCTTCGTCAATTTTCAATATTTTATATCAGACTTTGCTTTAATCCAATCTTAGATGTGTTTATTCTGATTGATATTTCAATAAAAAAGCCGTTACAAATGATTCTCACTATTGATTGATCCCCTTATTGATCAATACTTCTGTTGTTTAAAAGGCTTCAACTGCGTTTAGGCTGCAGGTATTTCTGTTGAACTGGCGACAATCCAACAGGTATTACATTTAAGTTGCTTGTACCTCTGGCTATATCAGCTCCCCATATACTCTTATCTGCATATCTTAACTGGGTCGACTGCGTAAATAAGACGCAGTTTGTTAGTAGCGACACATTTCCTTTAACGTTGACATAAACAAGTAGAGATTGATTGATTATTCAGGATTTAATATAGCTATATATTGAAAATCAATGTCTGCAAAGGCTTTAAGCTTGTGAATTAACTTCACCGAAGAATCAAGGAAAGTGAGGAATCAAGTTCATTTGCTTTACAACATCAGGAGTTTGAGACAACACATAGAACAAATCTAGCCTGAAAAAAGGATATCTTTCAATTTTTTTAAATTATGGGAAGTATAATTAGTATTGTAAAAGACACTAAAGTTATATTAGCAGACCTAAAAGAAATAATAAAAGTCACCTTAAATATGGTCGTGGGAATAACAAACATTATACAAGAGGTGGAAACGGTCAGTGATGAACTTCGCGATGTTATTCGCCTGATGGAAATAGAAGCAAATAGCAGGCATGAGACTCAGGAGTCCTGTTTACATGGAACATTAATTAATGACATTGTTCAAAAATTAAATTTACTTGATGTTAGTAGGAATCGTAAGTACCAACAAATTAATGACATAAAGAGAAAGCTAGAAAAATTATCATCTGTGATGAAGACAGGGGTAGAGACAGCAGATGAAGATAATGAAGATGATAATGCTGGAGCAAAGTCATTCACAAATCCCCTCTCTCTGTCAAAAAAGGCTGCTTTTAATCACGTGAGAAAGGCCTGGCGCAGACGAAGAAAGTCAAAAATAAAGAAAGACAAGGATGACATTGAATTGTTAAGCTTGAAACCGAGCCCTAACACAGCAATACATGACATCATCATCAAACGAGACTCTCCTGCATTAGCACAAGAAGTTGCTTTGTCAAAACTAAGAAACTTAGATTGTCTGGTACACTTTATGACACACAACGATAGGCAATCCGAAATAGATTACTCATCTGCTTCACAACTTTACGTCAATAAGGAGCACTTGGCTAAATTTTATCAGTATTTGTCAACTCAAAGTATTCAGATATTAAAAGAAACGATTATAACAAAATATCCAAAATCTACTTCAGCCTTAATTAAACATGAGCAAATTTCCTTTGTTTGGCCAATTCGAGACGAATACCATTTAGCATTTGAATCGATTAATAGAACTGTCATTCTCTTGGATCCTCTGACGAAAAAAATGCTTCGTGTGGTTGTATCGTTTTTGAAAAATGGAGGAAGACGTTCAAAATTAATCCATCGGTTTTGGAAAAGAGTCCTAAAGCAGAATCTGATTACTCCCAAACTAGTATTTAAATATGGCAAGTTGTTTAAAAGGCATGAAAAGTCATTAGCGATTTACTACTAGCTTTTATTGTATTGGAAGTCAAATGAAGTTGATGAGGCTAATATTAATCATATGGAAACAATGACTTCTTTAAAGAAATACAAATAGGCCTCAACTTCTAAAAAATAGTCCTAAAGTTAAAGATACTGCTTAAAAACAAGGAAAAAAGTGAAAGGATACATGGTACTTCGTGATACAGCATTGTTGTAACATCAGAATAACAAAAATCAAACGGCTTATACACCGTAAGATATACACGACCCATTCACAGACGAAGGACAAACTAAGGGAATCTCGAATCATCAAATGTAATAGTAAGTGAAATACAATGTGAAGCCTCAGCAGTCTCTATTTTGTTCGTTACTTTACTAAGCTTTATAAACGCGCATGCGGATTAACGACAGCTTTATCCTGATTTTCAGAGTGGAATCGCGTTTAAATGTTTTATTGTTACAGTCTTCGGGTGTGTGAATTAGAATTAAGTACCGTTCTACGAGAAAAAGATTATCGTTCTTCGAAAAGGAAGTCTAAACTGTTCTAAACTGTTTTTCTTCAAGGATTCCTCAAATATGCATCATAAGAATAAATAAATGTTTTTCTTAATCCCTAGACAGCGGTATAAGTAAACGTTTCTTGTCCTTTCATAGTCTGATTAAAAACATTAAATGCTGGATAGGGCGAACCAGTATTAAGGCTGTTCTGTTACGCTGATGTGTAACATAATAGGTGTTGCCACGTCTTATATCAATCAATATATCAATCAACTAATCAATAAAATAAATTTTTCCACCATAGCTGCATTAATTTTCAGACCTCGGAAAGAAGAAAACCAGGCTCTAATTGTAACAGTTCAGTCAAATTGCTTAAATTAATTTTGTAATTTACACATTTAAGGTTTTGTTTTTTATTTCATGCATATGGATGTCTTTTATCTTTCAGTTACTGTTTTACTTGATAAATGAATCGACATTAGTCTTCTCTTCTCGTCCTGTAAAAGTGTGTTACCGTAATTATTCGATTAAGCGCGTGGTACCCTTACATGATTGTGGGGATTCTAAAGGGTGCGCTTATTCAGGGGGTGTGCGTATTTGAGGGAGTGCGCTTAGTGGAAAAGTCAGTCAACTTATAAAGCACTAAATGTCAAAAATATTTTGATCAGTACAAACAGCGCGAAGTCAACTTACAAAGCATTAGATGTCTAAAATATCAACGTCGACATTCATCAAGTTCAAATATGAAATTGACAAATTCAAAAATTTCTGTAAACATTCGAACATTGTGATTTACGCACATAATGTTAAAAACATAATAGAATATATTCACTAAAATATATGTTTTTAGTGCTTTTATTCTTGACCTTCAATTTTTTAGTTTGAAAAAAGGGTGCGGTTTTTGAAAAGGAAATCTGCACTTATTCGATTGGGTACGCTTATTCGTGTAAGGTGCGGAAAATAATTACGGTATATGATTTGATTCCAAATTATGAATGGAGAAAATATTTGAAGATAAAGTAACTTTTTAGACTAAGCATGAAGATATTGATGAACATTTTAACATTAAGTAGAGATCTCAAACCTGATGGCAATTTGGCAATCCTTATGTTATACGTATATGAAATTGATGTTTTCATTTGCTTTGTTATTCAAAGTGTTTTACACGCTTTGATTGGTGGTTTTCCTGACCAGCTGGTAACGACGGTAAGAAGTAAAAGATTTGATTGAAACGAAAACTGTTTTTCTAGACATCCCTTCATCATATAATATAATTTATTCAAAACAATATAGAAAAGCATGACATCTAATTGAGGTGATTCCGTAGTTTAGTGACAAGTTTTGGAACTCTCTAACATGTATTAAGTAGATATTTAAAGCACATTTGTCTTTCCGTGTTTTAACGACGATACTTGCAAAAATATTTGGGATTATTGATAGATTGTAATGTATCTAGGTGTAGGAGATTCATTTAAAGCACATTTATCTTTCTGTGTTTTAACGACGATACTTGCAAAAATATTTGGGATCATTGATAGATTGTAATGTATCTAGGTGAAGGAGATTCATTTAAAGCACATTTATCTTTCTGTGTTTTAATGATGATACTTGCAAAAATATTTGGGATTATTGATAGATTGTAATGTATCTAGGTGAAGGAGATTCATTTAAAGCACATTTATCATTTTATGTTTTAACGATGATACTTGCAAAAATATTTGGGATTATTGATAGATAGTAAGGTATCTAGGTGTAGGAGATTCATTTAACAATATGTGTAATTGATGGTTGTCAAATAAATCCTAATATTGAGAAGCATTTTTATTTTTTGGATTTAATAAGAACTTCTAGACACCGTTATCCCCCTTCCCCTTGCACTGCTTTTAAAATCTCGTTATATGAGACTTTTCTCGCAGACTACTGAATTTCGAATTTAAGAGCTCCAACAAAGGCCCTGATTACAAGAAATACTGCTGTTTGAATTAACAAAGCACACATCTTTTTTTAAGACTCAGGGCTACATAGTATTTAATCAACTGGAAACACTTCTACCCTTCAAATGTGTCATTCCGAATGTGCCATCGAGGTTAATATAGTCTTTGTGCTAACCCAAATCCTATTGTTTTCATAAGGTTTCTATTGTCGAAGTGGAAACCATCACTCTAAAAAATAAAACAGAATCATTTAACAAATAACTTTTAAGTAATGTCAGCTGTCAAGTCTAATAATTTAATGAATCATCGAGGTAGTTAGGAAGTCCAGTGCTCTCAACAATCCTATTTCTACTTAGGTATTTTTTGAGGCTAAACTTTTTTGTGCAACAGAAAATCGAAAAATTAGCTTCATTATAGGAACCTGGTTTTTTATTTATGTTGGGGAAAAATAATTTGGGGAATATTTTGTCTCAAAAGAATTAACCTTTCTTAGGTTGAGAAAAACTGACATGTTTTCAGTAAACCCTCGTTCTAACTCCCAGCACATTTAAATGCTGCTATTCGTATATCGTCCCCTGTAGCCTCCTTCCGTCATAAATGCCTACTTTTGCTGTTATAGCAAAACTCACACTTATTTTTCCACAGGAGAAAGTCGGGTTTTGGTTTCCATTTTCCATCGAAAACACTTTGCGAAAATCGATTGTTTACCTCCATCAAACGCATTTTTTGCTATGAAATTGCCAGTTAATCAAAAAATGGAAATCGATTGCTTACCCACATAAAATGCCACTTGACCATCAAATTACCGGTTAATCATAAATCTATTGAGGCGATGCTAGCGCATTCTTTTTCTGGGTAGGTATATTTGTTTAATCTTTATAATGTGTAAATATTATAAAGATCCTTAGAAAGAATGAATATAGTTTCTTCAATTTAATGAATATCGAAATTTTTAAAACAGTAAAGAGTGAATACTTCTCCAATTTAATGGGCACTAATATTTAATAAAAGTAAAGACGTTTACTCGAAGTACATAGTCAGTTCATTATTTTCCCTGTTTTTTTATTAATCTTCCTTAATGCTTCAATTTTTGCTGTTTTTCCATATCTTGCTATTTTTTATGCCTTTTTCCATCGATAAAAGGGTCAAAGTAGAATTGTTTATTTTTTGCATCGTCCTTGATAGTTTGTTCTCAAGTTTGGCTATTCTCTCTTCTGGTTATTTTTTTTCTTTGTATTCTGTCTTGTGTTTAAATACTTGCCTCTTTTTGATTGATAAGTCCTATTTTAGGCGTGCTGCTAAGTCTTCACATGTTGACCCTACATAGACAACGTCTTAACAAATATTACTTAATATAGTTTTCCATTCTTATAGCAACTGTTGAACGTACTATTAACTAATTCTAATACTGGTGTTCGTTGGATGATGTATCTATTTCTATCTCCTTATTAATAATGTGTATATAATCAATTTTGGTTGTTGGACTTCAAGCTGTGAAAAAATTGTTTTTCATCCATTCTATTAACATGAATATTCAAAGGCTCATTAATATCAGTGCCTTGATATTTGTACACAGTTACACAAACGCTTGGCATGAAGAATTCACAAAATCCCTTTTCTTCAAACCTCTCCTTATTTACTTTGATTCTTTTTATTACGTAATTCTTCAATAATGAACTCCATTGTGTTTTGTGTTTCTTTATTTATGATGTTTTGTGTGGCTAATCCTTTCATGCCTTTTCAAACCTTGTATGTCTCTTTCTTGTTATCGTATTTGAGCTTCATAATGCATAATAATGTAACCATAATGTATCAGACTACCCGATTCAACAAGCTCGCATTTGTTAGGATCACCGAACATGTATATCGTGTTATTAAACAAAGTATATGCTTGATAGATATTCGTCATCCACTTATTGGGAACCCTCAAGAATTCTTCAATGAAAATATTCAAGGCTATTGATATCACGATTTTTCTACTCGCATAAATAAGAATCGAATATGACGCATATTTTATGTACAACCTCTTTTTCCATACCTGAATTAATTCCGTAAACTCTTCACGTTTTCGATGATTGCCTTGTTTGTGAATGCTAGAACCAATAGTTTCCCTGTCTGCCTTGCTTTTTTATAGAACAGACCTGTTTTACCTGATCTAGCCTGATCGTTGTAAATGCATCATCCTTTACCACTTTTCGTATCACAGCCTGATATTTCTGTTCTCTTTGTAATGTTTTTCTAAATACGGTAGTGGAGACTCTTTAACAAAAGCCTTGCCTATTTTCGTGATACTGAAATAAATATCCATTTCGTTTTTGATTTGGAACTTATGATTTGTTATGAATATACCATTGGTGTTATAACCGTATAATTTGCTTTCATCACTATGACATGCTTCTATTAATTGCAAGCATTTTAGAATAGCTTCTGATACAACAAACCTATTGATACTACCATTATCGTTGAAAGAACTTTCATGTGTTTGCTCCTTGACCCAAAATATATTATTGTAATTATCGATTGTAACGTTTCTCTTTTCGATCATAGCTGTCGTCCAATAACACATACGCTGTATCATAAATTGTGCAAGTCAACCCGTGATTTGTTTTATTGTATTTTCTACCAAGGTCGTGAAACTATTGACTAACTTTTAGGCTTCAATCTCTAGAAATTTGTTAAAGATATATTTTATAAACTCACTGAATGTGTCTGGTCTGAGATTATTTAATTCGTGATGGACTCATGTTTAAACTGTCGACTAGGTATGATGTCAACTTAGACGACTAAATTTCGATTTCTAATTTCACAAATGTCCAGTAATTATTAAGAATGGCCTCGTCGATGTTGAATTCTCCACACTGTCTAAGTTCATTTTTACAATTAAATAATTCGATGACATCATGAACGGTATATATTGGGATAGGGTGTATATTATTCAATGAGATATTTGGATTTGATTTTGCAATATCAATAATAACCACGTCATCAGGTATATCACCTGTCGTACACCATTCTAACGCTTTAAAAAATAATCACCTAGCAACTTTCGCGACTTGACGTTGTAACTAGATTCTGGCAAAAATTCACTCATTTGTTTAAAAAACACTATGCTGATACTTGTAAATATTTGGTTACTTCATTTAAAGTCATGGGTTTTAAAGGTGTTAAGCAACTAGTCACAGAATTAATTTTCTGTTATCAAAGTCATCATTTAGAAGATCCATGTTTTTCTTGACGGATTTATCGATTATCGATATTCGACGTAAAAACCTTTTTTGCCATAGATACCACAGGTGTGTTCATCTTTGTAATTTCAGGGAGGACTACCGTGATTTTCCTTGTCGAAAATGGATCTTTCTTTAATTGACTCAATTTTGTAACATACTCAGAACTGTCGTCCATTTTAGGCCTTACATATTTTTTAGTAGATCTAGAGGCACCTTGGCTTAATGGTTAGTGCAGCTGCACCGTAACCCAAAGGTTTGGGATATGATTCTCCGAACGGTCGAAAAGAATGCGAAACTTTAAGAAAGAAAAAAGCCATTGGTTGGCGCCAGGAAGGAAGGGCATCCGGCCAAGAAATTTCTCGCTGCCAAAACAAAAGTCCCTATAAAGCGCACCGTCTGAGCCCCAATTACTGGGGGGAAATGACGTTAACACAAAAACAAAAAAGAAGCTGTTTTAGTAGATCGGTGCACCCTCCCTAGTTTGCTTTTGAAGCCACGACTTTTAGTTTTTCGTCTTTCCTTGGATAACAATGGTGATATTTTACAATGTATACTAGAACTATGTTTGAGCAGTGTTTACCATGTGAGCTAAACTTTCTATACCTACTATTAAAGGTGTGGATTGATACACTTTTATGATATTCCCTTGCCCAGTTAATCAGCTCTTCGGTACTGATCATATCACCTTCAGGTACGTACCCACATATCTCACTTTTCATCTTATCAAAATCATATGTCCCATATGTAGTCTATAACACATTTTTTCACATCGTAGCTCTTGATAGATCTTTGTTAGTTCAGTAAATATGACTCTAACCGGAGTTTAGTGATCTTATGGGTGATGGACATTTTTTTTCTCTTTTATGATTTGGCAACCAATAGTCTATATATACTCGCCAGATAAGATATTGAATTCTTTATTTAACAACAAATATATCGAGAATTTATAGATGTAATGTGAACTTAAATTTATTGGCTTCTCGACTGCAAAAGGCCTGTTAGTTTTTCTATGAATTTCATATTTTTCAATAAATCCCATCTTTATCCTCAGAATCTCAAAAAAGTTTTGCGCTGTTTCATAACATTTTTATTTGGTACTTCATATTGATTATCATCCTCTGCGAACATTTTGGGTTTTCTTTTGTAACATTTCGTACTTTTCTTTTCATATTTAGTATCTGTATTTATTTATATATTCAAAATAATAGAAACCGTCTCTCCGTTAATTGGGATCTTGTTGGGTCTAGTTTCAAATAGTATGTAGAATGGCATTTTCTGCCTTCCATAATTATCCTTATTCAACTTTATTTCATCCTTACGGAATTTGTTCAATGTGGTTTTTATCATTTGATATCCGGGTATTTCCTGGGTGTCTGTTTCATGTTCCATTTGAACAGCTTTGGACATCAAATTATCACATTTTTTATTCTTATTATTGATTTTAACTTATACGTCGTAAATCTATATGATGCCTTCCGTATAGCTTCCTAAGTTTCATTTCGTATTTACCAGGTTTATATTCAAAACATGTTTTTATATCGACATACAAAATGGTAGACACCATTTTTCTGTCACCTTGGATCTTGCTGAGCCTAGTTTCAAAAGTATGTAGAATGACATTTTCTACCTTCCGATAATATCCTTATTCAACTATAATCCATCCTTACGGAATTTAACCAATTTGGTTTTTATTAGTGAATATTCATGTATTTCCTGGGTACTTATTGCATTTTTTGTCATGTCCCATTTGAACAGATTTAGATGTTACATATCATACTTATTATTCTTATTATTGATTTTAACTGATTGATGATCAAGATCTCTCTATTTTATAAACTTGACCCATCCTTCTTTCAAATGAATCGATCGTGATAGCGAGGTTCGGAAATGGATCATCATCGTTGAGTAACTTTTCGTGGCTAGGAACCTTCTTTTGCTTTTTCTTACATTTGTTATCATCTCTCACTATGATAGTATGATTTGTGGGTTTCTTTTGTTCCTTTAGTAAAAATTTGATGAGTTCTGATTTACTAAGTTCTTTCAGGTCTGATTTTTTCATATCTGTAAAGTTAGAATTTTTTCATAATATATACCGTGTCTTTCATTAATGGAACCCCTGATAGACAGTGGGCCCATTTTTGTCTTTCACAGATATCCATCTTTGAAAGACCCGCAGGGAAGCAACAGATCAAGAAAAAGTGGGATAGAAAACATGCAAGACACCATAAAATGCAAGACATAGGGATCGCCCCACCAGGATGCTTCATGGGAAGACCTTTCCTATTGCGTTGGTCTTCAGCCAAGGCTCAAGCATCTCGAGACCCCTGTCTTGCATGGCTGGACTCTATAGCCAAAGCCCCGACCAAGGAGAGACCAGAGCTCTACACTTGGTCTTAGTCAAAAGGCCGATAAGCGATAATATATACTGTACCATATAAAATGAATTTTAAGAATCTTCAATAAATGGTTTAAAATAAGGTTTAAATTCAAATGATGCATGATTTGGATCCTTTAAACTATTCTGAGGGCTTTATTTGTTATGTGTTATATCAATAATTCTTAACATTACATTATCATTGTGCTTCTTTTTTTTTAAGATGTTTTGTTTTACTGGTCAATGTATAGTTATGACCAGCACATTGATCACAACACCAATCTTTATTAACCATATATTTACTTTTTGACTGTCATATAATGTCTTTCTACTCTTCATCTGAATTGTAATTCTTACTACCCTTCGTTCTTCACTTTTATATTTTTCCATGTATTTTAATATCACATGTTTTTTTAAAGGCTTTATATATCTCTTAAGTCTTTGCTTGATATCCAACTGTTAAAGTCATTGCTATATCCCTTCCATGACCATTGCAAATATATTAGATTAAAAAAAAATTCCACTAAAGAGAACAACGGCGATTAAATAATCAAACTGTTGCAATCACATCCAGGTTATAAACACACAAAAGAGACTGAAAGGACTAAGAATAAAAAAATACACTTTTCTTGAAGATTTTCTTAAATTAATTAATATGTAACAATCTCAAAAACTTATAAATAAATTCATAAGGTAAAAATTATATATATATATATATATTTATATATATATATATTTATATATATATATATATATATATATATATATATATATATATATATATATATATATATATATATATATATATATATATAAGCATTCCGAGCGAGGTGATGGCATGTGCAGTTGATAGAATGATAGGAATATATATCTTTTGATCTCCAAATCACCACTAACCACACCATCTTCGCACTAGTTTCAACAAAAGTGGGTATAGATTTGTTTTTGATAACAGCAGTAAAACCAACCCTATTAACTGGTGGAAAGGGTTATTCGAAATCGAATTCCAACTTATAAAATGGGTGGAACTGTAGTCGGTTATGTAGATGGAAATATTTTCCCGTATATATTAATATAATATATATTTTTAAAACGCTTCATTTATCTCCTAACTCTTTGTTTGGTATCCAACTGTTAAGGTCATTGCTATACCCTTTTCATTTCCCCAAAGCTTGTTTCTTCTTAAAATCCCTCCGATTGACCTTACCGATACGGAAAACATCCTGCTTGGCTTTTAATAATTTAGGTTCATAAAAACTCTCTTTTATCTCTTTATCATCGCGATCCTTTATTTTGTATGTTACTGGATTAGCGTTTTTTATTTTATAGACTGTAACTACTTTCTCAGTCCAGTTGGGTGTATATCCCTTGTCAAATATATTCCATTTATACTTAGATATTCGTACCTTATTACTTATTTTGAATTTCGGTTTCTGTTTTGATGTTTCCATATCACCGTATAAATGGAAATATACTGAACCTTCATTCTTTGAAATATCTACGGGTGTCATTTTTATTGAACTATGTTTCATGTTACTGTAATCTTTTACTAATTCGGGTAACATATCTAGAAACTGTGTTAGCTTGAAAAGTGAAATACTTCCACAACTTTGTTTACATTGTTCGATTCAATCTTTCAACGACAAACGATTTTCCTTTATTTTCTGCAGAGAATAGTGTTATCTATATGATTTACAACAACAGGCCGTCAAATAAATTTCGTTTTATGGGTTTTTATTATTCATCAGCTAGTTTTTTTCTGCCAACTTTTGTCACTTGACGGTTCTTCCCCTTTTTTCTTCTTCCTTTGTTTTACACCAAACCCCAGTGTTTGTTTTGCGTTGATTAAGGTTCTTGCTACTTGACACCATTTATGCATTTGACCATAAGGGTTTCATCTATTGCATTAACCACTATTTATCACAATCACCTTTATTTTTTCCCATAGAATAGCAACCATCGTGATGAACTGTTATTTCTTATATACGTTATATTATGGTTTAACATGCCATTTGATAATCTCTCCAGTATCTTTATCATCTTCAATTTTTCTTTCAAGTGAGTTGTATGGGCCCATATACATAACTCGAGGTCCAACCAGATTTTAGTCTAGGAAGCTTACCAACTAAAGTATGGATATCTTAACCATGACTAGATATCTTATGAGATTCAACAAACTTAGTCATTGTAGATTCACAAAATGCACAAGTTGATTTAAACATTAATCTACCATTTTTAGCTCTCTCGTATCTCTCGTTTACATTTTCTGTTCGTTTCTTACACCTAACATCATACGAATTATTCATTTATGCTAATATATAATATGTTTTATTTTCATATATACTTTCATCAAAAGTTTTCTC
The DNA here is from genome assembly GCA_003991215.1 of Morbakka virulenta. NCBI lineage: Eukaryota > Metazoa > Cnidaria > Cubozoa > Carybdeida > Carukiidae > Morbakka > Morbakka virulenta. Next base: position 1,547,890 of record RDPX01000048.1, read on the forward strand.
TGCACTCTTGAACTCTTTATTAAGAAAAAGAAATGCGGAAGGACCTAATCTATCAAACAAAAACGAATCTCTCCTGTTTTCTTTCCCAATTAAGTTAGTATGACGTTACAGGTGGATATATTATCATATGAAAACAATTTAAATGCATCTTTTGTGGCATATCGTGGTAGGACTTAGATAGATAAATTGAAGAAATCATATGATAACAACCTTCAGTGAAGTGATTTGCGATTTTAGATTGAACTTTATCTGGAGAATCCATTAGATAATTAAAGATAACTATTTTTCTATTTCCAAGGAGGCATTCTGATCTTTCCTTTATCTCATTAGGTCCTTTTGCCTCTAAAACATCATATCCAATTATTAATGATATATTATTCATTAAAGTTTGTAGGGTTTTTTTTTCTTTTTGTTGATTTGGTGTGTAAAAATAGATTTTATCATAACAGACTAATGGTTTTCTTAACATACCGGTATGTATTTTTGAATTAGTTTTTCCTCATCCTGAGCCATCACAGATTAACATTCTGTATTCTTCATTGAAGACGTTATTTAAGATTCGTGTTCGTGTTTTCTTTTGCATTTACATCATAGTTCGGAATCTTTATGTATATTATATGGGCATATTAAAATAACTGGATTTTAACACCCATCTATGAAGATAATTGCATTTTAACACTTACCTATGAACATCCATTTGAGCACTTATTTTATCTAACCTATATGCATATGGATATTGAAAAATGACGAAAACAGATTAATGACCAATATGCAAATGACCTTATGAAACGTAAGATAAGAAAGGAAATCAAGGATTAACGTGATGGAGTGGAAGATAGACAGTTCGAAAATAAAAAATTGTTTAAACCGTTCGCTGAATCTCAAGATGGGGTAAAGAAGGTCATCGATAAAAAACAAGATAAATTAAGTGAACAATTACAAGAAAACCAGCAGGAATTAATTCAGTTAGTTAATGTATTAAGTAAACTCATGTGTAAACATGGTTCTGCAGATGGAGTTAAAAGGTGTTTATCGGATATACCATCTAAATTTGACCCATTAGATGTAATTGATAGTGACAAAGAAGATAGTCGTCAAGGTAAACTATTTAAAAATTACGAAAAGGAAATAGTGAAAAAATACGGTTTTAATTGTAATTTGAAAGATATTCCACTACATAAAGACATTCTATCAAAGAAATACCATTTCAGTTGTAAAAGAAGAAATAAAAGTAAGGGTATAAGTAATATTGCGCAAAAAGAGAAATAAGCAATGAGCAAATAGTTAAGTGTTTTGAAGGGAGTTAATATAGGTAAGATAGACGAGAGTCAAGAAAAGGTTGGTGAGGGTATTCGAAGATACAAGCAAAGCCGAAGGAACACTTATAATATCGATAGTGGAGGAATAACGATAAACTTTCTTGAATAATGAATAAAGTGGTTACTGAAGCTCATAAAGGTGGACAAGTCCTTTGCGAAGACAAATAAGATAAATCATTAGTCTAACAGTTAAAAAAATGGTTTAATCCTAAAAAAACGTTAATCTACAAGAGCTGTATAGATATTCAATAATTCAAGTATGCTATGAAACATTCCTAAATACAGATCTTCTGGCAAATCAAATTTGACGGGTGGTATAACACCATAGCAGCCCGAAAGATCATATGAAAAGTCTCACTTTATTGACAGGGATTAGATATGGAGGCAATAATAAATAATTTGCAACTGAGAAATGAAGTTTATGAAATACTCGACCATTTGTTAAAGCTGGGTTTAATAGCTAAAGAAGAATACGAACAATATGTTACAAAACATTTAATGTATCTTGAAAGTCCCAATATTTCTCAATTCTAGTGACAGTATAAGAAATTCAAAAAGTCACGACTTTATAGTTAGTTTCAGTCTCGAAATGATTCTTTATAAAAATTGGACATACTACATTGCATTAGATATTCTTAATATGTCTTATTCTTGGTATGCTTCGAGCAACTATAATAATAATACCCTGAGATATACCCATAATTCAGGCACAACTTGGACAACTGACATTTCCGTTCGGAAATTAATCATATACTGATTTGTATGGTTATAATCAACAATAATTACAAAAAACACACCCATTTAAATGCAGGAATTCAGCTAGCATTTGTACCTTCCCCTTAACATGTACTAGTCACTCTTAAAACTAGTTTTCAATTAGACTTAACAGGTAGTGACTTCTGAAATCTAATAGGATTCAATTAAACCATAATGCAAATAACTGGTTTTGATCCGGAATTACTAAACATCACGAGGAGCATTGATAACATTTTAATCCACACGAATGTTTTAAGTGATAGTATAATTTCAGGTGTCTATAGTGATGTTTTCTATCCTTTCTCAGTTGATGGGTAGTAACTATAATTTCGTAAAAGACTACCACTTAGTAAAATTTGCACAACTGTAATGAAAAAGCGAAGGACTGATATAATTGATTCACGGAACCGACCTGTCGAACTCAACAATATCTCAGTCAACATGTCTCTCTTACTACAAGAGAAGTAAGATAATATACTTACATTTATTATCAGAAGAATGAGACGATCGCGAAATCCAAAGACCCGGTGAAAAAAATATTATTATAATGTCGATACAGGTAAACAAATAGATGATTATTGAGTTCAAGACGATGTTGGGATCATTGATAGTCTGACATCTGCCGGAATAAAATTCCTATCAAAAGTAAAAGGAAAAGTCGCTAAAGATAGTACTCAAAGGTCTGTAATAAAAGCTGTTCGAAAAGGCGCTGAGCATGTTGGTAACAAAGCAGGCGAGACCACTGGAAATATAATAGATTAAAAAATCAACAACAAAAAAACAATACAAAAAAGAGAACAAGTGCGATTAGATGATCAAACATCATGATCTAATTTATACATAAAAAGTTAGGTAATATATATATATATTATGGTTAATCCTCAAAATTGTTTCAAATACTTAAAAGACAATTTCAATGACATGTAAAGCTTGCATCCAGCTATTGATGATCAGATTATAAAAAGTGCTATAGTTTATCGATTTTTAGTACACAAGATACTGGATGAAAAAAATAACCACTGATTTGATCATGGTATATCATAATCAAGAAATTCGATTAATTAGTCCCTGTGGTGGATGTATCACACGTATCTCAGAAAGGGTACCTGGTAAAGTTAAATGTCGTCACGTACATAGTGCCTTTCATGATGCTTTTGGTCGTTTCTACACCAGGGGACAGAAAGGTCGTGGATGCTGCTAAGTTTTTTCTCCTGAAAATCTAACACCTCAATGTTAAAGAAAATCACCATATTATTTTCAGTTGGTACTTTCAACTTTTTAAACAATTGTTTTGGAATAGAATCTATATTAATTATACGTTTTCTATTTTCAGTGATCTGTGGAATTACCTTTACAATTCAGAAAAAACCCGATTAATTTTAATTTGGTCATCATTTGAAATAGAACTTTCTGTTTGCTACGCAGAGGATTGATTTTATTATACATGTGATACTTTCTATAATAAATCGACTTTCTGACTATTTTACTCCATATTCTCATAAAAATTAATATATTTGTCAGCTACATCACAGCCTTGAAGAATGCCAAAAAATTTTCAAACAATCACCACATCACATTTTATGACACCTAGTTTCTAACAAAATACACATTTTTGAAATGACGAATCTTGTAATTTATTATAACAAAAAGGACAACAAACCTCCCCACTTTTTATCAATTCCTTATGTAAAGCTGTATTACAATTTATTCCAAAATCATATCAGATATTATTTTTAAATGCATTAAACCTACCAAGAGAAGAAATGCGCTGGTACCCCTCAATAGATTTCTGATTTCATTTGTTGATTATCATAAAATGGAACATTTGGATTACCATAAAATGAAAAATGCGCTGGTACTTCTTCAATAGATTTCTGTTTGATAAACCGATGACTTTCTGGCAGAAAATGTATTTTGTGGGGGTAAACTATCGATTTTCCCAACTTTGGTGGAAGTAAAAATGCATAACAAAAATCGATTTTCTCTTATCAAAAAATGATTTTTTTCGCCATAACAGCACAAGTTATCTGCCAGTGTAGGCCTCATGATTTGATTTTAGTGATTGGTTTCAGTTACATTAGTACAGTCTTACTCCATTAATATAAGGGCATTAAAGGAAGCAAAATGTGATTCTTTTTGTTTCATTATTAATTGATAATACACCTATTTGACCAACAAGATTGATTTTGTGACATTCGCTGCAAAGCGTACTATACATACCCTATTCGAGCAATTTTACTCCAGTATTCGGACGAAAGCTTAAATTCAGTTGCCACTGTGTATTTACTTCAAACAACTGATCCAATTTTGAGCTTACTCATGTCTTTTATTGAGGCTGCCAAGCTCTCTTTATCGGGAGTTGAATAAAACTAAGCAACAAGCTTAATATTTCTTAAGAAAATTATAACCCTTGATTCCTTTTTTTAAAAAAATTATGTTAACCCTTGATTCCTTTTTTAAAAAAAAACACCACTAAGGTTCATTCATTCTTTCACTACGAAAACTGAGTTTGATTTTCATAACAGAATAAAAACAATTTCAAAACATTTCAGCTTGAGAATTGCAATCAAGTGGCGCGGTAAATAAATACATCGAGTGTCGGTTTTCTAAAAAACTGAGCTGAAAATTAAATAAGACCAAGAGGGAAAAAAAATTACAAAAACACAACTGATGCAGAATTGTAATATTGAAAGATATTAAAAATAAGTTAAAATATTTAAAATATTGTAAAATAATAAAACTATAACAACAATGTAGCTTCAAAATCAGAAAAAAATTTAGAAGAGCTTCAGAGATGATTTTTTTGGTTCTGCCATGAAAAAATTAAGTAAAGAAATCCTTCGCTTTCTCTTTATTCTCTTATTATACCAAATATTTTTCAATGTTCATAGCCAAACATATGTCTACCTATGATTTTCTTACAAAGCAGCCTGAAACACAACTTAATAACAATTATCATATGGTTAGTACAATGGATATAATTATTCAAATATTTGTGTTCTTAGTAAAGGAATTAAAAAAACAAGAAAAGGATTTAGATTTCAAGGAAATCAAAATTAAACCTAAAATTTTTTAGATAAATTGAGATTGAACAATTATTTTCAGAAAGAAATATCAACAAACAGTAAACTTCAAAAACATTTGACTTAAACAAACCACAGCCTTCGGAGTATGTTAGAACCGAGGGGTGAGTCACTTTAACAAAAGTGTTTGAGAATGAATAATTATTAATTATTAATAAATAGTTATAAGGGCTGTTGAGAATTATTGGGAGTTATTAAGAATTAATGGGAATTATAAGAATTTATAGGGAGTTATAAAGAATTATTGGAAACTATAGAGTTTGTGAGAGTTATTAAGAATTATTAAGAGTTATTGGGAATTATTAAGAATTATTGGGAATTTTGAGAATTATAGAGTTTTGAGAGTTATAAAGAATTATTGAGAATTATTGGGAATTATTGAGAATTATTTGGAATTATTATTATGATTATTATTATAATTATTATTGTTATATATATATATATTGAGAATGATTATGAGTTGTTTGCTATTATTGTGAATACTTAGGAATATGCGAGTCTTTGACAATGATTGGCTATTATTGATAGTTCCTTAAAACGATCACTAATGTGAGAATTATCAAAATAGGGATATCATCTTCTGAATTTGAGATCTGAAATTCTTGAGAACACAACCTTATTAAAGAGTAAGAGTACCCAGATATTTTGCTGTGATCTAGTTCTGCTTTTGAAAACTTATCTACTTGTGGGGAAAGTGATGAAATATATGGTCTGTATATTGTGATGTCAGTAAAATCACAAGACA
>RDPX01000048.1:1562412-1577103 GCA_003991215.1 Morbakka virulenta
AATTCTAAGATAAATATATTTAATTTTACTAAAACAAAAATATATTATAATAAACCTATATATATTGGTGCTCAGATACTAGATTTAAGTAAAACATTGATGTATTCGTTTAATTATGAATATGCTAAAAAGAAATTTGATAAAATAGAAACTTTATATGGAGATACTGATTCTATAGTATATCACATATATACAGATGATTTTTATAAAGATATTTCAACAGATGTTGATGAATGGTTTGATACTAGTGCTTATACATATTCCAAAGGTGATATTGAAATTAATAAGAACAAGAAAGTTTTAGGATTATTCAAAGATGAGACTGGTGATAATGTAATATCAGATTTTATAGCAATTAGACCAAAATGTTATACTTTTAAAGTTAATAATGAAGATAAATCTAAAAATATGTTAAAAGGTATAAATAAGTCAGTTAAAAATAAAAATATTTGTTATGATGACTATTATAATTGTTTATTTGATGATATAACAAAAGAAGTTCAACAAACTAATTTTGTTACTAAAGATCATAAAATTAACACAGTAACATCAAATAAGCTAGCTCTTGAAAATACTGATGATAAAAGAATTGTTCAAAAAGATAAGATACACACGTTAGCAATAGGTCATTATAAAACTTTATAAAAATTTTTAAGGTGGACCTAATAATTCCACTGTATTAAATCTACTTAACAACATAATTTTTTCAACATATTTTCTATAATCTTCAAAACTATTAATATCTCTAGCAATATGAGTAATATTATCTATTCTAGCTAATTTTAAATCATCATTATGTTCAGTTTTATAATAATAATAACTATTATTATGGATAGTAACTAATCCAATAACACCATTTTTAAGTTCAATAATCATTTTATATATTTTAGATTTTTTAAAAAAAATTAAATTAAGAAAATATTTCTAATAAAAATGAACACTCAAACAACAAAAGAAATAATTATAAAATCTATTAATAATGTTTATAACACATGAAAATGTGGATTTTCAGAAATCATTTATCATAAAGCGTTGTTAATTGAACTTAGAAAACATTTTAAAACTATTGAAACAGAAACGTCAGTACCCATAACTTATTCAGGTCATGAAATAGCTGTTAATAGAGCTGATATAGTTATTGATAATGAATATGTTTTAGAATTAAAAGCTATTAATAAATTGTCTATAAAAGATGAACTTCAACTAAAAAGATATCTTGAAATATTAAATATTAAGCATGGAATGTTAATCAATTTTGGTATTAATGGTCTAGAAAAAAAATTAATAGATAATATAGAGAGTGAAGATGATATTAATGATATAAATTTTACTATAAATGGTAAGAAAGTAACATTAGATGAGCTTAGAAATTATTTGGCAAATTTAAATTTAACAAAAATTAAGCCATCTAGATTCCTGTCTTGAAGAAATAATTAATTAAAAATATATTAAGAAAATATTTTCTATGAAAAGATGTCAACAAAATTTCCAAAAACATTTACAAACAAATTAGAATGTGAAACTTATAAATGGAAAGATGTACCAAAAGGTATATATAAAATAATCAGTAAAACGGAAGTAGAATCAAAATGTTAGAACTAATGGATGAAGACAACAATATCATTAAATGTTTTACTGCTAATTTTATAACCAAACATCTTACAAATAATGATGAAAGATATATAAAAATATATCCTGGTATTATTACTAATTTCGCAGCATTTCAATAATTAAAAATATATTAAGAAAATATTGTCCATAAAAAGATGTCATCAGAAAAATTATCACCAGAAGAAGTTATCATAAATGAAACAAATTGTGTAAATTATAATAAAAATCCAAAAGTTAAAATATCATATAAAGGTTTAAAAACATTTTATTTAGAAAACATTAATGATTATCTAGATAGTATTGTTGAAAGAAATGATATTAAAGACAAAGATGTTTTTGAATTATCGTACAAATATATGACTGAAGAAGTTAAGAAACATCTTAAAACAGATTTCTGGGAATCAAAAAATAAAGATTAAATTATATATATTTTTTTAGCCCATTTTATATATATTTTTTCAATTAACTTCTTAATATTTCTTCAAATTTGTCAAAATCTTTATAATGTAATATTATTAAATCAATTCTTATAGAATCTAGATAAACTTTTTTCAACGAATCGTGAATTATATTTTGTATAAAACAATTTATTGGATTTAACGATTTATGAAATGATATTGGTTGATAATGTTGTTGACCATTAACTTCAATAACTTTAACAATCTTTTTATTTTCATCAAAAATTACAAAATCAAATCTTAACTTACCATTATTTAATCCTTTTTGAATAGTTGTATATTCTCTAGCATAAGATAATTCTAATTTATCTAAAATTTGTTTAACTCTATGTTCTAAACGTGACATTGATTTAGGCTTTGGATCTACATGTATATTATTTATATGTTTAATTAAAGCAATTTTTTGATTAAAGTTTTTGTTACAAACATTGCAATTATATTTAATTTTATAATGAACTTCTTTATAATGATTTTTAAGAGCACCTTCTGATTTATAAATTTTAGCACAGATAGTACATTTATAAAGTTGATTATTATGATAAATATTTATATGATTATTTAAATTTGCTGTTTGATTAAATTTTTTAGAACAAATATTGCAAACAATTTTCTTGTTACTATGAAAGCTATAAATATGAAAAGATAAACTTTTATCATTTTTAAAAAATTTATTACGAATATTGCATTTTATTTTGTTATCCATTTGCTTTGCTCTGGTTGCTTTGCTCTCCATTTTTAAATAAAGTTTTATTTTAATATAATTTTTCAATCATCAGTTTAATCTTGCCTGTATACTCTTCGCCTGTAACATCTACACTTGCTTTAATTTTAAGTTTGGTTAATTGATTAAAATTTAAAATTTCACTATCTATATGACTTTCACTTAAATTAAGATGTCTAAAAGTTGTTTCAATACCATCTTCAGTTTGAATTATAAATTCTATAAAACCATTTTGATATTCACCATTAATATCAGAACTAAAATCTATTTTATATAAACCATCTTCTTTAAATTCAATAATTGTTTTATCTACATCATCTAAATTAGTTATTCTATTATCAACTAATACACCTGTAAATTCTATATATTTAGGATCTGTTGAATCATTTACAACAATATTATTTAAAGATCTTATAACTGTTAATTTACGTTGGTTATTATTATTAAATTCATTAAGTTCATTAGTTAAATATTCAACATTTACTGCTGAAGTTGGTTCATCTGAATCTGTTATAATATTATTAATTTTATGTGTTTGTATGTTTAAATCTATAGTTGGTTTAAAGTCTGTACCATCAGCAACTTTACCTATATTGGTTTTTAATGTTTGATAAATAGTTTTATTTTTAGTAAATATGTTATCACTCCAAATTATTGGCACATATTCCTTGAATGTCGTCATTATTCTTTTATTTAGTTTAGATTTATAAAAAAAAATTAATTTTTAATTAATATATTTAATCATATTTGTAATAAATTTCGTTTTACTTGAAGTTCTTCAGGAATTAATTCATTTTTCTTTTCATCTCTCCATTTAATCGCTAATTCTAGTGCATTTGAATATTTGTTACAACTAAAATATTTTCTGTACGTTTTCTTATTTAGTTCAAATATAACTCCATATCTATTTCTTGTTTTATCATAACTAATATTTAAATAACCACTAGTATTATTTGTAACAACTACATTTTGTTGTTGAGTAGATATATTAACTATTCTAAATTTTCTTTACAGTTGTTTAATCCATCACCATCAATATGATCTACAACAATTTTTCCTTTTTCAGGTTTAAAATCCATTATTATATTTTGAACACCCAACTTTTCTGTAGTAGTAGCATAGAATAATCTTTCACTATGTTTACATGTATGTAATGTAAATTCTTTAATTTTATTATAATCTTCTTTATCAAATTTCATATGCTTATTTTGTGTTAAACACATTTCATAATAATTTCCAAAATCATAAACTACATTTTTAATAGGTAGATCTAATTCAATGTTTCTCTGTTGTAATATTTTAAATCCTTCATCATATGTTTTAAAAGTTTTCGAATATATATTCGTCTTATTTATTACAATATTAACAGAAAATGTGTTATATTTGTTTTTCAATAACGATCCAGTATAATGTTTTGGTAAACAAGGTAATATTCTGGGAACATCTTTCATAAACATACATTTCACACAATATTTGATAGGAGCTAGTTCTTCTTGATCTTCCATTTTATTATAAAATATTTTCTTAATTTTAATTTATATTAACATATTTAAGATTGGTATATTCGCAACAGGTGATTTGAAACCGAACAGCTTAGATAATAATCCTTCCGCCTCTTGTATTTTAAGGAATTTAATTTTATTTGTATTACATATACTACATTTTCCTTTAGCAGCCATTCGTTCAATTTTCTTACCAAGTTTCGATTTAATCATAATTTTTCCAACTTTTAAATTGTTTGTTCCAGTTAATTTCTTACATTTTAAACAATAAATATTCATCTTCTTTTATAATGTTTAGGTTATTATTTAAATTCTTTGTTAAAACTTTGCATAATTATTTGATCATTCTTTTTATAATCATTTACATCAAATTGCAATAACCATTTATTAAAACTATTATGATCATATACATTTTCTAAGAAAGATATTGTAAAATATCCACATTTATTACTATCAAAATCTTGAATTCTATATTCATTATAATAACAATCTAATTTATTCTTTTTAAGTTCATCTACAACCTCTTTTAGTGGTGCTGCTCCAAATGAATCAAAGTAGATACAATCTTTTCTATTTACAAATCCAACCCAATGTTTACCATTTCCAGTACTTAAATCACTATTTATAATACATTTATCTAATATTTTAAATTTATCTCTAGGATAACAAATATTTTCATTAAAATACTCATTTATGTCATAATTAGTTAATGTTTTTCCATTCGCTATTCGGGTCTGGTCACTTCGTTCTCTATCACTTAACTTTTTTTTGGTTTGCTACCAGCTCTATAAATACTTCCACCTCTTGGTTTACTACCAGCTCTATAAATGCTTTTACCTCCTATTAAAGCTGGTAATAAAGTTCCTGCTAATCCAGCTAATAAAGTACCTATAAAACCACCCTCCATTTTAGGTTCAAATATACTATTTCCACTAGTAGCTTTATGAGTTGCACCAGAAACAGCACCTGTAGCAGCAGCTAATCCTAAAGTTCTTAATATTTTAGGTAAAACCTTTTTTACAAATGGTAATATTATTGATCCAATACCTTCACCAGACATTTCATCAACTTTAGATAGATCATCATAAAATTTTTCAATTTCCTTAAGTTGTTTATTAGATAAATTATGTTGTAAATTATATATAAGTTGATCTAATTCGTTATTATTTGACGTTGACTTTACATTTGATTTTGATATATCTAATATATGTTTATTTGATTTTAATTGAGTTTTAGATAATTTTATTTGCTTATCAATATTCTTTTTATCACTTTCAGTTAACATTAGATAAGTATCAATTGTACCTTTATTGGAAATTCTTCATTTTAATTCTTCATTATCTTTAATAGCCTTTTTAATTTTAGATAATTGATTATCACTTAGCTTAACATTTACTTTTGAGTAAGACATTCTTTTATTTAGTTTAGATTAATAGTTGTATCAGTATTATTTGGATTTGCAAAATCTATTTTTGTAATTTTATCTTGAAACATAATTACTATTAATCTAGTATTAACTGCAACTGAACCTCTAATTCTAATTTTCATATCAGTTGTAGGATCACTTTCTAATTCTTTAAGTCTACTTGTATCTACACAATAAATTCTAGTATTTTCTTTCCAAACATTATAAGGAATTATTGAACCTGTATTATAATCTTTCCCTTGCATATTAAAATTATCAATTAACATTTTATAAGCAACATAATCATCATCAATAAGCATATTAAAATAGTCTTTATCATTAATAGTTAAGTTTATATTATTAATTCTAATATTAGACATAAATCTACTATATTCTTGACTATCAAAATTTGTATGACAATAAAATAAGATCTTTGTAATAGCTTGTTTACCGTTTGTTAATAAGAAATTAAAATTTCTATTATTAGCATTAATATTAAATCCATCTGTAATTGGATCCATCATATCCCAGTTTACTGTTCTGACAAAATTTCCTGATTCTATTGCTTTATATAATTTATTATTATATTCAACTGGAAGTTCTACTCTTGGTACAAATAATCTACAACTATCAGCTACTAAAATACCATCTTGAACACCAGCTGCTCTTCTAATACAACCATTAATATTTAAATCTAGTTGTATTTTAAGTTTTTGATTAATTATTGGAAAATTTAGTCTTCTAAAAAATTGTGAAATATCTTTGAGATTAATCATACAATGTAAAGGTACTGTATGATTTGTATTCTCAATTATTCCAACCACTATAGATCTAATATTATGTGGTGTATCAGCTGTATCTGCTGCTAATGTTAAATTATTATCCCTGACAAATGCACTTGCTACAGCTATTGAACTCGCATAATCTGGTGAATATTCTAAAAGATTTACAAATGTTCCTAAATCTGCTCTTCTATTATGTTCAACTTGTTTATCATTCATAGAAACTTTAACATCTCTAAAAATTGTATTAGTACCATTTTGAATATTTACTATAGCATCATCTCCCCAATCTCCTGCACCTGCACGTTCTAAATGACCTGTAAATATTATAAATCCTTCACTCCATTGCAATAATTGAGAAGTAAATGTTTTACAATTAAAAGTTATTTGATTTGTATTATTATTGATAGGTATATCTGGTTCATCTGTAACAAGATCTTTTGATACATATTTCTTTAAGGTTTTTTCATCATTGAATAAGTTATATAAGTCACTTGCATCCATTTTTAATAGTTTAGATTATTTAAAAAAATTAATAATAGATTATAAAAATAATAATTAAGATATTTAATTTATTTATACATTTAACCTAAGATTATACCTATGATAACATAAAGACGTAAATTAGCAGCATTATCACCAGGTTTATAAGATAAACCTTCGTTTCCAGCAACATATCTATCATAGAAAGGATCCTTTATTACTAATTCACTATCATAACTAAATTCAGTTACAACTGTAGATTTGATTACTCTACCTTGATCATCATACTTTTTAGTAGAAGTTTTCTCAACTATATTAACATCTTTATCAACTATATTATGAATTTTACAATGCTTATAAGCAATCATTTTATTATCTAATGATATACATTTACATTGATGTGTAACTTTCTTTTCACTATTTAGAATTTCTTTAACTTGTTCCATTTTATATTATTTAGATTTCAATTTTAAAATACCATTTCCATAAATTTCATTTAACATTTGTTGTTGTGATTTTTTAGGTTTAGTGTTAGAATTAACTTTAGTATTAGTATTAGTATTAGTATTAGTATTAGTATTAGAATTAGTTATTTTATCAACAATTTTAGTTCCAGCTCTATCACCAGCTGATTTTGCTATAGCTTTTGCACCTTCAGTTATCACATCTTTTGTTCTCTTTGATGAAACAATACTACTAATTCCTTTTATAATATTATCAAATAATCCTTCGCCTTGTTGTGTTGTTATATATCCATAACCTTTATAATAATTTGTTCTCCTCTTCCATTCGCTTCGCTCTCCATTCACCTCTAATTATTCCACCTTTCATTTTATATTATTATAGATTATCTTTTATATGAAGTGTAATTATAATATTATCTTCAATTTCTAAAGGTCTATTATCTTGATCTGTAAACCATACTTCAATATAGTTATATGCTGCATTAATGCATTTTGTCCATATGGGATAATTTGGTTTGATTGAAAGTAATGTTCCAAATTCTGATTCAGGTGTAAATGTATATATTGCATTACTAGAAAAATTATAATTATTTTCAGCTAAATTACAATTTACAATCACAGCATTAACTCTAGCAATTTTTGAAAGATTATTTCCATGTAATTCATCATCTGTTATAGGTAATTGAGTTTGATCAAAACCTAAAAACTCTGCAAATCCTGGTTCAAAATTTAATTCAAATTTATCAGTAACACTAGCTGTAATTCTATAAACAACACGATTAGGATAAATATTTATATCAAAATTTTCATCAGGTGATTTATTATAACCATTTTGAATCATTGTAAAGTGTATATAATTATTTAACTCTTCTACATCATAAGAACCATCTGGAATCGTTATATCATGTTTTGTATTAGTTGGTAGATGAGTATAAGATAGTTTATTATTACCATAAATACTTTTAATATTTTTCCAAGCATAGAAAATTGAACAATGTGTAAGACAGATTAAAGAATCTCTTAAATTTATTTCTTCAGATAATCTTAAAATATATCTATTTGGTTCAGAAGTTGAACTATTTTTAGTTGTAAGTGTTATCGCATTATAACTCATTTTATAAGATTTAGATTTTTTATTTTATTTTATTTTCATTAACATATTATAATAATTTTTATTTATAAGATTATTTTTATATAGATAATAAATTATTTGATTAAATTCGTTGATTAAGTTTGTATTTTTATTACCAGAAGTTATTTCACCATAGAGAATCTTAAATCTTTCAATAAGATCATTAATATTTGTCATAATTGAAGAACCTGATTGAGCTATATTTAATGTATTATAATTTTTAAGTATATCTCTAACTCTATCTCTATATTTCTTAAGTTGTTCAGATCTATTATTCATATTATTATATTCATCTTCTTCTTTAAATGTAAGGTCTTCTTTTTTAGTCAACTGTCCTATTTTACGTCCAAGTAATTGAATTTCTTCAGTTGCTATTTTATTTGCATGTTTAAGTTGATCTTCTGAATGAAGAATTTGATTAATAGGTTTAACAATATCATCAATATAATAATATATTATATCTTTATCAAAATCTAAAAATAACTCTGATTTTTCTTTAGGTTGTTCTATTGATTCTTTAGGAAATTCTATTAAATTAGGTTGTAAACTTGATACTATACTATTTACATTATTTTCAACATCTTCAATAGCTTTTATAAAAGGTTGTGAAATTCTATTATAATCTATTTCAGGTTTTTCACTAATATTTTCAAGTCTTTTTAATTGTTCTCTAGATAGATCTGTTAACTCTGTAAGTTTTGGATTTTGTTTTTCTCTATAAACTTGCATAAGTTGTGATTCTTTAGGAATTAAATCTCTTTTACCAACTATTTCAGCATCAAATATACGTTTATTTGATATATTTTTAATAACAGCATTTTCTTTATTAAAATTAAAATTAACATTTCTACGTTTTATAAGTTTATTATAATTTATAGATGACATCTTTTATTAAACTTAGATTTAATTAAATATATTTTATATATAATAATACTTCTTGAAGAGTTTATACAATATCAAATAGAACAGAAATTAAACTTGGAAAAACCAGAATTTGATGAAGAACGTGCATTAAATAAAAAAGTTAAAAATGGATATAGATTTGTATATCATATAAATGAAGTTATTACTAGAATTACTT
The DNA here is from genome assembly GCA_003991215.1 of Morbakka virulenta. Lineage (NCBI taxonomy): Eukaryota > Metazoa > Cnidaria > Cubozoa > Carybdeida > Carukiidae > Morbakka > Morbakka virulenta. The sequence continues at coordinate 1,572,052 of RDPX01000048.1, forward strand.
GTGCTGAAAAGAACTTTATAATAAAACAAGATGATATTATTAAATTAAAAGCACAAAATATAAATATTAAGTGTAGATATTGTCTATATAAAATTTTAAATTATCAACAAAGAAAAAGTCTAATATATTACTGGTGTACTTTAAACAATATAAAACTATTATATATTAAATATGATCATAATAAGGTTATAAAAAAAATTTTAGGAGATGTGTTAATGATAATGAATGATGAAAATATTAATAAAAAGACTCCGGATTATAAATTAATGATATATTGTATATGTAAGAGAATAAATTATGATAATATTTTACCATATTTATTTTTTAAGAGGAATGAAAAACATATAAAGCTTATTAATGAAATATTAGATAAATTATTAAATTAAGAATATTGAACTATTTCTATATAACATTTTACTTTTTCATTAGAGGTTTCTGTTGCTTTAACTTTTAAAATTCCATCTTTCTTAACTTGAATAAATTCCATAAAAGTTTTATGATTTTCACTTATTTCTAAACTAATTACAATAAAATTTTTAAGAACATTATTTTCAAAATATTCAAATTTGAAACCTGCTTTATTTTTAATAACATCATTTTTAGAAATTTGAATAAGAAGTCTAACTAATCCATCTTGTAGAAATTTTAAGCCTTTATCATATATACTAATATTGTTATATAAATCTGTTAAAAATATTTCAGTTCCTGCAACAGTTGTTTGAAAAATTGAAAATATTCCAGCTCGATTTTGACTATCAACATAAGCTTTGTTAGTAAGATGTCCATTTATTAATGGTAAGTTATGACATGTTATATAATCAGCATCTATTGACTTTGTTGTTAAGTTATTTTTAACATTAACATCTGTTGAATCTACATATACAGTTGTTAAATTTTGTAGATTACCCAAGTTTATGTTATTGAACTTATCATCAACATATTTCTTTGTTGTAACATGTTTATCGTCAGTTGGTGCATTTATACTATATAGATTATTTCCTGTTATATTATTGTGACAATAGACAGAGTTAAAATCAACATCATTGAAAGTTGCGTTAATTCCATATGTAAACTTCTTATCTACATAAGATGTATCAACAACTATAGCTTCATATAAAAATATTTCTGATAATCCATATTGTTTTAAACCTCTAAATGTAAATATTATGTTATCTGATTTTAGTGAAACATCAAAGTTTATAGTTGTAAATCTATCTATTGTTTTATTAATCTCTAAAATTGTTATAATCTTACCATCATAAATTGTTGTAATTTTAATGTAATTTACGATATGAGTAGTTTGTTGATGTCCATTTCTAGGTGAAAGTGATACTTTATAAAACCGTTTTGGTTTAGTTAATGTTATGCTAACTTGAACCTCTTTGTTAACATCATCTTTAGCTATAACCCACTCAGTATTATTTTTAGTATCGAATAAATGTTCTACTTTATAATAGTCGGCAGATTGTTTCGATGTTGTAGATATAGTTTTGATCTCATTTCTATTTATAGGTGTTGTTAATTTTTCATATAAACCATCGATTTCATGTTTAACATTATCTACATATTGTTTGTTTATTAAAGAATTATCATCACTCATATTTGATTTTAAAGTTATATTATTACCTTCTATAGATTCTAAGTTAGTTATATCATTATTGTTTAAATTTAACTCATTTTTCATGTGATTTGATCCATCTGTTTTTAAAAATGATGATGAAAGATTATTTATTTCTTGATTTACAAATGTAGTTACCCAAGGTCTATAGTCTATATTTTGATTATTAACATTATTAAATAAGTTTGGTATAAATTTTTTAAATAACATCTTTTACATATCTTAGATTATTTGAGAAACATTAACAGGTTTGAATAATGATAATTCTTCTTCATAAAATGTTCCAATAATCTTCTGTGCTTTAATATCAACAATTTTATATGTTATTGGTATAGTTTTTAAAACATCTGAGATAATAAACACTTCATCGGTATAATTTGCTGTATATCCGCGTTTAAAGGTTTTTCTATATTTAGAAATTCTCACAAAGTCTCCTGGTTTGAACTTTGACATATATTTCTCATCTTTTTCTTCAACATTTACTCTATGTGGATTTTCTAAAGCTTCTTTAGGTGTCATTTTATTTATTCTATGTTTTGATGTGTTGTAGTTATCAACAAGATTTTGAAGTATATCAATCCATCTTTTTGTATCATTCGCAGTAAAATATTTATACATTTTATCTTTAAGAGTTCTATTAAAACGTTCAACCATTTGAGCTTTTGTTAAATTCTCAGTTGTAAACCATTTAATATTATGTTTTTCGAATAGTTCTTGAGTCTTTTTATTAATAAATTCTGTTCCTTTATCTGTTTGAATCATTTTTGGAATTTTTGTTTTAAACAGTTGTTGAAATGTTTTAGTGATTTTATCACCTGTTTTGGTTTTAATTAAAAAAGCATAAGCATAACGACTAAATACATCGATAATTGTTAGAATATAATTGGTATTATTATTGAATTTTGAAAGATTTTTCATATCACATAAATCAGCTTGCCATTGATGATTAGGATAATGTGTTATAACTTTTCTTGTAGGAAACTTGGTATTTGCTTGTTTATGTTTAGTATATGTCTCTTGATGAACTAAATAGTCTTTTACATCTTTTTTTTTAACCCCGAACGTCTTTGAAGTTCATTAATACCAGAATATCCAGTTTTAACATTATAATAGATATCATCTAGAGTTTTCTTTTGTTTTTCAGTTAAACCTAATCCTAACTTATATTTTGTACCTATTGCAGCTCTAACAAATGCTTTATCTACTTTTTCTCTAAAATTCTTGGGTTTTAATTCTTTTAATGACTTTAACATCTTAGCATCAGCTGAGTGTTTTTTTTTGTTTTTGAAGTAGCTTTATCATAATCTTTGTCATGCTCTAAACAGATGGAATCAATTTGGTTTTATGGTTCATAACCAGGTAATGGATTTCCATTTTCATCTAATTGTTGTTCTAAGGGGTTATATGGGCCACAGTAGCGATGTTTTGGGAGTGTAAATCCTGATTTAGGTCTTGGAAGCTTTCCGATTAGCTTGTGTATGTCAAATCCACTTCCATTTTGTGTACGAGAAGCAGATTGAAATAAATAGTCAATTCTATCATCTTTTGTAACTAATACTGACAAATTATTGTTCATTTTTGATATGTTAGATTATTCAAAAAATAAATAATTAACATTTAATCCAATCCTAAGTTCTGATAAAATTTATTTTTAGTTACATCAATTAACATGAAATTTCATCTGTTGTAAGTTTTCTATATATTTCTCTAAATTTATTACTATCAATTGATCCACTATGATCGGTAGCAATATTTATCAAGTTCCTACCATCAATCCCATCTGTCAAAATAAAGTAATTTGAATTTTTTCTAATAATTTGTGGAATACTAAAGTAGCTTTGTGAAATAAATATTATTGAACAATTTGACTTACGTCCTCTTATAAAAAGCTCTTCTACTACTTTCAAATTCTTCTCAATTATAAAATCATCAAAAATTATTAAGTTTTGTATGTTTTCATCAATGTCATTCAAAGTAACAACTTGATTAATATCATCTGAATATTCTATAAGTGTTTTATTCTGTTTTTCTGATCGCTGCTCCCAAGATTCAATAAGAAATTCATATAATGGTTCATCAAGTTTCTTTGCATATAGGTAGATTTTATGAAAAGCTTTTGACTCTTCAATAAACCATATGAGACTTTGTGTTTTTCCTGTTCCCGATGCACCAATGATACATAGTCGAAAAGGATGTTTGATGGGTAATTTTTTATTTGGATTGATATATTTGTTTTTTAAATACTTTTTTGGAATAATCTCGTAAATGTTAGGTTTCATTATTATTAGCTTTAGATTTTGTACTGTGTTTAAAAGAATTTAAATTTTTGATAATAAACTTTTTCTTAATTTCTTGTTTTAATTCATTATAATTGTTAAACTCAGATAGACACAGGTTAAATTCTTCAGCTGAGATAATATTATCATCAAGAGATTGTGATAGTTTATCTCTAATTGAATTGAGCTTTGCTTCCGCCATACAAACAATTTTTTCATATTTAGTTAGTTTCTTCAAAAGAATTCGATTCCAAAGACCTGTTACTAATGTTATAGACCCTAATATAGCGCTTGTAACTGCTGTCGGAAGTGCAATTATTGGGTTTGATAATGCTGCCGTTGTAACTATTGAGGATGCCCCAGCGAGACTTCCTGCTGTTATAGATGTTGTGTTGATTACATTATATGCTTTTTTGTATTTTGATAGAGTTCGTGTATATTTTGCTATTTCGTTTTTTAATTGTAATATAATATCATGTATTGAATTGATCCTGATTTTTTGTGAAAGTTCGTTCATGCTATTTATTGTATGTTAGATTTAATCAATTTATATTTTTAAGATGTTATAAATTTGTATTAATATGTTCTTTATGATATAAACATACATAATCCAAATCGATAGCGTTATTGCAGAATTTGATAAATAGAATTATATATATCATCTCAAGTGTTTTAATTATTAGTACATGAAAATTCTAATAATTTTAGCAACATAAAATAATAGTCAATGATCACAACTTTATTTTATTAACAAAATTATATTCATCTATACAAAAATGAAACATAAAAATTTAACATACACAACGAAATAAAAACAATCTATTCTAAACAGTTAAAACATTAACTTGTAAAAGAACAAACAAACTTAAAGTATGTCAAATATAGTGCCTCTCACTAAAATTGACCTAAATTGAAAGGATGTCAAATATAGTGACTCTCACTAAAATTGACCTAAATTGAAAGGATGTCAAATATAGTGACTCTCACTAAAATTGACCTAAATTGAAAGGATGTCAAATATAGTGACTCTCACTAAAATTGACCTAAATTGAAAGGATGTCAAATATAGTGACTCTCACTAAAATTGACCTAAATTGAAAGGATGTCAAATATAGTGACTCTCACTAAAATTGACCAAATTGAAAGTATGACAAATAG
>RDPX01000048.1:1584526-1673791 GCA_003991215.1 Morbakka virulenta
GATACCACAATATCCATGAATGAAGAAATGTAGGCACAGGATGATAATACGTATTAGTTGGACACCATTAGCCTATTCGTGTAGATGTGGGATGGTTATGGACATACGATCATTGTATTTTCATAACCTCATTTACCCACCTTTAAACTTCAGAACCTGTTGCTGTATTATGTCAATATCCATGTCAATGAAGGTAAATGATTTCTCCTTTTTATTCATGAGGGGAATTTCAGATTTGTTTGTAGCAATCAGTTTGTCAGTGTGAATTAGCATTCCCCATGGAGTGACGACCTCCTTGTTTTTATGGACCCTTTTTGGCTTATGTTCATACAATTTTTCTTTTGTTTTGAATTTTTAATGTCTTAGGATCTTTCAGTGCATGAAGGTAACTGGATTGTTGTGTAACAGGATGTAGTCAATCACCACAAGCTATAGACATCCAGATATGATATGATAAAAAGTCTCTTTATACCTGTTGCAGATTCAGCACATTATATTGACCTCATCTTTGAGATTGATCTTGTGCAGCTATAGTCAGACCTTCCATATTGTTCTTGCCACTGTACCAAGGTCAGTCCATGATCCATAGGTAACACCAGTGCTCACATAATGAACAATATTCTTCTCAAGAAGGAAACACTGCCCAGAGCAGAATCTTCTACAAGTTTTCAAGTTGTATTTGACAAGTATTTAATTTATGTAACTCGCAAGGCCTTTCTTTTTTATTCCATATTTTCTCACTACAATAGCAATGGACAATGGCCTTATTTCCCACATGTTTGTAGCTTCAGGGTTTTTTTAAATTGTTCTACTTGGACATAATCTCTACTTCTTAAATAATTTTTTTTTCTTTTAGAAGGTATGCTCTTGTCAATATCAAAGCCTTTCTTTTCTTTTTTGGTATTGATAATTATGTTAAGTCTGTTGACTTTATCTCTGTCAGCATTCACAAGCATGCCTCATAATATAGTGCCACTTTTGTTTTCATTTACCTCAATTTTATCCCAATATCATTTATTGCTCACTGAAATATGGTAGTGGTTGCATACTCCCCAATTTATGTACCTTAGTGCTGTATTGTTTCACTGTGTATATTCCATTCTGGCATGTGATGAAAAACCCAGCCACAAGAGTTTTTTTTAATTCAATGGTTCAATGATTACTTTTCATTGCAAATCCTGCATTGGGGTTCAGTGCCATGTTTAATGATTTTACTGTCATATGATATTATATTTTGTGCTCAATAAGCGTAAACTGGGTGCATGCATCACACCAAAGTGTGTGTGATATTGATGTAAAGAAAAACAGCACATGACCTTGTAGTTGGGACCTGTTTAGGTTACCCAGTTTAGGTGACCCATTCTGCTTAAAACAGTCTCTGTAGCGAGGCTTCACCCAAGCCCTTAGGACTAAGTAACAAAGTAGGAACTCTGTACTCAGCCTGTCAGAACAAGAGATCCACACTCACGACACCTAGATATGATGCTTCCCCACTACTCCTGCCCATTAAACAACTGCATGATGTGTCAGCCCTTTTGGGACATGCACAACCGGTTAGGCAACTGACTGGCAAGTCTGAGGTTTGAGCAGGAATGTTTGATCTAGCCCATTCATAATTACCAGGCAAAACTAGTTTGTGTACCCCACCAATCAATTAAGATCAGAGGTCATACGTCTTATGATGCCACTTGCTGACAGCAATAGTCAGTGTCTGGTGTAATTATCAGGGCAATTTGACTACACAGGGGAGGGGGGTCGATGTCGTTTTCCAGCAGTACTAGGCAGTACTAAGTTAAGCTGGCCAATTAAAGCAAGTTCAACTTTTCCCACTGTTCCCGCCAGGTTTACCCAACTCGACTAGGGCAGGGGTGCTGCTCCCTGAGGAATTGCCAGGCAACCTGCTGGTCTGGGTACTTTCTGTCTACCCTTTATTATTATTATTATTATTTTTATTGTTATTATTATTATTATTATTATTATGTATGGTTTTCTTATGAATGCTGTTTATTTACAATTACTTACTGGGTCACACCCAGTGACCTGAGGCAAGCAGAGGTTTCTATGAGCAACTTAATTGTTTAATAAATGTGGAGTATAAAAGAAAGTATACTACAAAAAATATACAAAAGTTTGTAGAAAAAAATTAATAAAAAGGATTAAAAATTGTGTCAAAAAGTATAAAAATTCTTGTAAGAAATTGGTTCTTTATGTAGACAAAGATTTTCGAAGTATATTTGCAGTGCTGCTAAGGACAATCTTCTGTATCTATTGTAGGTTATGGTTGCATGGAATTTGTGCAAGATGTTTATCTGTTCCTTTTTTAATCATTCCTAAAGCTCCTATTATTACTGGAACCATAGTTGTTTTGAGATTCCACATTTTAGCAATCTCAAGATCTTCATACTTGCTCAACTTTTCAAACTGTTTGATGGAGATATTTTTATCATTCGGGATGCTCATATCGATTAATATACATGTTTTCGCTAGGTGGTCTCTAATAATGATATCTGGGTAGTTAGCTTGAATGGTTCTATCAGTATTAACTGGAAAGTCCCATAAGATGGTAATGTTTGGACCATTAACCACTGGCAGAGGGTGGTGTTCATACCAGTTGGTAGGTGTTTCTATGTGATAATGCTGACATATTCCCCAGTGCAAATACTGTCCAACCCTATCATGACATTTCACATATTCACTCAGTGTCAATACTGGGCATCCAGAGACTAAGTGGTTGATGGTTTCAACAAACTGATCACAAAATCTGCACTTAGGATTGGCTTCATTCCCCAAGATGTTAGCTTGATAGTTCTGCATAAAGAGGGATTGATCTTGTGCTGCAACAATGAAGCCTTCCATCTCTGCCTTCAGTCCTGAACTCCTCAGCCACGGATGGGTTGCAACTTGATCTACATCAGCAATTTGGCTTTGGAGAACATACTGTTCATGCAGGGCTTTCTGGCTCCATTGTTGGGAAAGTTGGCAGCTTCTTTTGCCTTTTTTGCCTGTTTGGTGACAGGTACTTGTTCTGCTTCGACAATTAGATCTACTTTCTACTCACACTCAAGAGTATTAGATTCCTTGATAATAGAATGTAGTTTTTTACTAATTTCATGTTGATGGACTAGGGACAACATCCAGTCATTTGTACATTCAAGATACTGTTTCATACCAATAATAGTAGTTTTAAATGTCAGTTTAAGTTGTATGAGCTCCCATCCCCCCATTGCTTCTAGGCAAGTAGAGATCATCAATGTCAGCTTTAGGGTGGAGCATGCAATTGGATGTTAGTAATTTTCTAGTCTTGCTGCCCATTCTTTGAAGATCTGGGAGATTCCAATTGATTATACTGAATCTATATTGTACAACAGGGATCCGGGGAGTGTTGATTGCTTCAATGTGGTTTTTTGAGTTTAATTCTGTCTTTAACACTGGCCTTATGCAATAATAATACTCTTTGCAGATTTTCTCTTTCATAGTTGTGTGGCTAATACCATCACTTTCTTCAACACCTAACTACTTATCGGTGTCTTTTTTATCTATTTCCTCAATAGTATTATCTACATCAACATTAATGGACTAGATCTCTCTAAGCATGCCCTTAACAAATGTAGCTTTCACACATCAAGGCCGAAGTCCATGCATATATCATTACTAAATGCTTTCATCATCGTTAATAACCCTTCAAATTCTTGATCATTTTTTGCATACAGCTTCAAATCATCCATGTAAAACAGATGGTTTATCACTATCAAAAATCTTATGTCCTGAGCCAGTGTTGTTAAGCTTGTTTGAAAGAGAAATCAGTGACATACAAAAGAGAAGTGGAGATAGAGAGTCTCCTTGAAAAGTACCACGCTTGATACAAATAAAATTAGACACTGCTACTCCATTGTCGTGTGAAAGAAGAAGTCATGCTTTCCATTTCCCCCTACTGTGTTTGAGAAAGTTAGAGATATAAGGAGAAATTTTATAAATGTCAAGGCTTTTTAAGATCCAGTCATGTGGAACACTATCAAAGGCTTTGCTGTAGTCAATCCAAGCAGTACTAAGGCTTCTTTTTCCTTTTCTACAATTTTCGAGTATCATTCGGTTGATCAATAGTTGGTCCTTGCATCCGTATGAGTTCCTTCAACATCCTTTTTGCTCTTGTGGTGGGATGAAATTTTTTTTTAAAAAGTTGTACATTCTTTCTGTGATGATTCAGGTTAATAGCTTGTAAGTGGTTGTAAGGCAAGTAATAGGGCAATAATTTTTAGGGGTTTTAATGTCATCAGATTTAGGTAAAAGACAACTTAAGCCTTCAGTTAGCCATTCTGGTGCATCTTCAGGTTTCTCCATGATGTCATTGAGAGATTGTGCCAATTTTACGTGTGAAGGTACTTGTAAGTTTAACCAAAAATTCAGAATTTTGTCAATGCCAGGGGACGTCCACTTCTTAGATTTCCTTAATGCAGCCTGGACTTCATCCATAGTAATGGTCCCCCAATCCTGTTCTTCAACTTTACTCACTCATTCTTCCTCTCTTTCTATCCAGGTTGCTTCTTTGTTAAAGAGCTTTTCCTCACCCCAGATCTTATTCCAGAACTCTTCAACATCCTCACCTTTTATGGGATCCTTAATCTCAATTTGGCCATTCCCTATTTCCCGATAAAACTTTTTGGCATTGGTTTTAAAAATTTTATTTTGACGATAAAACTTATTTCTCTTATTAAACCTTCTCAATCGTTGTGCTTTAACTTATATTTTTTGTTTCAGTGTTTCTTTGATTTCTGTTAATTTTTGTTAAGGTACATTGTACTCACTTTATTTGTTGTTGTTGTTTGATATTTGTTAAGAAGTCATTATCTTATCTCATATTAGTCACTAAATCCTAACATTCTCTAGCATGTAATTATTTTCTTCTTGCATTATTAGTTAATCATATATTGATAAGAGAAGAGTTTTTTGAAATACTTTACTAATAATATGCTAACAGTACTTGTATGAAGGGACCTTTTCTAAATTGCTACATTACAATACTAGTAGTTAATGAAACAGTTTTAGCTTTGATTTTCATCCTTGGTAATTTTTAGCACATTTCAGTATACTAAATGGAAGAAAAGAATCAAATGGCCTGCTATTTTGCATAAGTATTCAGAAACAAAATCACTGTTCATTGCTTCCAGAGTAATACCAACTGACTATTTTTATCACTTAGTTTTGTTTGCTTTCCATTTAGGTTCTATTTATTCATGGTTATAGGTAAGGAATTTTTACTTGATTACTATAATTAATTTATCAAGCGATATTTAACTATCACTACTATATAGGAAAATACTGTAAAACATATAGTACTCATAATTCTCATGGCTGGTTTAGTGATTTGAGAGTCAGAAAGTAATCAGAAAGGTTCTTGTTGAGCTTTAAAGTTTTACCTTTTTTGTGTGACTGTAGATAAATGACAGTAAGAAACCCTGGTGAGAATAGAACACTGGTATCTTAAAGCCTCTTGGTCTGGTAGATATGGCTTACTGGCCTTTTATGCCAGGCAATCCAGTCTGAGGAAAATAATGATTTTTTTTCTTATATACAGGACTTTGGATTGAAGATTAGAGGTGCTTTAGGTAGTCAGAGGAGCCCAAATGATCAGCAAGGCATTGCTTCACCAAAAATGCCTAAAATCAAATTTGAAATCTGACTTGTTCAGCCCCTATATTTTGTGGTTTTTGTAAGCAAAGTTTGTTGAATCCATTTTTAGATCCTAAGTTTTAATTTTTGAAAAAGACCCATGTGACCCTCTTTTAAGGGCCCCCTGATGGTGATGTAGAAAAATGACATTTCCTGTATTTGGCTCAGCTTTGAAAATTCTCCTGATACCCAATTTGAGCTTTCTTTGTTGCCTTATTCAATTCCTTCTTAGATTGTAGTCATTATATTAAATCGTCTTAGTGGCCTCCCCAGTGATCAAACTAAAAATACCATAGCCAATGTTAATCACAGAGCTGCGAAGTAACCAAATGAACCCTGAACTTTTTACATTGGTCAATTACGTCATTTTAAATTGTCAATCAATCATTTAATCAATGGTCAAAATCTACTAAACAATATCATGAATATTGGCACCAAACATTCTGATCCCTTATATATTACCCCAGTTCTCTGACATCATCAACAGCTGTGTCTCATAAAAGTGTATTGATGCATGTTTTTGTTGGCCTTTTCCCTTACATTCTTCCATTTTAGGGCCCCAGGTACTAGTAGCTCCACTGGAAATGTTTTTTCTCTGAAGACATACTCTACCACTTTTGACCTTCTTTTTTGGATAATGCTAGAAAGTTTTTTGGTGACTCCTTATAAATGGCTGGAACTGATGTTGTATACCCATCTCAACATTCTAGTTATGCTCCATCCAACTTTTTCTCTTCAGTCTCAACAAGTGACCTTGTTAAACTGCCATAGAAAAGAACAGATTCCACTTTGGCCTTAAAGAAGTAGCTTAAGAATTTCTCCCATACTGCTTTTCCAGATGTTGTTTATCTCATTCAGTTATTGCCAAGCCATTGCTTTCCTGATGTGTATATTCCTTTTATTTCAAATTAACCCATCTTATGAGGTACTTAAAATCATGTTCAATAGTAGCCTCAAACAATAGTTTGTTTTGTTGGCATCCAATGTTTTCAAATCTGCTGTTGTAACATAGTAAAGCATACTTTTAGTTTTCTTAGCAGTTAAAGAAAGACCAATTTTGCTACATTTAACTTCCACATTCCACAGTAGCTCCTTGGCTTGTCTGATAATATTACTTGGCAAAATAATGTCATCAGCAAATTCCAGATCAGTGATTGATGGACTCTTTGGCTTTAATGTTTCTTGATTGTAAAGCCAAGTTCTTCCCCTCATCCATCAGTAGCCTTCCTCAATGCATAATCCAACACAAGTACAAACAAGTTTGGTATTTGCACTTTGCATCACTACAGCTAGTACATCAAAGTTATCTATATCTCCACAAAGAAGTTATCTTGGGCTTCAGATTTTTATAAATGAACATTGTTGCCAAGAAATTCCTCACTTGCCAAAAACAATTCTCTATAAAGGGCACCATCTGAGCCTCAGTTACTGAGGGAAAGTGATGTTAAAACCATTTTTAAAAGTTGCCTAAACTAGTTTTTGTGGAATATTGTGAGCAGCTTAGATTTTTAAAAAATTGTTTTGTGGTTTATGAAATTGAACACCTTGTTAAAGTTAGTAAAATCATGACTAATGGAAGATGGTTTATTTTGACTCCCATAATGCCCGAGAGTGAGCACTTGAGTGGTAGTTTGTCTTCCAGATCTAAAGCCATTCTGATTGCAATGAAGGTGTTGATCAACCCTTGGTTGTATCCAATTCAATATCATCTCGTTTATGAGTTTGATTACTGGTAAAACAAAACTTATTCCCTGATATAAAAGCTTCTGTTTCATATTCCTCCTTTGAATTCTGTTTCTTTTATATTAAGGTCTCTTAGAACAGTACTGATTTGTAAAACTTCCACTTAGTTTGTTGAAGGTTTATTCAGTAAGTTTTAAAATTAGTATAGCATCATCTTTTATATTCCTCAAGAACTTTTCCTGAAAGCTTGCATGTTGCTGCTTGCTTCTGATTGGTGACACTGCTCACTATTGTCCAGGCTTTGCTGTGTCATTTCCATATATATCATTTTTTACATTGATTGTCTGCTCCCTTAGATGCTCATTCTCCAATTCTCTTTTAATTTTAGTGCAAGGTTGATGTAGCCTCCTCTAACTAGTTTTTCACATCTTTTATTGCCCTTCAATTTGAAAAGGTTTATATTTGCTTTCTTGCTTGAATAACTTTGTTGTTTGGTCTTATCAAGACAGGCAAAGTTGTTGCTCATTAGCTGTAACTAGAGTAGCATGTTTTTCTGTAGTTCGTGTACTATCATAACTCTTCAAAATTGTTTTTTAGTTCTATTGAGTACAGCTGTTGTAGCCCAAGGTCATGTGATAACAACTTCCAGTCTTAGTTAGGTTTTTACTTTATTACCCCTAAATAGAGTTTGAATGCCATAGTGGCCACTCTGTGATCTGATCCTACTGATCCATAGCTTGATTAAACTTCAGCATTTTTAATACTATTTATCCCTCTGTCTTAAGCTAACCAATATGTTGTCAAGCATACAACAATTACATTTAGGACTTTGAAATGACCATCTTTTTCCATTCTTTTCTGGAATTTTATGTTGACAATACACAGTGACGTCTCATGTGTTAGTTTCAGTAGCACCTGCCAGTTTCTATTAGTTTTCTGATTATAAGCATGTTTCATTTGGGCTGCACTTATTTTTGCATTCATATCCCCCAGTATAGATTGGAAATGATTGTGTCATCAATAACTCTTCTCAGATGTTCATAAAATTCTTTTATTTACCATCTTTTGTTGTTATGCTGGTTCTTACGTATGTCACTGTGATTGTTGTTTCAGGATTACCAGCAAATGTTCCCTCCATGATAGGTGGTGTTACAGCACTAATTTTACTGGAGCATTTTCTGCCTTCTTGCTTAGCACTATCCCAACACCTGTTGCTTCCTGTTGAGCATTTCTCCTTGTTGATGTAGTTACTATATAATAACCTTCCGTCATCTTTGAAAGAGTTATTTCTTCTTCACTCACACTTCAATGTAAGTGAACCCCTAAAACATTAATCCTGTTTGCAGCCATACAGGCCTACTACTCTTCAGAGTACCATCAATCATGCAGTGTTTTTTAACTTAAAGCTGATTTTTTTTACATTGTAAGTTTTGGTTTTAGGTCTTTAAGAACAAATCCAGATAATCCTTATTTGGACCCTGCCTGTGGCCCAAGCCATCATATAAAAAATGACATAGTCTGTATTTAGTCTAGAGTTGTAAAGTACCCTGCTACCAAATGTGAGCTTTATTTTTTCATTGCAGGTCACTATCTTCAAGAATGGGCCCATTTCATTCCTTTTAAGCCCCTGACTACAATGATTAAGAAGTTCAGGGAATGACCTTGCTGAAAGAAAATGTTGCTTATTCAAAATTACAGAAAGCTGCTACCCAAGCAAAGGGTTTAAATGACATGAAATCTAAACAGGCTTTGCTAAAGCAGTTAACAGAAACCTTAAAACGATTCAGAGAACCTGATGATAAAAATGTACTGCAGGTGCAACCATAACGCGTCCTTGTGAAGCAAAAAACTTAATGCCTTATCTTCATTCATTTCCATCAGAAGTATTAATGTAGTTTTTTTGTCAGGATTCTTGGTCATGGATTGTAGCCAGCAACTCATTATCTGATAAGTCAGAATCCTTTCTGAGAAGATCTGACGGTAACATAAGGATATAAAAAGACCATCCGACATAAGCCCAGTCAGATAATCTTCTTTGAAAGATATCTATTTATTCACGACTAATTTTATTTTTGGGGATCTAGGATTAATTTATTGAAAAAGTTTGTGTTGTTTCATTGTAGTTTTAACACAGATGTTGTAAATGTTATCGAACGCCTTAGGTTGCTGGAACAGGAAAGCTTCAAAGAAAATAAAGCTATCGCTATTCATTGTTTAATAACATTCAATATTTTTACTTTCTCATTATCATTATCCAATTACCAACTTAACCAATTCGACTTTTCTATAAAAATCCGGTACAAAAAGGGAATCGGAAAACATTAAAATTTAATTGTTGGTGCTCTGAAGGTTATCTCCTGTAAATGCCCGTTGGTGTCGACTGATGTCACAAACTAGCTTTTGAAGTATTTGATAATGACTCCTGAATATCACCAAACACGTCCGATACATTTTACAACAATGCTGGAAATGCACGCCCACAGGGCACTAGAAATTTCCACAAGATACGACTTTGTAAATTTTACAAGAAGTCTTGTAATTTGTTGGAACGTAATCCTTTGAGTTGCATTATCAAAGGGACAATAACCAACATATTAAATGCCTTTAACATTTGCTGAATTGCTATCAAGATAGTGTGGCTATTTATTGAATTACTTATCTTTGAAATTTTGCAAAAGTTAGCAAATAAATTAGTGAATCTTTATCATGTTTCCGGTTTCTGCTTCTGCCTTTAGCAAGGAAGTTGCTTGTATAAAAATTTTTTAATGTTGTCCGTGTAATACATGTTGATTTATTTTATTACTATTTTTTTTTACTTGAAATTGAATTATTTTTCTCTTGTATGTACCTGACGTCTTTTATAAATTCTGGAAAACTTAAAAATATTTAGTTTAATGAGGGTCCTCTTGAATTGCCCCCTGATATCATAATGATCCTTCATGATNGCACTAGAAATTTCCACAAGATACGACTTTGTAAATTTTACAAGAAGTCTTGTAATTTGTTGGAACGTAATCCTTTGAGTTGCATTATCAAAGGGACAATAACCAACATATTAAATGCCTTTTAACATTTGCTGAATTGCTATCAAGATAGTGTGGCTATTTATTGAAGTACTTATCTTTGAAATTTTGCAAAAGTTAGCAAATAAATTAATGAATCTTTATCATGTTTCCGGTTTCTGCTTCTGCCTTTAGCAAGGAAGTTGCTTGTATAAAAATTATAAAACTGATATCATAATGATCCTTCATGATTTTGTTGATTGTATTCCAGCAAAAATTAGTTTCTGATTTGAGATTTCTGGTGTTAAGTGGTAAAATTAACCCTTTTTTCTGTAGGTTTTCTTGCCTTATTAAACATATTTGCCAGTATTATCACAAAATATTTGGTTCAGAATGCCTAATGATGGTATTGCTTTGTAAGCCTGTATCACACATCTAGTCGAGACGGAGTATAAATTTGCAAGCTTTTTATGAGGCCCCGTAACCAGGTCTGGCATCTAAACTGCATTACAAAAAGCGGGGCTGAGTAAATTTTGGTAAAAGATATTTCCTCGTTGACTGTCACTGTATAACATATAACCTTCCTAAATGAACAGATTATTTATTTAGCAAGAGGTAAAAAGGCCGATAACAATTGTCATGCGTTGAACAGCCGATATTTTTTAGCCCCAAATAGTATGTAATATAACGAATCTAATAGTGTGTTATTCATCTTTTCCTTTTTATTGAGGCAAAGTGCTAAATCATCCTACGAAAAAACTGGTTCATTCAGGAAAGGGTTGAAAAAATTCATCGAGGCAGGTACTCATTGCTTGTTCCAGTTTTAAAGTAAAACTTTTAAAGTGGGGTGTTTTCTAACCTTGCTTTGTAACCCTTCTCATGCTTTGCTGCCTTCCGATTTTATATTTTCATTGGTATATTAGATAAAAATGTATGAACCTAAGCCCTGAGAGAACCTAAAGCAACAGAAATACAATACTCACATCTTCCAACTCACAAATTTCCTTCAACCCAGGTATTCATCCTGGTCACTATTAATGAGTATACATAAAATTATTTGATCTGCCTTAAAAGTGGAATGTCGAATCTAATATTGAAATTTAAGGACTTGCTTTGCAAAGATTGGTTGAGCTGTTAAGCTCGTTAATCAGGACATTGCAACAGGATTTTGAGTTTAAGAGCAATTCCTGAATTAAGAAAAGCAATGCTCAGTCTAATTTAATGACTTTGACGTCATCGGAAAACCAGCACTGTTAAATATGGTTTCGTGCAAGGATGGCCATCATCCATTGATCACTATTATACGTAGCGGACGTCGAGATCTGCCAATAATACTCATCGTCTGTCTCCGTTATTACTAAAATATTACTTTACTTGAGGATTCTGTCCGAGTTCAGTCAGTATGTTCTCAGCTTTGGACAGAAGGAGCCCGTGATCCATAGATTGTCTCTTGACCAGAATGAGGTAAAAAAGTTATTGGTGTACTGTGTGAAATATGAGCATGTACGATGAGTTACATAAAAGACAATACTCATCATTGACGTGGGAAGTGCAGGAGGCAGTATTCTAAAACCCCAGGCATATACTGGAACGAATGGTAAAAATTGTTTGTTACTGTGGATTCCTTAGAATTGAAGCTTTTTTTCACTGACTTACAGTTTTTTATATTGATACTTCAATTTACTGACCATAAGACGTTTGCATTAAACAATCGGGTACTGCGATATATATATATATATATATATCGATTATTGACTCTGAAGAACAATATGACAGTAATAATCATGGAGCATGAAAATCTCTGGCAATTGTTTCCTACAGTTCTAACTAGTGAAAGGGACGGAGACGACAATTTGAAGACAAATTTTGACCTGCAGGACGACCTCGTTAAAGACAGATTACTAGTTTTTTGTTGCTGCCCTTGTTATTTTAACATAGACTGTTCCAAAGAAAAGTAATTGGTAGCTGTGCAAAAAAGTTTGCTTGTTTTAGACATAGACATGTTTGTTGTTTTATTTTGTTTTATCCTGTAAAGGCTGAATGTTGTTCTGTGCACATGGTTATTTATGTGGACTGCTGTGAACTAATACGTCCATAGATACGTCTAACTTAATAGTGTTAAAAAACCTTAGAAGGTATGACGTGGAGTTTGTGATTTGGATACTTTATTGAGAGAAAAATAAAATAAATAGTTCTAAGATGGTATACATGTATCAGATTGGCTTATCGGTTTAATTGTTTGCTCTTTTTGCATATCAGACAAAGACATCGTTGATGAAGAGTATGACACAAAATAGAGACAGTGGTTAAATGCCCTCTTGTAGTCTTACTATCAATGTACAATCCTATCCACTGGCTCTATAAATTGTCAAATAGACTATATGTATGTATATAAAATATTAAAAGCTAAGGGCTACTAAAAGGGCTTAAGTTTCACGCACGTATCAATGCGATCATCAGATTGACTACAGATGCCAGGTTGTCTCAATTTTAGTTGGCTTAAAGTTGACAGCATGATATTCACATGCATCCCTACACTTGTTCAATGCTTCCGTGCGTTTGTTCAAAAGACTGCTTTTGTCTACACTCAGAATGGTCATCTTTTCTGCTAAACACAAGTTGTGTACTTTCGAACTGCTCTTGTATGTGAGTGCATGCTTTAAAGTAAACCAAATATTATTGTTATTGAAATAGATTTATGCGATTCCTTCAAGCCCCAAGCATATTTCGAGCAGTACCATGCGCATAACCTTTGTTTTTAAACGATTGTTTGTGATTTCCGTAACTTGTACCGTCATGCCAATATACGTTTTATTCTGCGTGCCATCAGAGAATACCTAGGCTTTGTAAACAATGTTGGGATTAAGCCATTGACCGTCCTACAGCCAGCTCTCGGTATTACGGCAATATCTTGCTTCACTGTCTTTGCTAAGGTGTTGTTTATTCAGGCACGAACCGTGACTTCTAGCTTTTCCGCGAATACTAGCACAGTAGACAGTCTTTTTTGATAGACCAGCAGTAATCGGACGTTATGTTCAAGTCCTCTAAGGCCTTCACAAACTGCTTCATTAATCCTGTTGGTACGGTCTCTGTTAACCCACATACAAAGCAGGGGTATTCTTTGCTGGCAAAGAAGGAAATTTACCATCTTATTATAGATGCATATCATCCATTTATGACGGTGATAGCTTAGAAGCTCTACCACAGTCTTGATACTCTCATAGGTCTCTTTCAGTTCAACCGAATGTCTAAGAGGAACAGCCCCATATCGGTTTCTGTTGTGATGAAGCACACACTTCAAGCTTTGCTTGGAGCTTTCGATGAATAGTCGCCACACTTTTTGATCATATTCTTCGAGATCTAGTGATGACCCTGGACATCGATACTGAAAGCAAATCCTCTCATAGCGCTGAAAAACCGCAGAAACTCTACCTCTCTTGTACGGAAATGTGAAATCCTAACATAATCTTCCAGTAATTTTTTTTCACTTAAAGTCTTGAGGATAGCAATTAGGATGCTATTTTGGAAAGATTTAGATCCCTTACCAGATAATTGACATCTTCTTGGAATTCAAGTGCTGAGACTTGAGACTCGCAAATACTTATGCAAGGTGATTCCTGTGCTTCCTCAAACTCCTCAAAGATCGGGATAGGCACCTTGACCGAATGAGGTATTGGACGGATAGCGTTTTGAGGAATGAATACTAAATTTTGTACTTACTTTTCTTACCGTATCTAGCTGTTTTTACTTGACAAAAATATAGCAATCTGTTGTGTGGACATGTGCGCTTTTCCTTTTCCTTTTCACTGCCTCAGCCTTTAATGGCAAGATCTACCAACTTTGTGTGGAACCCATGATTTTCTTCGCTTCCTAACCTAATCCCAAAATATGCCAATTAGGCTTGCTGTATGAAAGTGTTGGTATTAAGCTTGTGATCTCTCAATGTAACTCCGACAAATGTAACAGAAACAACTGGGATCATTCGCACACTTGCCACTAAACGTTTCTCGGTTTTGGTGTGTTAGGAGAAGCTCTGGGATTGCTTTGTACGTGCATAAGAGCTTTGTCATTGCACTGCATCAATAAATAGGCAGAATTCTGTAATTCATTTGTTTTTCCCGCGTCAACTTTTTGCAAAAAGTTGTGCGAAAAAGGTGTTTATCCAACGTGTGTACAAAATGCAGGAATCAATTTTGTAAGAAATTGCAATTTTGGATGGTATAACTCGGAGAAAAATCTGGACGCACAGAAAAAAATTTTGAATTTCAAGAGAGAACGGTGGTTCGACGATGAGGGTTTGGTTTAAGGACGGAGAATGCATTAATTCATGTAAGGCATATTAAGACAGTTTCATTTTCATTCTTTTAATGGAAAAAAATCCAGAAAAGATAAATGCCGTACATTTTATTAAGCATCAGTTTTAGCAGTGGTTTGTTTTGATTGTTTTAGAAAAAGTTTGAATAGGAAAGAATTCTGGCTGAGAACTCAACTTTGAAAGCAACGTTGATGAAATAAAGGAGATAAACAGGCCATTTTTATTTTGTTATGGCTTGTTTTTAAAAGGAATTGCAGTAATACATAATTATGCGTAATTTACAATAATGTATTTTGAAAGTATAGCAACGGTAGCAATGTATTGAAGTGTTGGAGAAACTTTCAAAACAGGTTTTGTTTAATTATTACATGGTTGAGTATTATGTCGGGCTGTTGGTGAGATAAAGTGTAAACGAGTATACGACAATAAATATTGGGACAGACAGAAGATTCGACGCCAAAACTTAAGAAAATACCCCTTATTTTGCAATAATTTTTCGTGTAAAACTTTGCTTTTTTCATGTTGTTTTTAGTTTACATAACAGCACCACATAAGGTACCAAATTCAGAAGACAATGATGAAGATAAAGGTAAATGAAATTTGTTTCTTTAATGCTTTGCTACCTCTACTTGATAAAGCTATCTATCATGCAACATCACTTGTCTGCAACTTATAATGCATAACGTATCATTCTGTACAAGTTTCTCAGAAAGTTCGGTTCCATCAAGTGCAGTATTAAAGCTTCAGCAAAAGTATGTACTGGGTGCTATTTCATATAAAATGATGAATGGTCAGCACCACAAAGTGATGAAATAATAAACTAGAAACAAATTGAAATGTGTGATGAAATCAACAGCCATAGGAAGAATTGTAGTTCATAGCTTATGGCCCATATATATATTCGTATGAGCTAATACGAAACTGGAAAAAATATGAAAAATTTCATATCTAGTACTTTGTTATGATTCAGCCAATTTCGAAATTCGTCATCGACAGTGCTGATATCACCTCTGATGCCTATCGTACGGCAATTCAGTATCAATGAGGTGTTTGCACGTCACCGCAAACACAGTTTGGGATACCACTCAGACCAACGTTATGCATGTAACTGCCCTGTCTGCCATAGCCAGAGTTAATTCGGTTTAGGCGGACCCAGTGTCTTCGATTTAGGTCATAGCCTCCAGATTTGTTTTGAAGGTGTCGGAATATATTCGCAGAGTCAGCACTCGGAATTACTCCAGCGTCTCTTTAATAGAAATTTCATCCGTAGCGCAGGAGACATGTTTTCGTCGATTTGATTTGATAGGATATGCATTCGTGTATATAGGGGAGACGTTGCAGGCTGATGGAATAAATGCGAGTCTTTCATTGCATGTTTACGCAGGTTAAGAATGTTGCTGTCTCTTCGAATGTCTTGAGGCTCGATGCCGCAGAGGATTTGAGGGAAGGTCGTAGGAGTGTATTTGATTGAACGCATACGAGTCTCTTCCATTCGTTGAGGGATATGTGAAGCTTCTTGCAGTGGTGGCTTTGACTCCAAACAGGAGAACAGTATTCTCAACTGAATAACAAAGTGCCAAAGCTGAGGTTCGGAGGGTTGCGAAATCAGCACCCCAGCGATTGCTAGCAACTCTCATTAGCAGGTTACAGCGTTTGGTTGTTTCTTCTCCAACATTTTGTGTATGTTTTTTGTATGAAAGTGTTCAGTCGAGAGTCACACTGAGATACTAGGGAGTTTCGTCGAAGTAGACCCTTTCACTTGAGGTTGTAGCTTTGAGTTCGTAATCAGCTTGACTGTTGTTTAGATGGAAAATGCTGGCAACAGTTTTAGTTGTATTTAGGATGAGATGCCAGTTGTGAAAGTAGACTCTAAGTTTATCAAGGTCATGAGATAAGGTTCTCTCGATGATATGAAGCTGTTTACTACTGTACATGAGGGTGATGTCGTCTGCGTAGGTGTACTTGTTGCTGACTATGCCAGGAATGTCATAGGTGTACAGATTGAAAAGTGCAGGGGTGATGACGGAGCCTTTGATAAGTGTTATGCAGCGATACCTTTCCTTCCCGATATGTGCATGAAACCGACGTTGGGATATCATGCCAATGATCACAGGTACCATCCCTTTACTGGGGATGGTTCTTAGTAGTTTCAGAGTAAGCCCACGGTGTCAGACTGTATCGTAAGCAGCGGATAGGTCGACTACGACGATACCAGACTTAATTGGTTTGTCAAAAGAGGTCTCAAAGTCTTTCGTTAATAGTGCAACTTAATAAAGGGTACAGCATCCTTGTCTAAAACCGGGCTGTTCGTTGGGGGGAACAGATTCGACCATGGGTTGAATGCGTTCAAGAATAAGGCTTTCGTAAGTTTATAGGCCATGCACAAGGCTGATCGGTATGTAGCTCTTGGCGCTTTTCTGTGGCTTGTTTAGCTTGAGAACGATTTTGGCAAGTTTACACACTTTGGGAAGCTTTTTTGAGTGAATGCAGTGGTTGAAGAGTGACTGGAGCCACTGTATGCAGTGCTCGTGGAGGTGCAGGAAAAAGTCAGGGTGCAAATTGTCAGGGTCAGGTACCTTACCAGATTTCAAAGTCTTAATAGCGGCTACGATTTCACATATAGAAAAGCCACTACACAAGTTCTGGTCAGCTGAAGAAGCATTCCATACTATCTTTAGTTGTCGGTTCACGACTCTTGAATTCACGATTAGGTTTGTCGAATGTACCATTCTTCAAGAGGCAAGAGGCAACTGCATTTGCCCTGACGGAGTGCTGTTTAGGAGATACATTTTCTCTGCCTGTGAGTTCGTTAATAGTTGCCCAGGCTTTCTTGCTAGAGTGTTTCATGTCGATGCTTTTAACTGTTGACAGCCATGCTTCCTTACGCCTTGTGGTGAGATGATCTATTAATTTGTTTGCCGTTTCTTGCCTTTCTGCTCTCGATTGAGCCTGTTCATGATCCTTCGCTACCTCATTGCAAGTGGCATCCCATTTTGGGATGTACGATTTTCGATTCCCCCTAGGAACTGTGTTTCAGCCAATTTTAACAGTTTGTTCTGAAAGGCAGTGTAGCAGGTGTTGGTATCAGTAGTGTTGAACATAGGGAAGATCGTCGTAAATGATATGACCCGTAATGTGTGGAAATAATGGGTGATGAATGTATTTTTGCAAAGTGTGAAAGTGTTTTAATATCATATAATTTATTTGTTCTTTATTTGGAACAGTATATTCGTATGAAATCGTATTATCCCTAGTCATGAGATGCTACTTTCAAATGTCAAACCATTGAAGTACCTATCAATAAAAGGCTATTTGGCATCGTCTCTGTCAAGTAAGAGTTTTTGTTTTCATGCGTTGGCATTAAACATAACGATATGTCTACATTCCTGTAGAAGCTGATAGACAGCCAATTCCCATTTTAGATTTAGTTAAACATACTGTACGTCAATGAACTCTTATTTTTGAAGACAGTAGACGAAACAATTTTCATTTTATGACAATTGTATTTGTAATAATTGCTTTTGAAGTGCTTTTATTTCAGTTTTTCTCTCAACAAATTGTTAAGAGTCGGGTAATTTTTTGTAGATGAGTATGGTTGGTGGTTTTCATCTGGTGGGCCTTCTTCTTTCGATGCTGCAGAAGAAACAGAAATTGAACTAGGCCACGACGAATCGTTGTCACTTGTTAAGGACACTTTGGAAAACCAAGTAAATATATTTTCAGTTCAGTTTACCGATGTTATGCTCTCTACGAAGTTCAGTGCTTCACAAGCACTTTATTTCTACATTATGACCCCTAAAGCGAATTCTACGCATTTTTATCGTTAGCGAATACATCGTCTAGAAACACCAGGGTAGTACTTTGACACGTATTTTAACAGCCTTCCTTAAGTGTATTGGCTTATAGTGGCCTACTGTTGTAAATAAAACCGCATTACATACCTCGAGTCTTGTAATGGGTTTTTAATTTTTTCTTTAAATTAAAAGAAACAAAGAAATCACATAAATTTTAAAGCACAGACTAAGTGATCAAGTACAAACCATAAGGCCACCNAAGCTAATATATCTGTGTCTCGTCAGTTCAGTTTACCGATGTTATGCTCTCTACGAAGTTCAGTGCTTCACAAGCACTTTATTTCTACATTATGACCCCTAAAGCGAATTCTACGCATTTTTATCGTTAGCGAATACATCGTCTAGAAACACCAGGGTAGTACTTTGACACGTATTTTAACAGCCTTCCTTAAGTGTATTGGCTTATAGTGGCCTATTGTTGTAAATAAAACCGCATTACATACCTCGAGTCTTGTAATGGGTTTTTAATTTTTTCTTTAAATTAAAAGAAACAAAGAAATCACATAAATTTTAAAGCACAGACTAAGTGATCAAGTACAAACCATAAGGCCACCGTATGTTTTATGAAGCTAATTACTAAGCAAAATAGGACAAAGAGAAACACTTTTTTGTAGACATTGGTTTGAGTATAGATACATATTGTTTAAACCAGTTAGGTCGAACTTAGTAATAAACGCCAATGATTAAAGTGATAAGTATAAAACCCTAAGAAAGTATTTATAATTTCTAGTTTTTGAAGGTAAGTTCTTTCTTTTTTAACTGTGTAGTGAAATGAATATTGAAATGCCATTGGAGCTTAATATTATATTCACACAGTCGTTTTTGTTTTGAATAAAGATCTCACAACGTCGACAGTGAGTGCTAACAACGTTTTAATTATTTCGAAGGTCTTGAAAAGCTTATAACTATTATTTGTGCATGTAAAACTCTTTTAACTTAATCGGCTTATCACAGAATGTGAAGAAAAGTTCAAGAAAATGTCGGAGGAAGAATGACAAATGTTTGAAATATTGAGAGAGTGAGAGAGAGAGAGAGAGAGAGAGAGAGAGAGAGAGAGAGAGAGAGAGAGAGAGAGAGAGGGAGAGACAGAGAGAGACAGAGAGACAGAGACAGAGAGAGAAATAGGAAGTGGTGTGTTAAGGGAGAGAACAGATTGGTCATGGAATTAATGTTTATATTTAATATTTTTGCGCTCTACTTTCCTAAAATCTTTTCTTTTTTTTTTGAATACAAAATTATTTAGGGATATTGTGGTTGTTTCCCATTTTCCTCATTCCTAACTAAGTATTACCTTTGTTCACTTTACAGGGTCCCTTTGATGGTAAGTTGTGATCATATTTTGTTATAAACCGACTGAATCTTATATTATAAGGTTGATAGTATATTTTCACCTTTTGCATTTCAATGAACACCTTGTTAACAACCTTTTGGTTAAATTTTAAATGTAGCATCTTAATTGTCTTTATGAAATGAGTTGGTATCGGTGTACAGTCAATCCTGGCTAAATGATCATCTCCATCAAACGACCAGTTGTGTAAAACGACCGTCATTGGGCCCACCCAAGCTACTTCTTATATACGTAATAGTTACTGTATAAGAGGACCACCTACCTGAGCTACCTGAGACGACCACTTTTATGTGGTCTCAAAAATGGTCGTCTTATACTGGTTCAACTGTAGTTTTCTGTTGATATCTAGTAAGAGAAGTTTTAGTTGTGTAAACTAATTCTTTTGTTCTTTATACCTTACTGATGGTTCGAGGGTCCAAGTTTAGCTCTTTTTTATTGACTGGTTATATCACTGAGCGTAAGGAAACTCATGTAATTATTAAAATAATTATGATGTCTATTTATAGAGCCTCTTTCTTATGTATTTTATTTATTACATGCAATATCATACTTCACTGTAACATGTAGTCTGCATTTGTTGGTTAGATCGTACAAACTGAATATTGCTCATTGACAATATTGATGACTACTTATTACATGGGAAAAATTAGTGTAGGAAGGTAATAGTTGCTTTGTCGATAAGACCGCGCTGGTACGCTTTATAATGATAATATTTGTTGATGAATGCTTGGGAGACGAAGTTGGAGATAAGATGCCCTGGATGGAGATAAACCTTAGATATTTTAAATGTAGAAAATAAGAAGGTAAAGTTTAACAAAAGAACAGTTGTTAAAAGAGGTGAAAAAGTTGTCAAAGGGTAAAAAAACTGTAGAAGGGTATTTCCAACTGGAAAGCTTAGAGACTGGATGAAATTAAGGGGCTTTTGTTCAAGCTTTTTAAGAACTTTGATATAGATTTTGCGCCAGTGTTACTGGGACAAAATTGGGACAAAACATTTGCAAACCAATAATTACATGGCTGCGATGTGTTTGAAAACCGCTGTTAGGATTTATTCTTACTAAAGTCAATAGGGCTTCTGACGATGAAAATGTACTGCCTAAAGACAACAAAATATTTAAAAGACATTCAAATAGAGTATTTGAATAATCGATAGCATGGTATTACGTGAGGACGCTAAAGTAAAACTTTTTTATGTACTTGAGGTTTTGTTATAAAGTTATAACGTGAGCATCCAATCTTTGATGAAAGTATCAAGGGTTTCTGTTAGAAACATTGGGATTGAGATTGGAAATAGACAAGTTGTTGAAATAAAGCCTTGAGAAAAGTGAAGATGGAAAGAATTATACGTCATGGAGATGGTCTGACGCCCAGGGTTGAAGCTGATGGGGGCGAAGGGAGGCCAAGTCCCCTTGTGATAATATTTCAGCCTATTCCGCCCCCGCTATGAAAAATTTAGTTTGCAAAATATCTTTTATATATAAATGAAAATCTAGTGTTTGTCTTCTGACGTTCTTGTATCACGTATCGTCTCTATAAAATAAAGTCAAAAAAATAGGCTCGCCCCACCCACTTTAAATGTCATTTTGATTGACGCCCCTTGGCCACAGTGCCAGAATCAGCCTCGTCACTGCTATCGCCTCTTTGTTACAGTGACATCGCTCACGTATCAATTGATTTTACTAGTCATGAGGATAAAAACCCCGTAATATATGAGGGTTTGGACACCTTCTGGGAAGAAGGAACAGGCACGGGACTGACTAATTTAACAATAAGAAGCCTTAATTGGGAAATCTTATTTAAGTTGGAACTTTTTTTAACAAAAAAATGATTGGTTTAGAACCAGGTTTAAAGTCAGAAGAAAAATTTGGGTCCCAAAAATGTGTAAGCTCGTGTAAANCCTTGAGAAAAGTGAAGATGGAAAGAATTATACGTCATGGAGATGGTCTGACGCCCAGGGTTGAAGCTGATGGGGGCGAAGGGAGGCCAAGTCCCCTTGTGATAATATTTCAGCCTATTCCGCCCCCGCTATGAAAAATTTAGTTTGCAAAATATCTTTTATATATAAATGAAAATCTAGTGTTTGTCTTCTGACGTTCTTGTATCACGTATCGTCTCTATAAAATAAAGTCAAAAAAATAGGCTCGCCCCACCCACTTTAAATGTCATTTTGATTGACGCCCCTTGGCCACAGTGCCAAAAATGTGTAAGCTCGTGTAAAATGATTATTTACTTAACGCTCAAAATATCCACTTTCTTTTCTATGAATTCGTAACTGAGCAGGAACAAAACAAACATGTGGAATATTTAGAATCAGACCTTCAAACTGTGAGAGGAAAAGAAAGTGACTAATTTATTTCAATGTATAGAAAACGCAAACGATATTGTTCGATAAAAAGCTGAGTCCTTATGTCCCACCGATATTGATGGACAATGATTCAGATGCTAACCGTGCTGAGGTTGCTTCTCCTCTTGAGGAATGCTCATCAGAGACACTGCATGGTTTATCATGCTCTCGAGATCTTTTTTTATATTTAATCTATTAGTAAGTCTGCTTCCAAAAATGTTGGTTCTTTTTTTTTCGCATGAGAGTACCTTACACCTGATGCCGTTTCCTATGTCAAAAAGTCTTTAAGTCATCGGGGCTTTCATGGAATACTGTTGTCACATCAAGACAGGTGATTCCACATCTCATCTTGATGTTCTTGATCGAGTTCTGAGACGTGTTCATAATATAATGGCACAGGCCCTGGTCTTGCTGCTAGTCTTCAACTTTTATTTCATCAACGAAATTTGTCCATTGTATTGAGATTGATTTGACTACGTCTTGATAAGCCATGTCACAACATTCGTAATATTCTTTTAAGATAAAATTGCGTTCCGGCGATTTATCGAACCAATCTTTGACATCACGTCCTGAAACACGAGAGAACCAAGAAGATATTTTGCTTGCTGCTTTATTTCAATATATTACATGGATATTCTGCTATCACGATTTCTGGTGAATATTTGTGTTAATGTTATCAACTGCGATAACACTAAGCATTTCCCAAGAAATCTCATTTTCAAAAAGCTTAGCGTCGACACGGTTAAACGCACATCCTGCAGAGCTAGCTGTGTGACCTTTAAGAATGTTCACACTGAAGAACTTCGTCATAATTAGACAATAATTTGCATCAACTATTCAGACAGGTATGGAAAATGTTTTGCAACATACTGGTTAGTGTTCCCGTCACCCCTAATACTGTAAAGATGTATTTTCCTGTCTTCAATAAACTGTTGATAAATATGGTGCAGTTTATTATTGCAATGGTCTGGGTTCTACCACATCACGAGTTCTTTGCAGGTCTACTGCAAAGAATCAAGGTACTGTGTCATATGATCAGAGAAGGTTAAGAATGTGTTAGGATGCCTAAGCATCGATGCTATTTTGGCATGACCTTCTTTAGATGGAAGAATGAAACTGGAACTTGGGAATGGAATATTTATCGTTATTTATGAGTTACCTAGAAAATGAAAAGTATAATATGCACAATATAAGACGTTGGAAAAGCATTGATGAAAAGGATTATTTTACTATCTTTTTATTTACTTAATAAAATCTTTATACCGTATAAAACAGTACAAGTAGTAAAAGACAAAACAGGTTACGAGAAAATTAATTGAAGTGCAGTTGCCATTTTTTATGACCAGGTGTTTGAAATTGTGAGCGGATGTCATTTGCCCCACCAAGCCAAAGACAAATTAATATTACAAACAATACAGTGCTGTATGTTGGCATTCAACCACGTTATTAGGGCATTTACTAATTAAAAAATACTTTTTTTCTAATTTTCCTGAAAAGTTTATTTATTTTGCCTTCGAAGCCATGCTTTAGCGTTATGTTTGGATTTCACACTAAGTGCAAGTAGACGCAGTTAACACGCATACTGTATATGATAGTGTTGCTATTTTATTAGTCTGAATATTGTTGATTGATAGCGGCACTTACTCTTTAGGCACTTGCTCGTTTAAGGATCTCTTTGGTCTTCCCTCCAGATGCAGGATCTCGCATTTTTTTTAGATTGAATAGTTGTAATTTTAATAATCAACGTTTTCAAATTAAATGTAAATGGAAAAACTTGATCAATAAACTTATACTTTAACCCAAAGAACATTTATTAATACTTTGAAATCAAACCCGTTTGATTTAAGAAATATTGCCACCTAATCAAGAAGCTCAGTTTCAATTGATCGTTTGTAATCAACATTATAGTAACGTGTGCTACAGTTAAGTGTTTTTAAATTTGAGAAGGCACGTGGGTTTGTTTGTTGGTGGGTGTTTTTGTTGTTGTTGTTCAGGAGAAAGGTAAATAATTATTATTAAATATAGCTTTTGTCTTTGCATTCAATATTTTAATTATTTTTACTGTTCTTGTTAATGCATTGCACCAGTCTAAGGAGGCCTAGAGTATTGTATAATAAAATAGTATCTATTTTATATGTCTATTTTTATTACATAATGTTTTTTTAATAATATTTCCCAAACTAAACCTTTAAAACTTCTTTTTTAAAGGAGGTTTTTTTTAGCGGGAGCCTCGGAGACAAGTCTTGAAAACGGGAGGGTGTGAACATATTTAGTATTCACTTGCCTAATGTGGAAACCTCTTTTTACTCCCGAGCTGATTCATGTAATTTTTTGCATAAAACAAGTCTAGAAACGTAAACTGTGCTTGTAATATATGAAAAACAGAGGGTGGCAGGTATTGCCTCATTCTTTGGTAAGCACCGCTACCCCTACCCAACAATACCTTTGATTAAGATTTAAAGAATTATTCCACTGATGCTAATTATTTTGGCCACGTTATCCTGGGCAGTAAAATGCGGAAATTACGTAGAATAGAACCTGTAACATAAATCAAAAGAAGAGCCATGTGGAGTTTATGAGGGTTTTTTCCCCCGAAATATCTACAAACCAATGCAATATAAGGAGACGCATGCAGTTGCAAACATAATTTTTGCTTAGGTTTCGTTTAGTTGGTTTAGCTAGTGTCTCTGCTAAATTATGTGTTAGGCATTGTTTTTGTTTCTGTGTCCTAATGCTTAATTGCAGTTAAATTAAGTATCATTTTTCTGATCAGGTATTGTTGGATTTAGTCAAGGGGCCACCTTGGTTGCACATTTGTGTGCTCTTAGAGAAAAAGATGGTATGTTTTTATTTAGTTGTGAATTTTGGTTTTATTTTAGCTTCCAGAACCATACCATTAAAAGACGACGTCATGTTATTAAAGCTCTTTTGCCTTGTTGTAATGTATTTTCTGCAATATTGGATGACGTTTTCAACTTGCTTTACAGTTTACTTATACGATCAGGATAATTTCCGCCTAATTATATCTAATAGTCGAAATACACTCCCTAAGTGAAATATTTAGTTCAGCTATAACTAAAGAGACATCGGGATGTCAAAAAACTTGACCCGCAAGTATGGTTTTCTTGGCACGGTTTTGTTGAATATAATTCTTTTTAATCATTTTGGAATACTTTTTTTGGTGTTTCAGAAATTATCATTCCCTCGGGTTTTCTTTTGGACCTAATAAAACTTGTATTACCCCAGCTACAATTTTTTGTATTGTCGAGAAGTGAAAACAATCCTTATCTTTACTGCACATTATTCAAAATTATAACATTAAAGAGAATTTGCGGTATCAGTTGTTAATGTTAATTTGCCCCACTTGTTTCTGAAGACAGCCTGTTTTTTTTTGAAGTTGGGTCCACAAATAAAAATTCACTCTTTTATGCTTACGTTATTTTAGAGTTTTTTGTAGCTTTGTCTATAAAGATAAAGGAGCCAGGTTTTATAGACATAAGCGATGCTGTACCTTTTCTGGTTAGTCCCTGTACATGTAGACTTGTTGCCTGTATCCGAACTGCAGCCTTTATTAATCGTTGTTTTTTAATAGTGTACTATGTAAAGTAAAATATTTTTTGAAATTATAATAAAGCTGATTCTGTCTTTCTCTCCCAATTAAGATACAAAATACAATTTTAAGTTTGCAATTTTATGTGCGGGATTTAAATCCAAATCAAGTTGCCATCAAGTCTACTATACTCAAAAGATCCGTTGTCCTACATTACATATTTTTGGAGATACTGACAAAGTGATACCGAAAAGTAAGGAATTCTTGTTGTGTTAATCAACTGTAAAGATTTTGTATCTATACTTCTTTAGAAATAATACCACCTTTCTAAATTATCTTGAACTGAGCTACAATTAAGTTGCTCTGAATCTTTGGTAACCAATTCTGCCATCAGATTGAATTCCACTAAATTTAGAACGGTAATGGAGGCAAAGAAACAGTTTCAGAACAATAGCAACAAGCTACACAATTGAAAACTAGGTTTTAGCGTTTATTTCATTTTTTGACAGAGTGGTACTGTAGCAGCTGTTAATTGCGAGTGAACTACAGTGGAGTCTCTCTTGTTGAATAGTTTCTGGAGCGTTTTCGCATAAGTCGACCAAAATTTTTCGGCCCCACATTTTTTCTTTATATTTTCAACTAAGCTGATATTCTCTAACTGGAATTTATATATATATGGTGGCTCACTTATGGAGTTCCACTGCATTTCTTCAATTGTGGTAAGGAAAAGAAAGAAATTATTGTCAATTGAAAACTAGTAATGTTAAATCCTAGAATAGATTTTTAACAAATAATACCACGTTTATTGAGATCTTGCATGTAGCTCCGTCCAGAAAACGTGAGGAACAATCAGTGACAGGAAAGAGTTTGAGTGCAACATATAACCTATGCTTGAAGATGAGTGGTGAGGCATGCAGGAAAGTTCAAGAGTACATCAAAACATTTTTGTTGCATATTCGGCATCACGAAAAATTGCCTGCAAACCATCAAGAATGCACCACATTCGACTGGTTAGTTTGAATAGACAAAATGTAAACATCCAGACCCTGACCCGAGGTGTATTTCCAATGAATAAAAATACAGCATTTTCTTATGATTAAGGTCTTATTTGATTTAGAATCCAGTTCTATTTCTCTTTGCATT
This sequence comes from Morbakka virulenta, assembly GCA_003991215.1. Lineage (NCBI taxonomy): Eukaryota > Metazoa > Cnidaria > Cubozoa > Carybdeida > Carukiidae > Morbakka > Morbakka virulenta. The sequence goes on from RDPX01000048.1 coordinate 1,611,433, forward strand.
TGAAAATTTGAAATCAGGGCCCTGATTAGATAGTCAATAATAACGGCAAAAATTTTGAGTGTGCAGTACCACCCACGCACCCTTTCATCAGGGCATTGATTCAAGGAGCTGTTGATTAAAAATATTACATTCAGGAATAAAGTTTTTATGGCGTTAATTTACTAAAACAGGAATTTGAAAATAATTTTTTAGCCTTCTTGGCTCGTCATACATGCTCTGTTTAGTGAAATTTCCTTAATCCCAGTTCTCCAAAAGGGCTGATTTATTGAATGCTAACAGTAGTTGTTACAAAAGAGTGTTATTTAATGCTGTTATTAAAGAATTATAAAACATAATCTTTGAAAACTTTTATAATTATTGAAATGTTCTAATTGCCTTAAATGATGATTTTTATAGAATCAAGCCTAGAATTATTAGACCTTTTCGAAAACCCTGTCATCGTGAATCACACAGGAGGTAGGTATTGATAATTTTGAAACTTTATATGGTACATTGGTAATTTTGAAATACGCTATAGGTTTTGTCACGAATTACTTACACAATCGTAGTACAGTGACATTGCACGGAAAAACAGAGCAATTTGTGAATGCGCAGCAGATCGCCTCTTCGATTGTAATTGCTTTGCTGACGTCAAAAGAAATATAGGCATGGACCAGGTAAATTGGACTCTTCTAATACGTCGTTATTAAGCGTTCGATATTGTGAATCAGCAACCTTTGATTTTAACTGATATTGAAAGCAAAACGTCAAGAGAAGGCAAGGTGATTTTTTAGAGTGCTCTAAAAATCAGTTTTAAAGTACTGGCTCATTCACGTTTATCGCATAGATCTTTATTTCTCAATTAAAAGGAGAATATTATAATATATGCCAATATCACTGCTCTTTTGAAAAGTAGGCAGAGATAAAAAAGCTATAAATCTTGACGTTTCATGTTACGTAAATTTACTGTACAACAATATGTTGGTTTTGAATCTGAAGCAAGGCAAACCTGTGTGTTTACTGCTTAAAACCGTGCCAAAGAGAAGAAAATTAATTAAGGCAATAAGAAACCATTGAATCGAAAATATTAATGATGTAAACCGTTATTTACCTTGGAATCCACTTAAGTATGTCACTTTTTAAATAAGTCTGTAAGAAAGGTCCGAGTAGATTAGGGCTACTAACAGGAATTTGGCCGATACTCGCCACCAATATCACCCTTGACCCATTCAAAATCTTGTCACGTCGTGATTTATACCTGCATGGCAATTTTGACGATGCAATAAAAAATTGTAAGTCAAACAGGATTTGCGAAAAACAAATGTGTGAAGAATATATATATAATAAATAAATCCAGTAGGTATACTGTGTTTTCGATCATTCTTGTTTACAGGTCATCAAGTGTGTCATTTTTGCTTTTTAATGTTAACTAAAATAGCTCAGAGTGTCCTTTATGTATTTTACACCACTAACACTCCAAAAGCTTCTATAATCTTATTATTCAAATGGCCATGGCTAGAGATGAAGAATGAAAGGAGGAGTACTATACTATGGAATCAGGATCAACCGTGCTTTGTCAATGGGGATAAAAAGGGAAGGATGTTGTGTGTATTTTAGGAAATTAGAGGGGACACCTCCTAAAGAGAGTTCGTAGTATTTAAAGGAATATTTATAAACTTAAATGAGATTTTTGTTTTAATTTTTGGCCCATGATGTTTATTGAAAAACCATTTTAATTACAGAATGATTTGTCGAATAAATAATAAGAGGCACAAAACTTAAACATTGGAATTTATATCACGTTCATGTTGGTTAATAGCTATTTCCATGGAACTCGACTGGACAAAAACACCAGAATAAGAAACCTAAGTCAAATGGCGTTTTATTAATAATGAAACAAAGAGAAGATCGAGAAAGACCGTCACTCTTTGTGACTGGCCGTCTAAAACAATAGAAGACCACACAAATTATTTTTGTCTACAAAGAGGAGATGATGAAAGATGAACATAAATTGCCTCCAATGCTTCCATATTTCCAGCTCTCTGGCCACCAAAATGAATATGATTTCAATTGCGGTATTTAAACATGATTTGGCATGAAGAATACGACATCGCATTGAACTTTTTTGCCCCTGGCTTGTCCAATGTTTTAGACTTAATTTTTAGCCTTGCTATATAAGTGTTAAGTGAGGCCCTGTTGCATTTGTTTCTATGTAAGAAGGATATCATTCTGGTGTTTTGTTTACGTAGTACAGTGAAACAAAGCGACTATAAAAGCGGGTGTAGCTTGTATACTAACTCTATGCTGAACAACGGGGTCTGAGAGGTGGCACCTTCTTACTGGTCAAAAAATGGTCGAAGGAGAAAGTTTCTTTTCACGATCTGATGGGACCATGTATCCCAAGGCCTTTTTTGTCCAAAGCCTTTTTGCGAAAGTTTGTATCTTTTACCAGGCCGATTACTTCACGCTCACTAACAATGATTAAATAATGTCAGTCTAATGCTAGTTAACGGTTTCAATGTCATTAAGCACATTTTTCTTTACTTTTTTTACTTCTTATACTTTTAATGAGTGAAGCTGTTATAGTATATATTATATTTATGTATATATACTTGGTTGATGAAATATACGTACACTATAGTAAAGTACTTTGTATTCATATGTGTTGTATACACATTGTATATTTCTATTTATCAAGGGTGTTAGTTTCTCGTGCCTCCGGCCAAGAAATGTCTGAATTGATGGGTTTTTCCAAACTTTTATTGCCTTTTAATGATAAGTTAAAAGCTTGAAGGGCACTAACTTTGACCTGGTAAGGAACTTCACAACAGTCACTGGTATCTCCTTTGATATAGTCTCCTGTTTTGCAGACTTGAAGCAACTGCTTGGCATGCTAGACTTTAAATCCAATCGAAACTTTTTGCACATTTCGTCAAAGATCATTGACAGGCCTGATGTATATATGTGCATTTTTTATGAACACTTCCCAATGAATATTTCAAATAGTCGTATTGAATCATTGTCAGCAGAATTTGAAGAAAAAAATTGATTCGCTGTCTTTTAGTATGTGTTATTTCTTATTTTCTTATTTCTTTTTGTAGGTCATTTCCTCCCAAATACTTCGCAAGAGAAAAAAGTTTATCAATCATTCCTTCAAAATTTTATTGGATAAGAACAAATCCGCATCATTGTAGTTAGATTTGGGGTTTTAGAGTTTTACTTTTGTAACGTACCATGTTGTAAGCATCCACCCAACCTGATATCTTCCCACGAAAAGGAGTCGTATTAAAATTGCTTCGACAAAGTGCATTAGTATTAACTTTTTAGGAACTGGATATTGTTTCAGGCCAACCAAACTGATCTTTAAGCCTTTTGCATGACATTTATTAATTTCCTGTTATTGATTACATCATGCCCCTGAAATTTGAAAATTGGGACGCAGTGTATTACACAGGACACAGGTATCATAAAAAGGATTTTCTACCATTTAGCATTCTATTAGAACTTAGTTCTAATAGAAACTGTCCTTATAACAAGCAATTTTATTAGCAGGAAATTACTTTTCTTCTGTCAACCACATTTGCACCATAGTCCCTGTGTTTTGATAACTATTTCAAGATATTATCATGGAATCACTGACTTGGTTTCCACTTGGAAAAGATAGGAAATTGAAAACAGGATATGGAAAATTATAATCCGAAATATGCAAAGGAAAATGAATGCATGGTTTGTTTTTTCGTAAGTATTTGCAGAAACTATTCCATTGCCTTGCTTGCATAATTAAGGCATAAAACGGTTCTGTGGGTATAAGAAAGGAAATTGCATGTCATCTTAACCTATAATTATCAATGCAAATGAGATTGATACCTCAAACAAAACAGTCCTTAATATTGTTATTGATTTAGGTAAAAAGGTAAACCACTCCATTTAACGCATTCATTGATAGTAAATTCGCATTAAGAAAAGAATAAATAAATTTTTAGCCATTGCTTTAGATTGACGATGAGAAACTGCTTTCAAAAAACCTAGAATTATTTTATCCAGCTCAACAAACATTGCCCACTGAAAAATGCATTGAAAAGACCACCAGAAAAATCAAAGGAGAAAAGCAAGAGAGAGAGTGGTGGTGGTGGGGGGGCATTCCTTAAGAAATGTAAGACAGAATAAATTAGAATCGACCGAAGTCATTAATTAATCAAGTTGAAAGATTAAGGACATATCATCTTAACCCCATTGTCAGGTAATAGATTATCATGGAGCCGCCTAATCTGTACGTAGAGACTTGTGACCAATGCCTTTTTGGTGTTACTTGAAAATTTTGTGCTTTGTCTAAATCTGTGGTGTTATCAGCCAGCCATTAAGTATCGGTCTTATGTAGTATGGAAGAAGAAACGGTAATTTTTAAACAATAATCGAGAGTTATTTTAGACAATTTAGAATTTATTTTAATTATTTAAACTATTTCATACGTTCGCTCGAAGAGTGGTAACACATGTAATGACAATTGATTTAGTCTTGCTGTCTGTCTCTCTATACAATGTAAGAATGAGTGTACCACCCACAATATATACTCAACTACTTAGCATGCATCTTGTTCTATACCCTCTTTTCTTAATCCGAAGCTGTATTATAAGTCTGATACCCAATATCTTTCCCTCATTGATTGATACTCTATCACCCCACCATCCCCCAGCATCCTACGTATCTTTAGCATGATCATATGCCAGCTCTTGTTTGGTAGGAAACTCTGCACAATTCTCGTTTATATGGCCACTAGTTCCGCCCAAGCTTATTGAGATTTTGAGGAGACAGGAGACAACAGTACACTAAAAAATAAAAGTTGACAAGTGCAGTATGCTAACAGGAAATTTGGCCCATTAACTTTGGGCAGCTGCTTAAATTGAGGTGGACTGTTAAAGAAGTAGTAACCCGTGTTATAGTTAATAATAATGCCAAGATGCGGAAAAAATGGTACCTGACATAGGTGTATCTTTGTCAATGATTATCATCAATCAAGATTGGTGAACTGTAAGTTTGTATTTTCAGTAGCAGAGGTCCAAGTGCCATCTGGACAGTACATCAACCAACAGGCCTTGTAGTTTAGTGTAAATTGTAGACTTGATCACCAACAGAAAAACACATGTAATGCATCTAATGTGGCTTTAACTTTTCACTGATGGATGGGTAAAATTCTGCAATGTCAAACTTGATAAACCTAGCTTTCCTTTTGTTTGGTATTAGATTAAACCACTCAATAACTGCTTGTGTGTTTCTCCATTGATTCACACCATTGTTTTGTAATAGTTTAGCGTTTATACGTGCAAGGTATTCTTTCGAAATAATTCCTACTTCTGATTTGGCTGGGTTAATTAGACGGCATGGAAGCTTATTTTTGAAATTTTCCTTATGGTCTTTTAATGTGATGTAAGCTGATGGGTTAGCGTAACATTCCATTTTCTGTTCGAGATTGAGGCTTCTGGCGAGTTGTTTTGCTTCTTTATTAATACTTAGCTTCATTTCAGCATTAGCTTTTTGATATGACTTGGTTACATTCTCCTTCAGCAACTTGTTGTACTTTTCTAGCGGTAATTCGTAGATATTACTAGTTTTATCGGCGAAAATCAGTAAATTTTTACAAGAGTTTATATGTTTCACATCGTCTTTCAGTCTACATAAAAATTTGTTTGTGTTATTCTGAAATTGTATATTTTTTATCATATTATACATATCTACCTCGAATCCAGTAAGTAAATTATGTGCTGGTGGTGTATTCCAAGATTTAAATCCAAAATCTACTTCAGAATCCTTACTATTTTCATCCAGATCGTTATCGAAAAAATAGGCTCTCCATCTGAGTCGCTTTAAAAAACTTTCGACTTTTTCTGTAAGTAACTTTATGTACTGGTGTTTTGTTGGTAGCGGAATGTTTTTCAACGAGTAGTTGTAGTTTGTTGGATTCATTTGTCTGTGGTGTATCTTGTAGTAGTGAAATTAGAATAGAGTGCTCAACAAAATAGGAGCGTATGATAGTAATATTAGTAAAGTATACCAATGTTCACTGAGAGTGCTCAATGTTTCCAGAGCGTTTATAAATCCAGTAAAGCATACAAAATAACTAGACAAATTTAGCAGTTACTACTAGTTTCATGTTTTCTTAACAATCTTCAAACTGCAATGAATTACTACAACATTTCGTGTATTATAAAGATGCATGGTAATTATGGAACACTCAATAGAACACTCGATAGAATTATGGAACACTCAGGCAAACAATGGCTATGCACGATGGTCAATTACATACCGCGCACTGACAAACAATGTCGCTTCCCCTCGCGTGGGAGTGTGTAAAAATGTTCATAGCATGATGCTTACGGGGTCTATTTGACATTTCCGATAATATATTTATTACGGTGGCGACATTTACTAATCAGTTCGTTGCGTTTATTCAAAAGCTGCTCAGAGTCTGATTTTATTATGCATATTTTTTCGCATAAGCACAAGTCACAACGTCTAGTACCACAAACATAGGGGAATGTTTTAACAGCTATTGACCAATTAATTTTAAACGGTGCTTTATCATCCTTTAGTTTCCATACTAACTTAGAAAGTTCGGTATCATTCTGGTAGGAGCGATTACGGAACGATTTAGTGTGGTTGTTGTATCGATATTTAAATTCGCTTTCTGATGTGCCATAATACGTAAATAAATTATCTTGAGTAACTACTTCAGCTTTGTACACAATGTTTGTAGATAAACAACTACCATTGAGAGGACAGTTCTCCTTATTCCTGCAGTTGCAAGGTCTTGTTTCTTCTTTGAACTCATTATTAATAATTTTGTTGTTATGCTTTTTAATTATGCGTGACATGTTAGGTGTACAAGAATAGCTTAACTTAAGGGTGTTGCGATTAAATATCTTGTGCAATTTGTTATCTTTTTGGAAATGTTTGTTAATTAAACTCAAGAAAGTTTTACCAATGTTAGATTTCACATTTCTGCTAAAGGGTGGGTTAAACCATATTACGTTTCTCAAGCGTTGCCTGCGTGCTTTGACATCATCAGTAGCTCGGCTAAATGTAAGGTCATGCTGGAAACCACTTTCAACCAGAGACTTTTCGTAGATATCTTTAACTTTATTAAATTCTTCCTCGTTACACGATAAGTCAGATATGCGTTTGTTAATCATTGATGGTAATTTATTGGTGATGCTGGGGGGGTGGTTTGATTTAGCATTAATATACTTAATTGAATTGTTTGGTTTTCGGTAAGGGTAGTATTTCCCGGTTTCCAAGTCAAAGGTGACGTCAAGAAATTCAGTTGTTTTGAGGTTAACATCAATAGTGATTGATAGCCCTTCGTTCTTAAAAACCTGGATTATTTTCTTGCGAAGTTTATCCAATTTGGGGCCATTTGCATTCTGGTTTGTAACTTTATGTATACCCTTGAGTATACTTTTATTCATTTCTTCATTTATAAAATATAAATGAATACTTTATCCTCTTGAGTGTACCATAATTACCATGCATCTTTATAATACACGAAATTTTGTAGCAATCCATTGCAGTTTGAAGATTGTTAAGAAAACATTAAACTAGTAGTAACTGCTAAATTTGTCTAGTTATTTTGTATACTATACTCGATTTATAAACGTTCTGGAAACATTGAGCACTCTTAGTGAACATTGGTATACTTTACTAATATTACTATATATATATATCTATATATATATATGTGTGTGTGTGTATGTATGTGTGTCTGATTAATTTGTGTTTTTCCACAACGCTGGGTTTCATGGGTAAGGTCAAATCATCGTATGGATAAATTTTACTAGGCTGAAAAAATATCACAAGTAAAAAACAGCACCAAATTCCTAAGTAATGTCCTGTTTTGAAATAAACTTATTCCTGTGTCGGCATTTCAATACCAACTGACCGCTTTTTTTCGATAGCTCATTGGATCAGATCGACTACTCAGTACTTTCTCTGTCGAATACAAATCACACTTTTGTGTACCACAAACAGAAGGCATTGAAACTGTCACAATACTTAACTCCACATTAAAATCGATATTCTTATCTGTTTGGTCCCATTGGTATTTTGACAATTCTGTGCCATTTTACTAGCGTCAATGATTGAAAGACCCTTTGTGGTTACTAAACTGTTGTCTGAATGTTCCTTCACATAAACCAAGATAATCGATAGACCCAGCTCTACCGGCTTCTCATCCTTTTTAGTCAGGTGTTTCTGCATACATTTACCATCCACTTGACATTCATCTTAGTTCTAAAATTACAGTCTTGCATCGATTTGGGCTTAATCTTCTAAACTTGGGCGGTATGTTTTAGTGTCACGGTCAACATATTTGGTGTACAACTATAAATAAGTTTAAATGTGTTGTTATTGAAGATCTCACGGTACTTATTGTGTCTAGGAAATTGTTATTGGATGAGGTGTAAAAATTTTTTACCAGTGCTGGTTTCATCGCTCCTGTTAAATGGTGGGTTAAGCCAGATTATTTTTCTCCTTTTTGCCCGGGAACGTTGTGTAAATCTTTCAAATGAGCTTTTTCATATGAGGGAGTTGCATTCTTAAGTGCCTCTTAATTACATGATATGCTTGCTACGCTTCTGGAAATCATTTTTTGTATTTGCTTTATCATAGGGGGGGGGGAGAGATAAGGGGAAGCATTTGTTCCTTCATTTACCCATCTGCAAAAATTATCTAAAAATGTTCTGCCTCCCTCTCTTGTTCCTTGTATTTTCCCTAATAAAATGGTAGTTTCTAGCCCTCCTTTACGTATAATGTGACCTAAAAATCGTGACTGATTTAAATGTCTTTTAGATTGTGTCATTACTAATACTTCATTCGTTACTTTTCCTGTCAGTCCACGAGATTTTTAACATGGGACGGAAGAACCACATTTCTGCTGCTTAAATACTTTTTTTCATTGTTTCGCTTATAATTCCGCATTCACCTCCGTACGTCAAAACAGGTAAAAATGGTAAGCTATAAATGATTCTTTTTCGTAATTCTAATGTTAACTTTCGATTTGTAATGATAAGCCAGAGCTTACCGAAAGCATCTTTCGCCATACCACTTTACGTTTTTTGTCTTCATCACATCTATCATGAGATGTAATTATGCTACTCAAATAGTTGAGTTTATCTACTTGCTTTATTTGTTCGTTATATTTCATTACTGAACAAACTTTCCTTTTTACATCTTTTGAAATGATAATGCATTTGGTTTTCTTGTGGTTCAGGGCAAGTCCTTCCTTACTACTCTACTACTTTTTAAAATTACTTTTTTATGTATGTATGTACGTAAGTATGTACGTACGTATGTATGTATTTATTTATGTAATATTGTCTTAATGACTGAAATAAAAGAAAATAATTCAGAAATCGGATAGAAGCCTGCAATGCCGAATTTGATAAGCTTACAATTCATATATATAAAGTCAATAAATAAAAAATGAAAGGAAATGCAAAATAAGATGTAGCCTGTAGTTGTTAAGTAAAATGCAAGACTTTTTTCTTAGAAATAATGAGAGGTGAACGCAGGCATTCACATTGTGATTAGAGGTGTCATTTTACGGTAAAGCTCTCTTTACTGCTTCAACTAAAATACTACTTCTTTGACCAAATTCACTACTGAAAAAAGAAAGAAAGGAATATCAAGAGAATAGAAATTTACTTTTCAAAACATTTTATTCAACCAAAAGATGGCCTGATAGCATTGATTGGTACCTAGCGTACGGGCCTAATAAATACAAAGCAAACGATGACACCAATGAAAGGTAGAGGATACTTCCTGTATCTCTCTTGGTGTAATAACAAGGTTCGACCTGTGTTTTATTCTAAAAGTTTGACAGAAAAATAGTACATAGCCCTAGTAATAAATGCTAGTAATTTTTACCTTATTTTATCGATGTATGGTAACGATGGTAATATGGAATCGACTGCTAACTGTTTTAAATAATTACAAAATGGCGCCAACAACTGCTTTTTAGCAACTTTCTTGGCAGCCTTTTTGATACAGTCGTCGTTCTCATAACTATTTTCAACTAGTTTCAATAAATCATACAAAGTGGCTATGGTTAAAGTCTGGACACCTTCTTCTTCGGCATAAAACCGAGTGATTTGTGGTGAATCTGATGTTAAATCTTTTATAATCGGAGAAAATAGACGAACAGTTAAATGAATGATCTCACTTTTTTTCCTAAACTGTTGTAAAGCCAGGGCTGACTTTGGAAGGTCGATTAAGCTAATTTTTATTAAATTTGATAGATTTTCAGGCTGAAGAAGACGCTTTAAGAACTTTTTTCTTTTGGTACTGATATCAGTGTTGTTGACAGTTAAATTTGTATTTCTTTTTGTAAAATTCCCAGAATCCCTTTTTCTCTCTTCTTCCATCTGGTAACTGGTTTCATGTAAAGGAAGATTCTCACTAGATGAATTCATCTCAGGAACCGTAGAAAATATCTTATCATCTGTGACTGATGATGTGTAGGCATTACTTTGTTTAGCTAAAGTTGTGTCAGCATTGTGGTTTTGGCATGGTGCTCTATTATCATACAAGCTATTAACATCATTGCCTCTTTCAAGAGGGTTATGGTTGCCTGTAAATTCTCTGTTTTCAATTATTGGTATATCATTGAGTTTTGTATGAAACTTTTCACCAGTGGTCAATTCTCTTTTAATCGCTGAATATACAGAATCAAAATTTTCATCAAGTACTTCAATTAATTCTTCAAAGCTCCTAGGATATAGTTTCTCTCTGCTGTAGTAAGAATTTCTTGCAATATTTCTATTATATTCAATGTCCTGGCTGGTTGAAAGATTTTCAAGGCTTTCATCCTTTACTCTTTCATCACTTGTTTCAATGACGATGCCCTCCTCTACCATATTTGTTTCCCTTTGGTTTCTTGCCTCTTTTAAAGATACAATAAAATCAGTCTGCAACTCATGAAACGACTTTTCCGTGATTTGAATCTTTTCGGCTACAGTTTTCAGATCAACGTCAAGATTTTTTGCAATTAAAAGAACGTCATCGTTTGGATTTAGTTTTCGTACAGATTTAACTGTTTTAGAAATGACACCCTTTACTTTCAGAAAATACTTTTTTCTTTTCAAGTCACTTGTTTCATGTCTTGGATATCCAATTCTTATCTTGTTTTTCATCTCCAAAAATTCAGAAATATTTAAATTTGTAATTGTTTTTGGGTTTTGACGAAAGTGTGCGGAGAGCATGTCTTTCAAATTCTTTATCAGCAATTCCTTAAAACAAAACAGTTGAGAGTGCTCCTTACGAAACAAATTCCTCCTTTTATTTTCGATTCCAATATCTGTCAATTCCTTTAAAAACTCCTTTTTGCGTCTAGTTAAATACAATACTAAAGCACTTAGAAGTTCAGCCTGTAAGCTACTTTGATGTTGAACGCGTGAAATGGAAATTTCTTCGACTATTGAAGAAACTGTTTCTTTTACAAGAACCTTCTTTGCTGAAAGTCCACTTTTGTCTTGTGATACCTTTGCAAGAAACTCCTCAAATTTATTTGTAAAATCATCGTACATTTCGAAATGGAACAAATTCTCTTCTTCATCTGCAGAAAGGACAAGGGAAAGATTTTTAGACATTGTTTCCTTTGCATATTGCGTTTCAATGCACACTGTAATTCTTAATTCCTTTGAAATTTCTTCCACATCCTGTACTAGAGCAACTATCCCTGTTAATATCTGACGAACAGAACTTAGTGATGTTCTAATTTCACTAGTATTCTGCTTTAACTCGACTATCGATTTTCGTAAGTTGCGTAGAAAACTGAAAAAAATCCCCATACCACCATTCCCATATCACTAACAATCTGAAATGGGAACAATTCAGTTTTGATACAGTGTTATAAATTCGTCCAGAAATGTAATTTGCTCATCCATTAGCCCATTAGCTCATCCATGGTACTAACAAGTGGCTTTCATACTCCATTCCAATGCTGTCTAGTCTTCAGACAATAGTATGCTGGTTTCCTTTTTAAACTTTCTATCGCCCTTGCAATTAAGCTAAACTACACTTCAGTCGGTGGCCAGCAAAAATACCAGGAACTTGTGTAATAAAATCAGAAAATATCAAGTGCTAACAAGGAGATTTTTGAAATATAATTTGTATCCTACACAGACTCTTACATCACAATATTTCAAATTTTATTTAATTTTACGTTTTTTGAGTTTGGATTGATCCCAATAAAACTGTTTTGAATTTTTCAAAATAATGTTCCATGTCAATACGCACACCCTCACCTTTTTGAAAAACTGGTACCAGCAAATTGACGCGTCTCCAATGTTTACGAGCATTTCATTTTGTTGTGAGTGCGAAATCTTCCATTCTTGACGAAGAAAACACTTGTTTGGAGTAAAATGAGAAAAATTACTTTTTAAAACTTAATTTTCCTAAAATCGATAAAGATCAAAGAAACTTTTATTTTTTTAATTTTGTTTTATTTATTGGTAATTATTTTGACTATGGTGCGTCAACGTAAAACCAAGGAATATTTTCAAACGTTTATAACCAAAATGAGGCCAATAACCCCTTTATTCTTGTAATGTTTTTTCCCTAAACCGATATTGTATGGAAATTTTTTCCTACCACTTACTTTCTGCCTAAGGACGACCTTCATACTTCCAAATCCCATTTCATTCCTCATTTTCTGGACTCTCTTAGATAAGACTTTCAATTAACTTTTACATTATTAAGTGGCTGTTGGAAACCTTATCAGAGAAATGACAAAGTACAAAAATATTTAAGAAATAAAATATTTTTGATCGTATATATACTTTATGCTATTTAGTCCTGGGTACTGACGGTAAAATGCATCCAGGCAAAGTCCCGGGGTTGTCTGGAGTTAGTAAACCCAAACTAACTTCTATAAAATGCAGACAAGTGACTGTGAAGCACTGGCGGTCGTTCGGCGCCATAAAACCGCGCGGGTCACTGATGCCTTGTAGGGGTTCCTTTTTTAGGCAAAGGCTAGGAGAATAAACTTCAAATTCAAATCAATCCATTGCCTTGTGAGTGGGTCTTGGGTGACCAAAAGCTAGACCCACCGCTGAAACTGTGGTTTGTGTCAGCAGAGCATCCGACCATAAAAATCGCTGCTACGAACAAAATGCCTGTGTCTACACAAATCCAGAATAATGCTAGGGCGTTCCCTATCAGCGACGTGCACCGGGAACACCCGACTTATGCGAGAAGTGGACAAGGCGTACCATGAAAACCGAGGTCATGGCTAAAGAAGGTAGAGGAACTCAAGTTCACCGACTGGAACGTGGGATCCGTGACTGCTAGAGGAAGAGAGACAGCCGAAGTCTGCAAGAGAAGCAACATCGACATCCTCTGTGTACAGGAAACAAAATGAAATGGAAAGAGTGTAAGAGAACTGTTTGAAGGATACAAAATATATTACAGTGGAGAAGAGAACAGAAGAAATGAAGTTGGAATCATATTGAGCTCAAAACACAAGGAAAGAGTCACCGAGATGAAACGAGTGTCAGACAGACTGATGAAGATGAAGCTGGTGATTGCCGGTGAGCCTCTAAACATTGTTTCAGCATATGCACCACAGTTAGGAGAGACAGACGAAGAAAAGGAAATGTTCATGGAGAACTTTGAGAGATTAATACAAGATATACCTGGGAGCAAGAGGGTCCTTGTGGGAGCTGACCTAAATGGAGATGTGGGCAAAAGATCAGATGGGAACCAAAGAGTGCACGGTGGAAAAGGATATGGTCAGAGAAATGAAGAGAATCCTAGAATGTGCTGAAACCCTCGATATTGCAGTTGTAATTACCTACTACCCAAAGAGAGCTGAACATCTAATCACATACAAGAGTGGGCAACATGCTACAGAAATTGACCATGTGATGATAAGAAGAGTGGGCCTGAAGAATGTCAAGAACTGTACGGTCATTCCAGGAGAGGCAACTGTGGTCAGCATGGACTCCTTTGTGTGGTGCTTAAGATTAGGCAAGAGAAAAAACAAAAGAACAAGACTTCAAAACAGATCAAGATATGGAATCTGAAAAGGAACAAGATCATCGAGTTCCAAGAAAAAGTGAGAGGAAAACAAATATCAGGAATGGAGACAGCTCAAGAAAACTGGCACTCAATGAAAAGTGCCCTACTGGAAGCAGCGGAAGAGGGAATTGGTTCCACAAAAGGAGGATGGTACCAAGAATAGGAGACAGTGGTGGAGCACAGAAGTGCAAGATACTATTGGAAAGAAAAAGATAGCCTTCAAGGCATGGCATAGTGACATGAGAGAATTCTTGAGAGATGAGTATAAAAGACCAAGAGGGAGGCTGAAAGAGCTGTGGCCAAGGCCAAGGAGGAGGCATGTAGGGAATGGTATAAAAAGATGGAGACCAAGGAAGGAAAGAGAATGTTATACAAAGTGGCAAAACAAAGAGCACAAAGTAGACAGGACGTGGGAGAGGTATCGGTGATAAAGGACAAAGATGGAATCTTTCTGACAGATGAGAATGAGATTAAGGAAAGATGGAAGTAGCACTTCAGCAACTTGTTGAATGTGGAAACTGAAAGGGAACTACTCCAGGAATGCCAACTGGTTGAAGGCCCGCTACCTGATATTAGCGAGAAGTAGAAGAAGGGATGAGGAAAATGAAAAGCGGGAAGGCGACAGGGTGCTCTGGACTACCAGTATACTTGCTAAGGTACCCAGGCAAGGAGGGCACGCATATGGTCACTTAACTGCTGCGAAAAGTATGGAGCAAAGAGAAAATGCCAGCAGAGTGAAAAGTAAGTGAACTAGTCACCATTTACAAAAGAAAGGGAGACCCACTGGACTGCGGGAACTTAGGGGCATCAAGCTCCTAGAATATGTTATGAAGATACAGGAGAAGGTAATAGAGGGAAGGTTGAGTGGAATGGTAACAGTAAATGATATGCAGTTTGGCTTTAGTCCAGGTAAAGGGCCAATGAACACTGTCTTTATTTTTAGGCAACAACAGGAAAAGCATCTTAAAGTAAATAAGAACCTTTACTTCGCTTGACTTGGAGAAGGCATATGACCAAGTTCCTAGAGATCTGGTTTACTGGTGCCTCAGACAGCGAAAAGTCTCAGAGAAGCTTATAAGGATGGTGAAAACCACATATCAAGGAGCAAGGACAGTCGTGAGAACAAAATATGGCATAACTGTCGAGTTTACTATCAGAGTCGGTCTGCACCAAAGGTCTGGACTTAGCCCCTCTTTGTTGTGGTACTGGACGTCATTAATGAGGACTTCTGCACAGGCCTCCCAGGGGAGCTACTGTTTGCAGACGACGTAGCGGTAGTAGCAGACAGTGAGAAAGAACTGCAGAGAAGATGGTTGAGGTGGCAGGTTGAGACGGAGAGCAGGGGTTTGAAGGTAAACACCAAAAAGACTGAAGTCATGGTACGTAGCAGGAAGGATGTGATACTAAACATCAAAGACAAGACCAATGCTAGGCTTAAGCAGGTCCAGGAGTTCAAATACCTTGGAGTGACCGTAGATGCCAGGGGAGGGTTGCATGTGGCTGTAAGAGCTAGAGTGGCAGCAACATGGAACAGGTGGAGAGAGTGCTGTGAGGTATTATCAGTGACAGGACGATGCCTAGGTAACTCAAGGTATAGCTTTACATAACCATAATACGACCTTTTCTCCTGTATGGTGCAGAATTGTGGACAATGGGAAAGAAGAAGGAGACCGTACTGGAAGCAACTGAAACGAGGATGTTGGGAAGAATCAAAAGCGTGACACTGAGGGACTGAGAAAAAAGCAATGACATCAGGAGAGAACTAGGAGTGAGTGACACCAATCGGAAGGTCAAGGAGAAAAGAATGAGATGGCACGGACATTAGAGGAGGGAAGAAGGACACCTAGTAAAAGAAGCTCTGGAAAGTATAGTACCATGAAGAAGGCCGAGAGGAAGACCAAAGAAGCGATGGAGAGATAATGTGAAAGAGGAAATGAGCTAATTTGGGGTTTATCAGGAGGAGGCCCTGGAAAGAGAAATCTGGATGTGGAAGACCCGGGCGACTGACCCTGTGGGGCCGGCAGTCATAAAGGAGAAGAAGAAATATATTTTATACTATTTATATTTCACAAAAATGAAAAATATACCTTGCAAATTTTGGGAGGGGGAAAGGCAAATCCCGAAGAATCAAATTCAAATGAGTATGTGCAAAAATAACTTTGAAAAATATTTACAACTTAAGTAATATGAGCTATCCATGCTCTTCGTAGTCAGGCCTGTAAGGTAGTTTTGTATCACCTTCTTAAGGAACCTTGCATGTATATACATGCAATGTTTTTTAAGAAGATGATACGTCATCACTTATTGTCAGGTTAGCCTTCTTTGAAAGAATTGCCAAGTGAATATCTGACCTACTGATGTTGGAGTATTTTGAGTTTCCAACAAAAGAGCACAACAGTAGCATAAAAAATTCAAATAAAAAATTCTGTTACAAAGAGAAATACTTGGTCTTTCTGATTCTGGAAGTGTCCGCATTGTGACCTAAACAAGCATTAACATACAATCAGGTATTGATAAATTGAACACACATTTTACACTTTCCTACAACTTCATATCCTCTCCGTCTATGTATTATTTTTACAATTTCCTTGCCCTCAATGTTTTTAGAGATCCGTTGTTATGGCCTTGAAAGGGAAGATGTCATTCTGTAGGAGACATGTGGACCCCAAGCAGGAATCTAATGGCATCAATGTAGACCACAAACCGTCGTTACAGATCTTTCTGTGAAAATAGCCTGCTGCGTTACCATGCCTCCGGATATACTCTATTCTGGCTAATATAGGGCAGCCTGAAAGAATATGGTCAATGGTCTCTTCATATTCATTGTAACCTCGGTACTGGGAATCTGTTGAAATATGGTCTTGTAGCAAAGTCTTACTCTTGTGCTCCTATCACCTTTTTATCATGTGCTGCTTACAAACCTGCACTGTATGATCATTTGTAAGTCTAATTTTTCTCTACCTCTGGTTTGTTCATTCTTGTGGAATACTTGTCTTGCATTGCGCTTTTTCATTTCCCCTGTCATCTTTTTATCTCTTTTCTTTGCTTCCTGTTGGGTATCCCTGGCCAACTCTGTAACTGGTTGTTTACATATTTGTGCTACGTTTGAAATATTTAGCTCTTGTGTGTACTTTTTAGCTTGTTTTCAGTTGAAATGCAGCTTTTTTTTCTTTATTTTTCTTTTTGTTTTATGTAATATTTTGTTCTGTGTGAGCCATTTATACCGATCTTTCTTGGTAAATGCAGTCTTTCAATATCCGTTTTTGGGTATTGTATCATTCGGATGTCAATAATTTTATGGTCTTTGTGTCCAGGACTTTTTTATTCTCTACTTTGCTGGCTGATAATTTTGAAGCTGTATGTGTGAACTGGGACTCATACGTTGGCAGTGGATTCAATCTCGTTTGCAACATTTATTTCCCTCTTGCTTGCAATTCTCATTCTCCAGTAGTATTCCTTTCTGCGTTTTTCTTTCTTTGCATATTTACCAAGTTCAAATTGCATACAGATAGACTTCACCATCCGGGAGTTCTTTTTCTTCACATCTAGTTATTTCTCTCTCTTCAAGGTAAGAAGACCACCCTCTCTACGACCACCCTCTCTACGACCAAACTCCATCTCAATGTCTGTACTGAAGAGGTGTACCATATTCACAGGTGAATTTATCTGTTCTTTATTCTTAACAAGCAACTTTAGCCAAGCTGTCACCCAGAAATATCCCCCTCTTTTCATCAACATCACAAAAGTATTTTTCAGTAGATGTTATTGAAAGCTTCCACTGATGCATACTTCTTTGCAGGACGTTTCTCACATTCTCTGCAATCCCAAGCATACACTCACTGATCCAGTTATGGAGAACAAAGTAATAAGCTTTCTTATGATCTATCCATGACAGTCAGATTAGTAGGTCTTTTCCTAGAGTCTCTCAATTGGAGTCTTCTCAATTAACAGTTGATCTTTTGTGCCATGACTCCCCCTCCTACGTTTAATTTGTTCTTTTGGTAGAAGATTCTCTTTCTAAATAGATGTACACCTCTTTTATTCCTGTCAAGAGCTTTAACATTAACGTAAAGCACGTAATAGTGCGATAGTTTTTCCCTGCCTTACCTTTCCCAGGGTCTTTTTGACACAACATTGTAAGACCATATGTCATCCATGTAGATAAATTATTTTCACCCTCTATTATCTTATTCAGCTGGCAAGAAACTCTCATATGAAGATTATTAAGGATTTTGATCATCATTTGACCTTGAACATCATCTTTCCCTAGTGCTTTCCAATTCGGAATCTTTCGACAGTGTGTCTGTACATTTGCAACACTTAACCTCACCATTTTCTGAGGGTGTTGGCCATTATTCTCCTTCTTTAGATCCTTTAACCACCCAGCCTCTATTATGTTCTTTTACGACGTTTCAGATGTAATCCCTAAACCTTCTACACCCTTGAGCATCATGCACATCATTTGAACTATTTCCTTCTACATTTAGTTCTCGATATATCTTTGTCTAATCAACATTAAGCATCCTGCTCTGTCTGAATTGAGTGATACTCAGCTCATATACTTTGATCTTTGCGTTCTTTACAATCACCCCTCTACTCTATATTTTGCTTCCAGATTTTTCATTTTACTTTGTTTCTCTGTTCCAAGTACACCTTTCTTTTCTCTCTGCGGCAAGTTGATCTCCTGTTTTAATCTTTCAATATCGTCTTCGATACTACGTTTCCATCCTGGTTCCTCTTTCTTCCTGTATGTGATTTTCTTCAAGTTTAGCTATTCTGCAACCCACACACCTAAGGCCATGATTAGGTCATTCGTTTTCTTGTTGTTGCTAGTTGATGTTGCTGTATCTTATAGTTTTTTTCTCAACTTTTTAAAACGTCATTCCAGTTGTTTTAAAACGCAGTTGTTCTTCCTGCTGCTATTATTTCTTTTAATTGCTCAATTATCTGTTTCTGTTCTTGGTCCGACTCAACATCATTAGTTTTAGCTTCAGTTAAATTGTCTTGTTATAACAACCTCATCTACCGGATTATTATACTTCCCCGTGGTCGTTTCCAACCTCGGTTCCCTCATTCAAAAGTTAATCTTAAGCCTCATTCTCCAGAATATTATCCTCGTTTCGTAATTCATCTTGTATTTTCCTATTAATCGTTTCCAACTCAACCATCCGTTCTTTCTGATGGACCTCGCCTGCTCACTTACACGCTGTTCCGTTAAGTCAAATATGCCATTTACTGTTCATTCTTTAAACATTCTTTGTATGTAGCATCAAGAAAGTTCTTCTTCTTCATTAAAAGGATTACTTCTATAAAAGCATCCCATAACTACCTTATTTACTTCTTTATTGCATTTCATCCTTGGAGTAGTAGGATAACGACCAAGTCTCAGCTGCTCACCCGAGAAACATCTGTGGGACGAGGAGTTTTCACGTGAAGTCCCAGCCCCATTACGTCGTTATTGGATATACTCTGATTTTACATTTGGCACTCATATCGAGGTTTTGTGAATTTAAGGTTGCACAACCACCAGTATTTTTATCGAGACAGTCTTTAGAAGGACTATTAGCAAAGACTAAAGAATTCTCCCTACCCGAGAGACAGGCTAGACCTCGCTGGACGCCGTCTAAATACCTCATGGTCTCAGGGAGCACTGCCAGGTACTATACCCTGTTCAAGGGTGACCTGGAGGTAATTGTGGCAAAGGGTTACCTCACGTCAAAACACCTCAACTGAGTGTATTTTAACAACATACCCAGGACAAATTGTTATAGAGGTTATAGTTATATATAGTTATATAGGACAATAAAATTTACACAAGCTCCATTGATGTAGATAAATATTTACCCAGAACATAAGAGTAGAACAACTGCTTCCTTTTCAATTTCTCAATTTCCCATATTTGCTAACCTTTAATTCTGAATGAAATCCTTACTTTTTTATGTCACTAGTGTACATTAGTAAAGTTAGCGTTTTCAGATCCATAAAAACGTTTAATAAAATGGTTCCTTTTTTCCTTTCTTCTTATACTTTCCGGATGTCCTAAGTTAGGGTTTCTTTTTTTTCTCAATTTTTATCATTTACGGTGAATGACCTATTAAATGCTTTGGGCGTTTATTTGTAATATCAACTTTTCTCTCAAGTACAATGAATCTGTTCCAAAACATGCGCTACAAAGAAATTCAGTTGTAAAGTTAATAATGTCTAGATCTTCGTTGTGTTCTTTATCTCCATCTTCATTAATGAGTTAAAAAGTGTTAGACCAGTGTTTGATATCTGTACAATGATAAAGATGTTGCGAGAAACTAGTCACATGTGATACAAACTGAGACAAACCAAAATTAATGTCATCAATGAGACAAAGGTTGAAGAGTAGTAGTAAGATTTTGGACCTATCAAGTAACAAACACATCTCTGAACTCGATCAAGACCAAGATAGGATAAAGGAGCACCTGTGTAGATGTAACAACAGTATTCCACACAAGGCCGGGTAGTAGATTTATAGAGATACAAGATGGTATAAAAAGTACTCTCTAGTATAACTCAAGGAACCCAACGTCTTACAAGGAGAAACCAATATATTGAGTATAAGAACTCTAATATTGATCTGAACAAAGTGACAAACCAAGCACTCTCATTGAGTAGTCACTTATTTTCTCCTTCTCTGACACCTTGAAGGTCAGCTTTCAGTTCGTCCGCAGGTTTGACTTGTTCCTGCTGAGTTGCCTTGTGGCCACAAACTGAAGCAAATTACAAGGAAGATCATTGGCCTAAAAAGAAATAGTTGGACGAAGAATAGAACTGCGAGGAACACCATCTATAATGGAATAGTCATCAGANTACCTTAGGCTTCAGCCACAAGGTACTCTCTAGTATAACTCAAGGAATCCAACGTCTTACAAGGAGAAATCAATATATTGAGTATAAGAACTCTAATATTGATCTGAACAAAGTGACAAACCAAGCACTCTCATTGAGTAGTCACTTATTTTCTCCTTCTCTGACACCTTGAAGGTCAGCTTTCAATTCGTCCGCAGGTTTGACTTGTTCCTGCTGAGTTGCCTTGTGGCCACAAACTGAAGCAAATTACAAGGAAGATCATTGGCCTAAAAAGAAATAGTTGGACGAAGAATAGAACTGCGAGGAACACCATCTATAATGGAATAGTCATCAGAAATAATTCCGTCCAGTGTGTCACGCATTTTACGATCTGAAAAAAACGAATGAACGATACCAAAAACACGTCAGCAAATATGATAAACAGAAAGCCTACTAAACAAGCCAGCGTGCCAAACCTAACCAAATACCTTCAAAATATGCAAAACTAAACTACAGAATGTGCTTCATCAGACTAATACATAAAGCTAAAGAGAAGTTCCGTGATTATAGTCAAAAGTCACCAGGACAGCGAGATATTTTAAAGCTATAGCAAACAAGGAGACCTAACCTCTTTAAACGTTCTACATAAGCATTGTTAGTAAGTCGTCCAAAGACCTTAGTAATGATAGCAATAAGACTCACAGGTCAATACTTGCCAGGACCAGACGGGTCAATTGAATACTTTAAGAGAGGAAGAGCATTACAAACTTTCCAGTAAGGCGGAAAATATGACTCCGATAAGCAAAGGTAAAACCTTGAGACATCAAAGACGATAGCTCAGAAAAACACTGTTTCATAAAAACTTCAGGAGCATATGAGCCAACCTTGTAATTGTGATGCGAGTCCCAAATCTGATCAGTTTACTAATGGAACTCTGGCAAAGGAACAGCAGTGTTATTTAAAAAAGAATTGGCTAAAACAATTTTTCTGGAGAGGAGAAAGAAAACGCAAAACCCTGAAAACGTGGAGGAATGACCAACGTGTCAGAATTAAAAAACACATCTGTAAATTTTTCTTAAAATCTCCACTCGCAAGTCTTTTCGAAGAAATAGATTCACAAACTGGTTCAACGCAGCGGGATTTATCATCAGAAATCACTTTTTAACAAGAATTGCTAGATTCATCGGTTCCATTTAGTTGAAACTGAACACAGAAATGATTACAATATGTAATGGTAGAAGTAGGGTTTGCACCCCGAAAATGGCTAATTCTGATTCTCCGAAATTGAAAAATTATTTCTGGCACTAACTTGATGTTTTAGGCGATTCGTTGTTGTTTTCCATCTGGGAACTCACTTCTCAGTTTCTCTCTTTCGGGCGCGCTTTGCTCAATTACAATATTTTTCGGGAAAAAATTGTAAACAAAAGTAAAAATGTCGGATTTAGAATTTCTCGACTTAAGTTAAAGTCTCAGAACTCCTGTTTGGCAGCATTTCTTACGCTCTTAAGACACTACCAAAGCTAAGTGCAAGTTGTGTTCCAAGATATACAAAGCTTTGGGAACTATTAAAGATTTGCCTGACCATCTTAGAGGAAAACACAATTGGGATTTGGAATCAGAATAAGCAGCTAGACTAGCAAGACCATCAAAGAATCTACGAAAAATCACGTCGTTTTTGGAACAGAGAGATGAATTATCGCTTGATTTTCGTGTTGGTCGACTTTGTGCAGTGAATTTATTCAGCTTTCATGCGATTTCAACTGGTCAAGACATTAGAGATGGTTTCAAAGCTTTAAAACATAGATTACCTGGGAGTCACAATGGTATCAAACTTTGTCTTGAACGAGAATACGAATGTGTCAAACCAGACCTGATTACAGAGATAAAACAAGATGGCATGAGGTTCAGCTATACTACCGATGAATGGGCATCAAATAGAAATCGACGATATTTGAACAAAAATCAGCATTTTTCAGAAGGTTATTTTTCACTTGGACTTAAGAATTATATGATCTAGGCCTGCAGATGTTTTTAAGACAATGTTTGAAGCTACGCAAGCAAAATTTGGATGTGCAAAAGGATATAATTGGTGGTACCTCTGATGGAGCTACACTGATGATAAGTTTTGATAAAGCAATGCAGCCACTACTACATTTTCTGTGCTATATTCATGGAATAAATCTCGCTGTCAATGATGCGCTTCAAGTGAAGAAAAAGAACGAAAAGGCTAGCTCTAATTTGGATAAGAAGGAATCTTTAGAAAAAACTTTGGAAGATTTGGAATATTCTGCTGATATCATGGGCCATGAGGATTCTAGACTAGCTTTTGAAACAGTGGAGGAAATTGGTAATGATGAAGATCTTAATCCAGATTTCAAAATTGACATTGTCATGATTAGAAAAATTGTGAAAACTTTGTGAAAATCTCCTATGAAAAATGATACTTTTTTGCAAGCATTTTTCAAAAAAGACCTGGGACACGAGTTGAACCTTTTTTTTGGACTGTCCAACTCGTTGGAATAGTCTGAATGACGATTCAGAGATTCCTAAGGATCTACAAGCAATTGAAAATGGCTTTGGTGCACATAGACTATGAATTTTAGTTCACTGATTATGACATTTCCAGACTAGATCTTAGCAATGCCTTGAATGTTGTAAAATCTGCTAGCCTAGCCTTATGCAGAAAGGAAGCAAATCTTTTAACAGCAGAAACTATAATTGAAACAACATCGAAAGAGCTTGAAAAACAAAATTCTCTTATTAGTATGAAATTACATGAATCCCTAACTAAAAGCATTTTAGAAAGAAGAGACACTCAAGCTGCACATTTGATTTTATTTATATGATTTACGCTTTATTACCAAGAAAAAAGATTTCTTTGGATTCAAAATTGAAGTAAAGTAAATTTTAGATCTAGCAACAAAACTTCTCAAGCGATTCTATTCTGTTGTTGTTGGANAAATGCCTGTAAGGTTGTAAAATCTGCTAGCCTAGCCTTATGCAGAAAGGAAGCAAATCTTTTAACAGCAGAAACTATAATTGAAACAACATCGAAAGAGCTTGAAAAACAAAATTCTCTTATTAGTATGAAATTACATGAATCCCTAACTAAAAGCATTTTAGAAAGAAGAGACACTCAAGCTGCACATTTGATTTTATTTATATGATCTACGCTTTATTACCAAGAAAAGAGATTTCTTTGGATTCAAAATTGAAGTAAAGTAAATTTTAGATCTAGCAACAAAACTTCTCAAGCGATTCTATTCTGTTGTTGTTGGAAATGATGATGAAGAAAGTGATACTGAAGATAGCACTGGCCAAGAAGTGGAGACAGAAAACTTGCCATTTGACGAACAACGTGACTTGGCACTTCAAAAAGCAAAACAAACTACAAAATCTAATGCTAGACTAGAACTAGAAGTGAAGCCACCTGCAGTCAAAGCTGAAATGCAGCTTTATGAGCTTAAGACTACCACTCAAAGGTCTCCTAATCTAGACTTGATTTACACGTCACGTTTGACTATTGCACCAACAAGTGTGTAGCCGGAGCGGTGCTTTTCTTCTGTTAACTTATTGAGTACTAAAATTAGAAGCAGACGGCGATTCTACCCTTAACATTCTTGTATTTCTACAGAAAATAAAACAATTCTATTTAAAGAGGTGAAATACACAAAAAATTTAAGCAAAATTTCATTTATCTGCTTTTTCGGAAAATTTCGGGGGAAATTGGGTAATCTGTCAAATTCCCCGTTCCCCCGAAAATATTCTTCGATCGGGAAAAATGCAGACCCCAGGTAGAAGAATAATGAGAATTGAACCATGGAGGAGAATGAAGTTTGACTTACTTACGACCAGGTACAATGGTCTCAATACCAACACGAACCCATTCTTTAAATTAAGTAGCAGTATCAGAAGCTGATTTACTCAAGACCGCACCAGGAAAAATATATCCAAGAAATTTAAAAACCCCTCCCAGTCCGCCTGACCAAATTAAAATCTTATGACGTAGTTTGTCAACAAGTTGCACTAAGCTCCACAGTAATAACAACGTGATCAAAAGATTCAAAAGTTAGTAAAAATGAAAGTGTACAGTGACCAAGAACAGAGGTTAAAAAGAGATCCAAAGGAGGTTGCTCAGTCTGAATCAGGAAATCTTGTGGTAGAATTGACAAGCTTTACTAAACCATGGCCAAGACCGAAGTTGTAACTTATTCAAGTCGGTTAGTTGAAATGACAAACCAGGCCATGTGATGACCAATGAATCGCCAAAAACAAGAATTTTACCAGGGTGATACTTGTCCGGAGCCTGATCAATGGAGTTTACTATTTTATTAATAACTGAACAAGAATCAAAAGGGAGGTATCGATAAAATGAAAAATAGGTAACAAGTGGCCATGAAAACCTTATCTTCTGATCAAAGTATTTTTACTCTAACAGTTCGAAGACCGTCTCCAGCATATGCAGCAGGGCTATGAAGTTGAGATGTAGATTCAAGTCAAAGTAAGGGTAAATAAGAAAGAAGAAAATCACTAACACAGTCATTGAGGCTGATCTCACAAGTGAAAAAATGTGATGAGAGTTATAATGTAGATAACCTTGCGTTAAAACAAAATTGGAACCAAGATTCCAACATTGCTATGAGCTAAAGAGAGAGTGCTTTTTGAAGAACACGGGTTTTTTCGGCTCTGCGTAGGTCAGTACGACTACATTTAGAGTCTACACTTTCGGATACGAGGTCACTCTTGGGTCCAACGTTTCTTAACATCCTCTCAACACTTAAAGTCTGACGGGTACTGGGGGTCATTCTTTTGATTGAAATTCTCATTAGAAAGTACAAAGAAAAGGGTAATAAACATTCGCAACTGTTGTTTAGACGTAGCCCATCCGCATGTATAACTGATATTCTGAAAAAGAGACAATTCATTTCATGTTATGTAAATATGTTGGCTGTTATGAACTTTCCAGTTCTAGTTAATGGTCGGACTGATATTCTATTAAGAAAGTCAACTTAGAAGATTGCAAGATTATTTTTAATTGGTTGGAGTTTTGCCACGATTTTATTGCAAAATATGGAGTGAATCCGACAAACATTAATTGTGATCAAATGGTACTGTATCGCAAATAAAGTTTGCATTAAAACACTCAACGTAAAAGGCGAAGAAAATTTTTTTGAAGAGAATGTTGTAGAGAGAAGACATTATTAAAATTGCTGTTAAAGCGCCCAAAGACTTCTACGTTAATTACACTGTACTTTCAAGTCGACTCTGTTACAAAGAAACTGATTCCAAAGTTCACCACCTAAGCGACAAGTTATGGAAGGAAATGAAATGAAAGACAGTAATGAAGTCAAGTAATCCCGAAATAATTTAGACTGTAATAATTAAGATAATTCCACCTAAAGGAATAAGCCGGAAAACATTGAGAAAGCCAAATTAGATGATTTTTCTGTTGACGAAGCAGTTATTGAGCTAGCAGAACGACAAAAACAATAATGGCTCAGAAGAGGAGAAAGCGATATTGATGTGACAGAACCTTTAGATATAAAACCATCTTAAGTATAAGCAAAAGTTGATATGCTAACGAGAAATCCTGCNAAAGCTCCCAAAGTCGTCTACGTTAATTACACTGTACTTGCAAGTCGACTCTGTTACAAAGAAACTGATTCCAAAGTTCACCACCTAAGCGACAAGTATGGAAGGAAATGAAATGAAAGACAGTAATGAAGTCAAGTAATCCCGAAATAATTTAGACTGTAATAATTAAGATAATTCCACCTAAAGGAATAAGCCGGAAAACATTGAGAAAGCCAAATTAGATTATTTTTCTGTTGACGAAGCAGTTATTGAGCTAGCAGAACGACAAAAACAATAATGGCTCAGAAGAGGAGAAAGCGATATTGATATGCTAACGAGAAATCCTGCTTCAGAAGACTGACCCATGTCATCCTTCTTTTTCATACTTGCAAGGTTGGAAACATTAATAAGAATGCTTGCTTTAGGGCAATTCAAAAATATTTGATGTAAATCAAACGTCTCAGATATTCATGTCATACGTCATGAAGATAAGGTTGCCATTTATTAAAGCCAGGGGTGTGTGAAAAGAAGAATAAAGACGTCTAATAGTACATCGGACACAAGCCATGTTAATGTTAGGGCACGATTCAAGTGACGAAGAAAGTGTTCAAATACTTTTTTGTCCTCGTTCTACCTTTGTACGTTCTAGCATTGGAAACAAGAAACAGAATATGTAGCTCTTTCAGTAATAGTAGTTTATTCTGTACTTTTTGTTACCCAGCTTTGTGGACACTTGTTGGTATGACCAATTAATATTTTTAGTCATTTTTATGGCAAAGCTTTATAAAATAAAAACGAAATAACCCATAACAATTGGTCCATATAAATCAAAAGTGAGCGATCTTTACTGAACACCTTATTTCCAAGTGTACTACTTATCTAAACTTCCTTGAAAATAATTTTTAAGGAATTTGAAGAAAAATGAGTAATTTTGAAGGAAAATATTTCATGTCGAGTTAGAGGAGGTTTGAGAAAAATGTCAAGACGCTAGGCACTTCACTATGGAAAAGTATGGAATCCCACCATAGCTTTGAATTTTAGTTGCCTGCATTTGCGAGTTCTCGGTGTGATCAGTCAGCAAAAACTCAAATTAGACAAAACTCTTGCCACTCAACACACCATAATAATTACTTAAAACTATAAAAAGGAGTGTTCCCTGTTCAATTACGATCAAAATTCAGTAGTCCAAAACAAATGCTGAATGTCAGAAAGGTCAATTCTGACATAAAGCCCTAATTAAAGATTCAGTTGGGGTCCACTCACATCACACGGCATATGAATACAGAATAAATGTTTGAAGATCAGGTTCGAACCAATATTCCAGCATCTAATTCGGAAACTTTGAAAATTAGCTACTTACATTAGTTTTTAGTGCAGATCTCTCTGATTTAAGTTTTAGAGTAAAATTATTTTTCACAGGACAATAACAAAGCATATTTTGAATCTTCTTTCATTTAGTTTAAGATAAATTTAAGATAGAACAAAGTTAATAATTTTAAGTTTGACCCGATGAATATGAACACCTGTTCATTGATGGTAGCGAAAATAGTTTCTTTAACTGTGTCTTTGTTGTTCTACCACAAAAAAGGTAAATAGGTGACCTTAAACAGAACAATATGTACAAGCCAGCTCCAAAATACTTATAACGGCATTGAAGTGTTTCTTAATAGGTTTAACAGTAAGAATCATTTTAGGAGGTCAATAACAGAACACTGAAAGCAAATATATATCGAACAAGGTCTTAACAAATCAAGGCGTCTATTTTCACATATATGTTGAAATATTCTGTAGGCTTTTTCAGTGACGTCTCTCTACGGTTTCAAATTAAGTTTTGTTCGTAGGTCAACGTCAATCTAAAAACAACCCCCCCCCCCCCCAAAAAAAAAAAAAATTTTGGTCGAAACCTAATAACCTCCCTGTATTATCACAAAAAAAGTAGGTATTTTCTTCTGTTCTGGCAGGCAATAAACTGCACAGGGTGGTTTTTCGCAGATGAGGCTTCATGAAAAATACACAATTGTAGGCAAAAAAGGTTTGTGACTACAGCGTGACGGAAAAAACAAACGGGGTTGGTCTAAAACTGTGTTAGGAATTGTTTCATCAATCTTTCAAAACCTTAAATTTCAATACAACTTTACATGCAGAATATAAAACAGAATATACATGATGTACATGAAAGCTATTTGGAAACATCTGAAATTTGAAAATGCAGCTAGTGATTCGATTTCTCATCGATGAATTACTATATACAAGAAACATCTGTGGAAATATTACAAACTAAAAACTATCTGCCTTCAAACTTGAGACTCTGGATCACTGTAAAGGAAAGAAGAACAATGCTGATCAAATACATACACAAACAAAACATTTGGATCCGCAGCAAAGCAAAGCACGATAAGAAGAAAACGACTAAATCAAAAACATGAGTCTTCTGGAGGTCTGCTTGATAGAAGACTGCAAAATTTAAGTATCTACGCCCCGGCAGGCTATATAACCTCAGACTAGTGATAAGCTTTCGGAAAAAATATGGTCAATAGGATTCTATCCATCACTTGTTCAGTCATCTGTAAATAAAACTCACTCTGGTTTCGGCAACGCGTTTTCTAACCACCCTATTTTTTCATTCTTGTTCTTTTCCCTTGTCAGAAAAAGGAAAGTTGTAAGTGTAAAACATGTAAAAATAGGAATACGTTGTTTTATCCTTTTATTGAACAGGGCAACATAGCGGGCGATGGTGAAATAACAGCTCCGAATATGAATCCATATTACTAAAAAACCCTTCGAATACATTGGTTGAAACAAAAGGTATACGATTCAATACCATTTACTTTTGCCTGTTAGAAATTTACACTGTGACAAGCATAAATTATGAATTTTACATTGGAAAGCATAAACATTTATGGCACAGTGACACTTAAGGTACAGTAACACCAGGAGGCACACAGAAAGAAAAATGAGCAATTAAACAAAACTGGATATGAAAGGTCATGTACAAATTTTAAATTAGTAATAAATTAGAAAATTATAAATATGCAAATTAGAAATATACAAATTAGAAATATACGAATTAGAAATGTGCAAATTAGAAATATACAAATTAGAAATATGCAAATTAGAAATATACAAATTAGAAATATGCAAATTAGAAATATACAAACTAGATATATACAAATTAGAAATATACAAATTAGAAATATACAAATTAGAAGTATACAAATTAGAAATATGCTAATTAAAAAAATATAAAAAAGAAATATGCAAATTGTAGTATCTATATGCAGTATCTACGCTAATCATATACTCATTAACAAGCACATGCTGTCCATAAAAACCCAAATCGAAATCAAATATCTTGCTGTACCCTTACAAATATACTTTATGTTAGTAATCATCTGGATAAGGCTTGTAATTCATTGCATACGGCACACCTAAAACATTTAAAACAACCATAACAAAAACAAATCCGAAATATGTATTAAACAGCAAAATAGTAAAAAAGCTGTTATTATATAAATAATGGACAATCTTATGGGCAACCTGAATTAACACAAGAAAAGGCCGCCTGCATTCAATTTCCATAACACTTCTCATTTAGTTTAATACGAAGCAACAAATGATTTTGTCTTAAGACTTCCCTTGAATGAATTGCTTTTCTGAGCAAGAAAAGCATTGTTGGGGCTTTATTTGGATTTACTGCGCGATTTCCAGGAAATTTGTCCTGCTACTATACTGCTTGGTCAGTCTTGATCCAATCAAGGAAAACTGCTTCTCGTACTTGGGAGAGTTACCGTATTTAAGTCAACAAAGAGGAAAACTAAAAAAAAACTCACTGTGTTATGCAGTCAAGTAAAACTGTACAACTGACAATGGTTACCATTAGAATTGAAGCTGTCAAGATTACAGGCAAGCAAAAACTATNTTAGTTTAATACGAAGCAACAAATGATTTTGTCTTAAGACTTCCCTTGAATGAATTGCTTTTCTGAGCAAGAAAAGCATTGTTGGGGCTTTATTTGGATTTACTGCGCGATTTCCAGGAAATTTGTCCTGCTACTATACTGCTTGGTCAGTCTTGATCCAATCAAGGAAAACTGCTTCTCGTACTTGGGAGAGTTACCGTATTTAAGTCAACAAAGAGGAAAACTAAAAAAAAACTCACTGTGTTATGCAGTCAAGTAAAACTGTACAACTGACAATGGTTACCATTAGAATTGAAGCTGTCAAGATTACAGGCAAGCAAAAACTATGCTTCCATTAAAGTTTTTTAGTGCCTTTGGTCTATTCTCAATGAAATTCTATCAAGACTCAGACCTGCTAATTACTTGGCTGTAAACTTCCCTCAATTAAAAACAGTGACTTTATTGAAAAAAATAGGCTTCTGACCTGAAACAATTACATCGTTTGCTGTAGAAACTTGCCTTCTACAGCCTAAATACTGTTAACATCTTCATCCTTGTTCATCATATCTTAATGATGGCAAAGAAATCTTGCTGTTACTTGAGCCACACTATAATGATATACCATGTTTTTACATTCTAAGGAGTGCAAAGGTGAAGACCCACTGTCCCTCAAAACATACCGTCTATCGCCAATATTGGTAAAATCTTCTTAAAACATCTGCATCCAATGAAAAAAAAATTATCAAACTAATACCTTGCACACCAATCAGAGTCTTTCGTCTCCTCAATATTGTCTGTAGTGGCCCCAGCACCTCCTAAATCGCTTGAAGATTCACTTCGTTGCCAGTTTCGGCCCACTTGTTGGCCATCTCCTAATGTGTTGTATTGCTCGTCTACACTCCTTCCGCTGTTCTGTAACAAACGGTTACACAATGATTTGATAATAATGAATTCATCAATAACGTCGCATAAATATACTTTCCTTTATTGCAAAAAGCTGTATTAAAAACAACGTCAAGCTTGCATAACATATATGTAGGGCAAACGTCACGTAATATTCGCATTTGAATCGTGTGTGAATCACAACTTTCAAAGAAGGACACCACTTTTATTACAACTCGATTCCCAAGTGCATCGTAAACTTTTTGCAACGTACACTACGTGCACCATTAATGTGAAGTAAGGAATTGCAAAGTCGGCCTCATTGCCACCGGGATTTAAGGCTAGCCAAAGATGTAGCAAAAATGATTTGTAGCATACGTTACCCAACTGCTTCATTTTCAAAAAACAGTCACATTTAACGATACCTTTGAGGCAACGGTTCAAGCACTGAAATGATATTTTTCACTGCAAAAAATAAGACTATAAACTGGTAAGAATACCATTTTATTAGAATACCAGTTTATAAATATTCGTGTTTGATTGGACTTGTTCTTAATGCTTGGTCTTGTGCCACTAGGATCAAACTTTCTATCTTCTTTTTCAAAAATAAATTCCTATTCCACCAAGTTTCTTCTCCACATGTATCTAAAATCTGCTGAACAGATTCTCCATTCCAGCTTTTCATTTTCCATTTCATTTTCTCTTATTCCATTTCTTGGTCTTTTCTTCATTCTTTCTCCTCTGATGTTTTTATTGTTGCCTTCTTTAACTAACACCTTTTCTTTTACTCCAGCTTGTATCATTTAATCATTGTTCTCTCTAATAAAGCTATGTAAAGATTTATAAACATTGTTTCTGGCGACATCAACCGTCAGTTAGGTTTGGTAATGGTCATCCCTTCTCCTTTCGCCATAACTTGGAACATAAATAGGCAATATCTCCAGGATTTGATCAATGAAAATTACTTCATAAATTTTTTATTAGGCCACTAAAGAAACGGGCGCTTCAACAACAAATGGAGCCAAGAGTCAAATTAATCACAATCTAGTAATCAATAAAAGGATTAATGGCATTTTTAACTGTGAAAGTTAAAGTAGGTTCGAAAGAACAAGTAGCGACCATCGAACTGTGTCTGCCATGACCCGACTAAGCCTTCGAGCTAACAGACATAATACCACTAAATGATCATATTTCGACTGGTTATATATACTAAATAATGAAGTCTCTGAAAGGTCTTCAATTATCATTAAAAACCGATTTTTTTGCTCTAAAGTTCGATGAACAAACCATCACCTCCAACTCGAGATAACTTTATATGGGCACACAAGGGGAAGCAACCGAGAAGCACATAGAGTTAAAATAATAAATAAAGCGAAAGTACTTATGGAAATCAGATGTGGTTGTGCAGGCCCAAGATCCTCACAGAAGTATCAAAAAGAAAGAACACCAGCTCACAAAAACGAACCACCGCCTTCAATAAAGCTCAGAATGATCGTGTGTAAACTTAGCCTTGAACAAAGAAATTATATACGTCCCCAAATTGAAAAAAATTGCACAAGCAACTACCAACAGCCAAGCTTTCATAGTCTGGCAAGTTATTAACGCGATAACACGCAAAAAATCTTAAAAGAAGCATTAATCAATAAAGACTAGCTAAATGGTATGAAAACGTCTAGAAATTTTTTGGGCAAATCCAACGGAGAAAGACTGCTATGTACGCCTCATCGTCTAAAAAGAAGTCAACATAAAAAAACCCTTCACAATGGAGGAACTAACTACAATATTACGTAAAATGGGGCAGGTAAAAGCAGCAGGAGTGGATTATTTCCAACATGTCTGGAAAAGAGAAGCTTTGAATGAAATACTCCTTTCCTTTTGAAATGATGTATATAATCAACATCATATCGATAAATGTACCGAAGGGGCTTTACCCTTGAAGAATAAGGGCGATCTTGGAGTTGCTTCAAGTTTTAGGGGAACCACACATTCTGCCATCGTTTTAAAAATACATAACTCGATGATGTTAAATAGAACCTAACATACTATTTTAAAAAGTCTTTGTTTAAACAAAAATGTGGCAAACATCGCTCATCTGTCATCCAAATACTAGCTTGGAAACGAGCACCCAAGGTGTAAAAGCCAGATACCTTTGGGAGATCCTACTTTTTGTAGACTTCACAAAAACCTTCGATTCTTTACATCGTAGGTGAATGGAAGAGGTACTACATGGGTATGGTGTCCCTAATGAGACAAATCAAGTCAATTAAAGTATTATATAAAACCCCTCGTGCAACAATCCGCTGTCCTGATGGAGATAAAAAATTCTTTGAGGTATAAGCTGGTATTACAAGGTAACATGTTAGCACCTTACTTCTTCATAATATGCCTTGATTATTTCCTCCACATATCCAGTAATTTAAACAATAAGCTTGAATTTGCTTTAAATATGGCACGTAGTCACAGATATTCAAGAATCACCACCACGGACGTAGATTATGTCAAAAATATTGTATTGCTTGCAGGCCAAATCAATGACGCTGAAAGCCTATTCCATGTGTTTCAAAAAGCACCTGGTAAGATCAAATTCAAGCGTGTTAACAACAGATGGCAAAAGTGACAAAGAGATCAGAAGAAGGATAGGAATTGCGAAAACTACGTTCGAAAACCTTTCAAAAATCTTAAAAGACCGACAATTGTCAATAACTACAAAGATACGAATTTTAGAATGCTACGTGTTGTCAACCTTATTGTACGGTAGTGAAAGCTGGAAAATTTCAGCCGTAATGGAGAAAAAGTTAGAGGCAACAGAAATGTGGTTTTATAGAAGAATTTAAAAATATTATGGACAAAGATGGTTACGAACGAGGAAGTCCTGCAGAGAAGAGGGAGAGGAAGAAAGTTGATGAGGAAACTTCGAAAGCGACAACTGGAATTCTTTGGCCACATTATGAGAAAAGAAAAATTGGAGAATATCATCATCACGGGGAAAATAGAAGGCAGCAGAAGTAGAGGGCGTCAGAGAACAACATTCTTGAGTAGCGTAAGGAGTTGGATGAAGAAGGAGGTGTTGGTGGGGAGGGCAGCCGAGATTACAGACGTAGAACTGCTGAAAGCCACAAAAGACAGAAAACGTTGGAAAGCCATGATCGCCAACGTCATGAAATGACAGGGCACCAACACAGACAGAAGATCAAATTCAAAACTTTCAGTGCTATTATGTCATCTACTGAGACGATCCTCAGTACAGCAGCAGTGACAACGTGCAAAACAACGTCATGACGGAAAGGCTGTAATGATCATAGAAAAGAACACATATCTTGTCAAGATAACGGTTCCAACGAGTGATCAACAAAACGTAGGAGCACATGGCTACTATTTATAAACAAAAATTGTGGGTTAATCCAGTTCTGCCGGAACGACAGTGTAGAGCAATTTGTCCAAGAAATAGCAGTACGGCTACAGCTAATTTTTTTAAAGGACATTTTTTTTCTGTTTATCAGAAAACTAAATGGAAAAAATATCGTAAAATGTACAATATAAAAAAATCATGTAAAGTAAATTTGAGTGGCCAAGTCCATTGTATTCTGTATAATGACTAGGAACTTCCAAAAACAACTTTTTTGGATGTCAAAATAATTAATTCACTGGTAAAATAGAAGGGAAATAAATGAAGGGAAAAACAACATTCCGATTGTGAGCCCAATAAAAGAACAAAAAAATATGCAGCAAATATGGCAACAGAACGATCTTATTTACAGTCTCTTTAAATATAATAGGGTGGGAAAGTGAAGTAAAAGATGGCTTGCAACATAATACAAAAACTGATGAAGTAAAAATAGAATACAAAAATTCAAAAAATGGAATAAATACATGCAACATGCTACAAATTAACTTCGCTTTAAATTAAGATTATTAATTTCTGAAAACAGTTGTTTCCTGGAGTGGGTAAAAGTAATATTTTTCTTTTCAAAGACGTACGGTGCGTAACAAAAACAAATTTTTCAACAACGACCAACCTCAAATTATAACAATCAAGAAAGTTAGAAATGGCATTAAAAAAAGAAAAAATTTCATATTCTGCTCATCAATAATGAAAACGAATGAAAGGCGAATGAAAGGCGAATGAAAACGTCGAATGAAAATAGCGCAACAAAATTCACCTCATGCATGAACAGCATACTTGTCGACATTAGCATATCATTTCTCTGTGCTAATGTCATTGGATCCATTGAGGGGTAATGAATTGGTCCAATGAATGTTGTTAAATCAGCATTGGGACCCATACTCTAAAATGAAACACAGAAATGTTCTTAAAAGTGAGCTAAAGAATGATCCGTGACTAGTTTACAATTATAACGTGTGTATATACATAAATTGATCCTTTCTCGCAAAAGGTGGCACACTAATAAAACAAACGGTTTCCAACAGTTACTACAGAAATGGTTCATAGCTGACAAGTTAGAGCTGCTCCTTTTACTGGATTGATTCTGCCTGGCTAGTAACCGTGGAATGTGAAAATAAGATCATCAAAACTGGGAATTTAAGTTTCGTGATCAATATGGCTCTGTTACTGAATTAATGTAGCGGTCTTTAACATGACTGCAAAAAAAGACGTGATGATAGGTTGCAAAGTATATCATAAAAAATTGAGGGATAGCAAAATGTTTTCAAATTTTTCTTACCCTCAACCCAGTCTTGAATGTGTGCAATATGTTCTACCCACGTTTCTTACTTCTTGATATCATAAAATACTACAATATTAATACAATATGTTTGTCCGTCAAAGATGACGTGTGTTCTTAAAGTCTCATGTCTCCGGTTAATCCTAGCAATTTTCACCTCTCTTCTAGCTCTTACCTCCCGTTACACGGCTATTAAGTCTGTGTTATGCAACGCCTTGTTCTTACGTTAAAATGTCTTTAAAATCGCACTTTACCTGTCCAAATCGCCAGGCATTTGATGAATATTGCTGTGACGCCGACATTGTTAGAGAATCTCTGCTTGCTGCAAGATATAGTAAATAATGGCTGTGTTATAATTAATTCAAGAATATACTTGAAGGTTTACACAGGAGTTATGTTAAGAGCAACAAACCTGAAATCAAGAAAACCACTTGAGCCACCTAACACAAGGTACTTTCGAGCATTTGAGAAACTATTCTGCACTGTAAAAACTTTTTCCTTCTCTTGGATATACTTTCACAGTGCAGGAAAGTTAGTTTCGTGATATGCTCAAAAATATTTTTTCTATCATCAACTATTAAGAAACAACTAGGGATAACAGTGGTAAAGTAAGCTTTGAAGCCTTGAAATGTGGAAAGAACAAAAAATGACGCCCACAAATAACAGAATAATAACAAATATATTTATCACAAACTTCACCCATCTGTTCACAAGAAACGTCGAGAAAAATAAAAGAGAACTGCAATTCCACTTTTGAAGGCGTTCATACTCCAGAATAATGTAATACAAAAAAAACTAATTTCAGGTATAGTCAAGGTTTTGCTTAAAATTACAAATACATACTTTGATCAAGAAAAAATTAAAAATTCTCATTTTTTCCACTTGTTAATAGACTACTTTTATTCATTCACAACAGGTCCACAGGTCCTTCTTCATTCAGCATTCAGTTAATAAAACTGAAGTAAAGAAATAAACGGGCCGCTGATATATGTTTTTCTACCAACAAAATATTTTCATCATCCGATTTTCAACAAAACTAAACATTTCTCTTTATTTAGATTTTGGGATTTATTCCTTTGATGCAAGCACAGTATTTTAAGTCTTTAATACTACAATACGATACAAAATTAAACTTTCTCACCTTGCTCCTTAATGACCGAAATAAACCTCTCTCCACTCTCGGTCGGCTTCCACGTGGGATTTTTAATCTATGCCAAAAAGACATGGAAACAGCCACAAGATGTACTTTGTATGTCTGCTAGTCTAATTTATAATTTCTTTAGTATTTTGTACATACGGTTTGCCTGTTTTTTAATGTCATGCAATCAACTTTAAAAGCCAGTTATTCCTTAATACGTGGTAGAAGGAATATCGATTACATAAATCGCAAATGTCACACTAAATAAGAATGAGAATGAGAAACTGGTCTTTGCTTTAATTTCTTTTTTTCGATACCTTAATTCTGTTCTTTTTAAAGTCTATTACCTTACAAATAGCAAATGTGGTAACATATTTATCACAAAACGGGGTCGAGCATTATAGCAGTGATCGACGGCAACAAGAATTTGGGTTATAATAGCCTTTATGGGATAAAAAGAACAGTATAGACACAAGCTTTAATTTTTTTTTCGAATTAGAGTAGGGCGCGAAAAAATTAACATCCAGTTTTCCTGTTTAGGAATGATATTCTTTGCAAAGGGTTAAATATAATTACACGTTTTTGCAAGTGGATAATGAAGGAAAAACACCATCAATGACCTCTTAAATCAAAGTTTTGAGAATTACTTGCACAAAAGCCTAGGAAATTACTCTAGTCGTAATTCATACTTTATTTTCACGATAGAAGCTTCACTTACTTAATGGAAATGACAACAGCAAAATAATTTTGGAAGCTCCAGTAGCAAGATATTTTTCAATCTCTCTACAAAAAGCAATTTTATATATAGCAACTACTACATTAAACACTAATTATTAGAAACATTATGACCACAACAGAAAAGTCATATCAAACTAGGCTTTCCTAGTTAAGAAAATTAATTGTGCTCAATACCTTCATATTTAGTTAAGTACCTATGCATACCCAGATATAAATGCTACTTGGCAATATCGTTTTATGTTTTCAGCTACCAAATACGAATCCCATTACATCGCAAGTCTTCCTTCTTGTTCAATTAAACCAGTTTTCTTGTAATGATAAATCCAAATACGGCAATCGCCATATTTCATAAAGAAAACAATGGATGTTTTCACGACTCTGTTTAATGATTACTTCAGCTGGTCTAAAACTTCTTTTAAGTAATGAAAAATGTAATAGTAAAAGTCACTGTAACCTCCACATCATTGATTATTTGTTGAATATGACTTACGGAGAAGTGCAGTAAAGACAACTCTGTTTTTCCATTTTCAGCTCTGTCTCGTTGGTTTGCTTCGGTCAATCCTTCCGATAGCCACTACAATAGTAAAACGGTTAATTACTATTCGACCAGGTGAAAAAGATGTCATTGACAAAGTAAATCGATCATTTAGTCTCCATATTTATCTACCCTTGCTTTTATGACAAACCAATAACAAATATAAAAACAAAACATATATTCTTCACTTGCAAAAAGAATATGTTTTACTGATACGTCATCCAAATCAAGGCATGGATCCTTAGCTTAAGCACAAGCAGTGGACATATTCTTCGCTCATAATACAGATTTACATGAATAAACTTGCTTACGTTTTACAGATAACAATATGGGTAAAAAAACCAGAAAAAAGTACATCTTTGATATGACCAAAAATGGACCATTATCTAGTAAAAAACAGAGTTTGCGAAAACAAAAGAAACCAATCTCCAAATGCACAATTAGATCAGAGAAATATTAAAAAGATGGAACGAAAAAAAAGGAAAATAAGGTCTGTTTGTCACGTAAGCCCAAGCCTAGCTTTGGCTTTCCTATCCAGTAAGTTACCACGTGGACCAGAGGGTTGTCAATAAAGAGTCAGTA
The DNA here is from genome assembly GCA_003991215.1 of Morbakka virulenta. Lineage (NCBI taxonomy): Eukaryota > Metazoa > Cnidaria > Cubozoa > Carybdeida > Carukiidae > Morbakka > Morbakka virulenta. Next base: position 1,650,327 of record RDPX01000048.1, read on the forward strand.
TGAAGAACTCCATTTATACCACTTTGCTCACTCGCTTTCTATTACTACGTCACAATCAAGTATCTTTTGATACTCCTGCTTCTCCATGGCTTTGTTAAAGCTTGGTAACAGCTTCCAACAAATTTGCTTTTGTTTTTTCATGAAAATCCTTATCAGTTAATATAAAGAAACAATCATAATAAATAAGGACACCTGTCAAAAGATGTTTTTTTGTTTAAAAATATATAAGATGGAAGGTCTTCAACAACTCTTCAAAAATGTCAATCACAGCACATTAGGAACTGAAAGATCTAGGTGACTTTTCTTGCGATAAAGTTACGGGTGTGAAGTAAAGATTCTTACAGCACTTCATTATCCGAAGTACACTTTTTAATTAGCACAATTAAGTCTTTTAGCTACATTGCAGATAGTTGCACATGCTTTCACTTCGTAATACTACCAGTTATCAAAATTCGCAAGCTCACAGATCCATTGTTTCAAAGCTAATAATGCTAAAAAAACAAATCCCATTTTCATTTGACAAGAATATCCTGGAGTGCTACGGACCACTCTTTGTACATATAAAGTTCTTCAATAGTTATAACTTTGTTACCTCAATGACGTCATCAGTGAACTGCTAAATGTTTCATCATCAACAAATATTGGAAAAGGTGCCCCTGTAGCAGTTGTTAGTGTTGATTGCTGTTTGTTATTCACAAACAGTGATTCCTTTCTTTCTCTTAACAGTACATACTCGTTTATATTAATTGTAGCTATCAATAATTATGAACATGCGCACTGGCACAGAAAATTCCTTTATCCGTACCATTTTTACCTCACGTCCTAGGGGCCAATACAACATAAAACTGACATTAGATAACTGAAATGATTTTTGGCTAACTTTAGGGTGCCCCGTACGACAAATGCTCCTTCTTTTCTTTTAGAATGCCTTATGATAATCGTTTTTGTTACAAATTTTAATACGAGATGCCTTAAAGCACTGTCGATAACAGAGAAGAGAGAATAAAAGGGGTTCAATAAGAAAACTGCAAAGAATACAAAACATCAAAATTCTCAATGTGCTGTATAAACACAGCCATATAAAGACAATATTCCTTCTCTGCGAACCACGTAACTATTGATTGACATCAGGTGTGAGAATCAAAGGTAAAACATGGATTTCAAAATGGCTAAATCATGTCCTACATTTGGTGTTTGGCCCAAGGAACAAACAGAAACAGTGTGCATGCACCGAATGAAGAAACCACTCAAATCCTTGTCTAATTTACAACATACTCGGATTCTTTTCAATTAATCCTTAATATGGCGGTTTGTGTTTTCACAAACTTTTCCTGACAGCATTGCATAACTTGAGAAGAAACCTTTCTATGTATGGCTCATGCATTAACGTGACCATTTAACCAATCACCCTAACAACTTAATCCTACGTTACGAGGGCTATATGTGTGTTTGCAACAGCCCTGAATTAAATTGTAAATGAATGGGTATTTCTTTAGTTACCTAGTAGTAATTTATACATAGTACAAACTTCTATTTCCTTGCTGTTGACCCTATCCCAAGATCAGGGGTCACATCTGGAGATCGTGCAGTTTACGCTTTAAAACAAAACTGCATAGAGTGGCATGACATACAACGGCATGATATAATATGGCAGCTCCAGTGAAAGATGTGATGAGACAATACGAGATAAAAAGTGGTGACCTGACAAAAAGCTAACAAGACTCAACCGACAATACCTGAAAGCAAGTCGACTATCTCCAAAAATGACGACGCAGAAAAAACCGACACTGTATAGTGGCAGACAGAACAAAAAACGTTGGGCAAAGTGAATAGACGAGTGATTCAAAGAACAAAAGTTTTAGCCTAAATGAAGAAAAAAAGGTTACTGGGAAAAGGAAAAATGAAATAAAACCTCACCTCGGGATTCCCATGTTTTCTAACATCCAATTGAGCAAATGAACAAACGTCACCAACCCCTGTAACTTCTACCGTAAAATTACGAAAAAAGTCTACAATTTCACAAGCTTTGTATCGCCAGCTGAAACATAGAATAAATGGAGTTAATATTGGGCTTAGCAGCTCCTCCATCAGGTAAACCTGTCAAGATAAGAACGATAAGCACTTTCATTAAGATAAAAAATTTAATGCCACTTTGACATATTATGGGGGCATATCTCATTAATAAAAAGGCATAGATTACGTTATTTGACCTAAAAGCTCAGGCCTTTGATCTATCCTCTTGTTCTCCACACAAATGATGTCACATTTCAAAACAATCCACAATGTTACAGTCAACAATAGAAGTGTATCAAAATGCACGTGGTTAATAAAACTACCAATATCACGGCTAGAAAAGAATGTCAGTCATAATTCTCCACAACTAAGTTACAGTCCAGTCTGTCAAATTCTCTAAACTAGTAAAAAAATATGACAGAAACCACCTTCGTTTTTTGTTCCCTCACTACTAATTGGGGTTAAGATATCGTACTGAAAAGTAATAAATTGACCAGCGTCAAAACAATGGCCGAAACAAAGTAAGGATGCAAGGAAAGCCAATTTCTTTAATTGGCTGTCTAAAATGCATTTTTTTTCTACAAACGTCAAGTAATAGTTCATGCATACCATGCAGTTTTAAATTTAAAGGATAGCCGGTGGTATTCTTACCTCCCTTTTAAGAAATTCTACGATCTTGGAAGTATTATTTCGATGACGAAAAACATAAATGAAGACTACGTACGAATACGAGTCTAGACAAAAACAATATTCTGCAACTGTGACGATATTCATGAATCCAGAATATTGGTACTCTCTATATGCAGCTCATTTAACTTTCGGGATTTCTAATTCTGTAAGGGAGCTTTCATGTAAATGTATTCTCTCGGAAGTACTGAACCCATTTTTTTTAATAGCGACAATAGCTAGGATGAGGGTTATTTCTGAAGTTCAGCATTAGTGGGTTTATAATGTTCATTTCTGTCGTTTTGGCAATTATCTTGTTATTCAAAAAAAGTCAGAACACTACAACTAACCTCTTAATTAAAACCATACTATACCCGGTGAGATATGAATCCCTATGCAATGTTCCAAAAGCAATACTTACAATTTTATATTGAAATAAACGAGAGAACTGCTTCTGAACCTGTTAAAAATGCAAAGAACAATATTTCCCGATGTTAGTTCATAGCTATTATAAACATGTGACTTCGAAATCTAATGAATTCTTAAGTATATGAAAAACATCTTTACTTCAGATTACTTTTAGCAAGTTAGTTCAAATTGACTAATTCCTAACAAATCAGAATTCACAGTTTCATTACATTTGCTCATTAAAGATAGCTCCGATTCACAGGCCACTGTTACAACTACAAAAACAATTAAAAATTATTATTATATATATATATATTATAATGCAATGGAATATACTAGTAGAAGGAATAAAATAAATGGATTAGAAGCAATGACGGTAATTCTTATGATGATGCTAAGAAGGATGAAGATGATGCAGATGATGATAATGATAATAATCATGATCATGATGAAAATAAATATGTATTTGTAGCTTATAATAAACAGAGTTAAATGAAGTGAGACCAAATGAGGTGAATAATCAATAGACCGCTTATGATCTTAACAAAGATTTCAGCAAAACCCTACATACAACTGTTTTCTTACTTGCAAATAAGCACAGCAATACATTCTAAGCAAATCTTGCACTACAGTATAAAAGATTATTATGTCCAGTCCCTGGGGAATACTCCCACCGCTTCTTTTCTCCTTATATCAATAGCAGAGTTGGTGGGTTTTGCCTGTTCTTTAATAGCTGCAATTTTAGTCGTAAATGCGGAAATATTGACAGTTACTAACTTGACAAAACTGTTGACATGTAACTTGATAAAGACAAATTATACCTTCAAAAATAATAGGTAAATGTAGTCTCACATTTGGACTTCCTTTAAAAAGGCTGCCGTTCAAGAAGTCAATAAAGTGAGTTTGGACTCGTAATTCAATATTAAAATATGTCAACAATTGTATAATTCGATCTTGAAATTATACAATAAAGTGAACTTCAGTTGGCTATAACGGAAGTCACAGTGATATAAATTCTAATGATCTTATATAACAGCTGAAGCCCCACCTCCACACCCATTTCAATTTTCACTGGTAGTTCAAATCTACTTTTTATTCTTTTTGTTTCCTTATTTTTTAAGGAGATCACACCCTGCCATATTTCTAAAATTGCATTTGAATTCATTGTAATTCAACGGAAGCCTATAAGTGCTGGGAGTTATTACTAATACAGCTTTCTCATTTGACCAAGGCTTTACTCATCTTATTCAGTTACTTTTAACAACAATCGAAACGCATCTGCTCAAATGCCTCTTATCTTACGTCTCCTTTGTTATAATTTAGGATCCAGCACCCACTGTTTCTACATTTTAAGAACATAAATCACTCCAAAATTAAATGAATTACATTTCAAGTGGTGAAATAGCCTGATAACTTTTCAGTTTCCTCAAGCCATATTACAGCTACAAAAAGAATTTACTCAAGCATCAATTTTTATAGCTTTTTGGGACTTCAGACATTCTCGGCTTAGTGGTCAATGTGTATAGTAGTATGTTCACCCACTGCGGGAGAACCATGTCTTTAATCCGAGAGATAGTTATTACTGGTCACTTTTTCGTAACACTTGCATGGGATATCAACTTGAATCCTCTGTCCTCTTTTACCCAGTGTTGAGTTGCAATACTTTCTTGCTTGAGTGCTTTTTAATGAGATGTTTGCAGCTGCTCCCGGTGTAGTGGTTATATCCACTGAAGGAAGAAGATAATCGACAGCATCTATTACTGATATTTATAAAAGTCGATAGAGTTTTTATCTCTTTTATTTTTATTGTCATTTTCACCTCCAATAATAACCATCACAATAAAGGCACTCATTGTGTGGGATTTTCTGTTTTAATAGTTAAATAAATGTATTATTGTATTCCACTATACTACTAGTATTATATAGTATTATACACTGTGATTCAGGCACTATTCCAACCAATGTCATTCTTTGCCACCTACAGCATACGTGAATGACTAAAACGTTCTTCTTTGCTTCGATCATACAGCTTGGTAATCGCTTAAAAAATCATATGGAAACTTTAATATTTGAAAGGCAAAAGTGACGATCGATTAAATGAGGAGCAAATACACCTTTCCGCTAATGGAGAAGTGGAAGATACATGTTCAAACCATTAGAATTGGAGGTTGGTCGAAGTTACTAGAGTATAGGTCTAAACGTAAATTTGGATGAAAAGAATATGCTTTACTTTTCACCAAAAACACTTTCGATCCTTGTTACAACGAGTGAGGGAACACGACTTCGGACCAACAAGAGCATTAGTCAATACCTGTACCATGTTTATCCAATAGATGTTAAAAGAAATTGTTGCGATGCACCGTATTGGTCGAAACCTCGTATTCCACCTCTTGTTGTAAAAAAAGTAGCAAGAGACCTATTGAAATAGTTCCTAGTACGGCTTCAAAAATTCATGGAGTGTTTTCTATCATTCTGTGTACATGTAATTCAATAAGACATAAATGCAATTTGCCTTACATCTGGAGAAATAAACCTTATTTCAAATTACTTATAAGATGAAAGAAACAATACCTCGATTGTATGTGCTTTCCCCTTCCAATGCTTGGGAAGGTAGTGTACATGGGCTAAAATCTGTTTCATTAATTGATCAGGACACCAAGCTGTTACATTCTAGAAATGAATGGGCAACATTAATATAGATAAAGAAACTCCAAGTACACAGGTAGTTCTAACGAAAAAAGACAAACTACAGTACACAGTACCAAAAGTCCACAGTGTAATGAAGTACAGCATAATTCTCAATCAAGTACAAGATTAAATTTAAAAGTTGTATTAAGAACGTAGTTCAGACCTTGGTGGTACCAGTGGCACCGGTTGCACCAGATTCAAACCAGCACAGGGCAAGACATATTTTCTTCTCGTCTTCTCAAAATGATTTTTCATTTTGCCTATTTTTAATAACACACGCGCACACGCACGCACACACACACACACACACACACACACTTCAAGTTACTGAGTACCAGCGTCAGTATCATCGTTAGCAAGAAAGTAAATCAAGATGTTGGAAGACCTGGAAAATCTGCCCTGATAAAAATATTTCCTTAAACACTAAAAGCAAGATTTGAGACGCTGGTAAAACTAGTAAGACTAGTTCTGCTCTATGGTGTAAAGCTGTTAAAGTACCATCAGGTCTAACTTCTTTCTTTCGTAAACACGCTGATGCGACGACTATTAGATACAGTCGAACGCCGTTTATCCGAACACAGCAGGCGGTCCCAAATTTGTTCGGATAAACGATCGTTCGGATAAGTGGTCACGAAANCAGTATCATCGTTAGCAAGAAAGTAAATCAAGATGTTGGAAGACCTGGAAAATCTGCCCTGATAAAAATATTTCCTTAAACACTAAAAGCAAGATTTGAGACGCTGGTAAAACTAGTAAGACTAGTTCTACTCTATGGTGTAAACCTGTTAAAGTACCATCAGGTCTAACTTCTTTCTTTCGTAAACACGCTGATGCGACGACTATTAGATACAGTCGAACGCCGTTTATCCGAACACAGCAGGCGGTCCCAAATTTGTTCGGATCAACGATCGTTCGGATAAGTGGTCACGAAAGGAAATCAAACAAAAACATTGACGGGTATTTTTACACAAATGTATTGATGTTTATCTGCACTTTGTCTTAAAAATATACATGTACATCACGAATGCAAAGAACCATTAAATACTGTATCATAAAATGTTCTAAAGTTCACTTGCGACAAAAGAAAGGGTCTTGCTTTACTTGTTTGACACAGTCTTGACGTTTTTTCTTAGCGGCTGCAACACTTTAACACAGTCAACAGAGTCTTGATTTTCGTACCAGAACATGAATGTTTCTTAGCTTGAGATAGCTTCATAAACTGTTGGGATGTTCCGTGGTTCTTCGTGAGGATCGTCTTCTGGTTGGTTATGATGTTCAGGGGCTTCGCTTTCTTTGTTGCTCTGTGCCATCTCTACAATGTCATCGTCAGTAAGCTCTTCTTCGGCGGCATTTCTGTCACTTTGTACCACTCATCGACGTCATCATCCCCCGCTTCTAAGTTCAACTGCTGAACAAGTTCACGAACATCGGCATCTGGATTGTCTCTGACTGCAGTGAAAATGCACCGCACATCCAAGCTTTACGTTGGGCTTTGTAAATGACTGGTAATGTGTCGAGGTTCAAGTTCTTGAAACATCTAGGCTTTTCAAAGTGTCCGATAACTACATGCTTCAGCTTGAGTTCGCCTGTTGCATTGACACACGGGAAAACAGTCACCCTATCTTTACGTTTCTTGTGGGCGGACGCACTATCTTCACACTCGTGAGCAAGTGTCTTATTGGGAAGAGATCGCCAGAATAGACCAGTCTCGTCAGCATAAAAGAGATGGACAAAACAAGTAAAGCTTTGTTATAACCCATACGACGCAAGAATATTATTTTATCATCTCTTTTCTTTCAAGTGACTAAATCGATCATTTTCAAGAAAAGTATTTTTTTTTTTAAATAGTTTAAGAAACTGAATTCAGCCGTTCTATCAAAACTTAATGATACTTCACGTGAAAACTAAATGCAATACTACAGGGAATTTCTAAATCTACAAAGCTTTAATTCATATACAAACGCCAATATAGGCTGGCCGAACAACTCCATTATGCGTACCTCATCTGGAATAAATGCAGCACATCCCTTGATTATAAGACCTAGTGTTTAAAGATAATAAACGTCAAAATAGGATGTTGTAATATTACTAGCCATAGTATAACATGCTAAAAAAAACCAAAAGTACTTACAACTAGCATAAATTTTTAATTTCAGTTGTCTTTTATATTGAAAATAGGATATTTCATTTAACAACAATGACGAACTGCTCCCATAACTTGTGATTTCTTTATTCTTTTGTCTGTAATGCTTATCATTTAATTTAACAATTATCTCTTTTCATAGACTATTCATCAGAATTCATAGACGTGACCGATTCTTTGGGGCATTTCCCACAACATACCTTCAGTTAGCCGAGAGGTTAAAAGCCTTGGACACGAAACCTAAGCCCAGCTTGTGAGTTCAAGAATTCACACAGACACGTCTTTTCTTGTAAATAAATTATACTCAAAATTCTTAGAATATCTTGTATTAACTTTTGGTGTATTCATATCTTCAAAAAGCCATCGCACAAGCACCTGCAAAAATACTGCTCGCTTATTTCAATATTGTGATTGATCGTGATCGTTTTCTGCAAATGATGCAACTTTTGTTGCGTCAAAGTTATCAAAATAACCCTGCCGTACAAACACTATTGGAAAAACGATATCCCAAATTTGGTTGAGATAAAAAATACTTATAAATGTGGAAAAATAGCTTTTAATATTTCAGGATTTCTAACAGAAAACTAAATTTATAACAACCACACTATAACCATATTCCAAAAAATAAAGCACTTTCGATTGAAAGCCCTTACTTTATGGCATCTCACGTCATTGTATTTCTAACAGGATGCTTTTTATGTGGAGACCACAATAAGAACAGTACAAAATTCTTTAGCCAAGCAAACCTTCGTGGGGCACCCATTCCTTTTCAAAATAATTTCAAAACTCAGCCAGCTTAATAAACAAATCACAAAACCTGCCGCCCAGTGTGCAACTACAGAAATTACTAAGTTATGGCTCCTCGGGGCCGAAATGGACAGTTAATTATGTTAAATTATGCTAATTCGTCTTTTAGAAGCAAAATTTAATTTCTCAATTGAATAGAACTTTGTTACCTAGAGTTGCCATAAATGAAATAACATGTTCTGCTGTTAATACATCCTGATCATAAAACGACAGCCCTAAAAGCACGGCTAAAATAGCACCAGCAAAGAACGCAACATTCCTAAAAGAATAAAATACACAAGTTAAAAGTCATATACTGCAAAGATATTCGCAACATTGTAAATATAAATTATCTCAAAAATAGGCGAGAGCCCCACAGCTTATGTCTAACAGAGAATAAATTCTCACCATAAGGGAATGAGAATTTCGGCCTTCATGGGATTTTCTCCATCAGTCAGTCAGTTATTTAGTCAGTGTCATCTTCTACCTTAAGATCAGTAAATTGTGATTTTCGACACTTTAAGACCTGTTTTGTTTCCTTTTTTGTAATATTAAACATACAACTACAGCCTGATATTTTTAATACCAAGTTCTCTGTTTCTCTTCAATTTCCATGATTTTCATAGTGCCTTCAAAACTGTGCAGTCAAATGTGGTACTAGTGGAGTTAGTTAATGAAAACGGAAAAAGACGAAAAAATTTCGAAAAAACACAGTGTTGTCTAAAGATATGACTGCTTGGGTGATCTATTGAAAGAAGGGTTTTGCCAAAGGCCACACATTTAACCTCGCACAAAGCAATGGGTTACGGGGTAGCAAATGACTTTAAAAGGTTAACTTAGCAGGAAGGCTTTGTTACCCTAAATACTGGTAAAAATTGGCCGATTTCTTCGAACAATTCTCGAAATTCTTTAAACATTTCAATCAGTAAGATTCGGCAGGAACTGAAAGAAGGCTTTTCACAATGTCCGATTATTTCCATACTTAAGTAAAGGCCATACTTGACTGGGCTTGTTAATTTTTTGTCAAAAGAATTAATGCCCTATTGCTGCACTCGACTTTTGTCACTTGTAATCGTTTTATAGCTTTAGAATTGTATGGTGATCATGAATACAATACTCATATCTCACTCTGCTCTGTGCAAACTTCCTGTTTTAACCAGAGGTTCGCATAGATTTCAAAGCCTTTGGCTTTACCCCCAAGGCAATTAAAAGCGTTACTAAAATATCATCGCATAGCGATACCAGTTCTTCTTACCCTTTCCATAAAGAGTAATGCAGTCATAACAATTCATTCTCAATCATTTTTGTTATCCTTTCTCCTCCAACACCATAATTTCATGTCTCGATTTCTCTGTGTTTATATATATGGCTTATGTATGGCTGTCTATTTCATTTCCTCTCTTTGAAGTTACCCTGACATCAGTATATTAATCCCAATCTTTTCCAGTTTTTGCACTGCAAAGCAATTAATTACACTACTGCCTTTTTCACTTACTAACTTTCACTCTATTATAATCTTTAAAATTCAAATAAAATTCACCACAAACACCCCACACACCCTTCAATTTTATAATCAAGCTCGCTGTACAATTGGTTTTCAGTGCATATTTGGAACCAGAGAAATATATAAAAATGGCTGCTGTCTCCTGTAAAAAAGAGAGTTTACAAAATATGTAGATAAGATTACCTTCTCCTAACGATCCAACGACCAACTCTTACAGTTCTGTCTCTCTTTGTTTTTCTTCCCCTGTCTCTGGCCCCCCTTTCTCGCGCGCACTGCCTCCGGTTTTTTATCTGTCTACTTCTTTCCTCCCTTTCCTTCCTCTCTCTCTCTCTCTCTCTCTCTCTCTCTCTCTCTCTCTCTCTCTCTCTCTCTCTCTCTCTCTCTCTCCNTTTTTCTCTCTGTCTCTCTCTCTCTCTCTCTCTCTCTCTCTCTCTCTCTCTCTCTCTCTCTCTCTCTCTCTCTCTCTCTCTCTCTCTCTCTCTCCCCCTTGAATGTTTAGTCTGAGAAAATAAAACTGCACCGTGCATGACGTCTGATTAAATTAGAAGAACGATTCGTACAAGATGTCACGAATTTCAAGAGTTTTTCCTAAATTCGCTATAAACGGAAGTCGCTATACATGGAATAGAGACAAAGAGCAGTATAGGCAAGGCAATAAAAATATGTTTGTTGTGGTAGCAAATTCGTTATACGTGTTCTTTACTGTATATTCATTCATTTATCCATACATTTAGGAAAAAAACGTATGTGTATATGAATATATGCGTTTTGGTCAACCAATGAACTAAAAGTCTGCCTGCAGGTCATAACGTAGAAAAGTGAAGCAGTTCCGAAAAGCAAATATGAACCCAGGCCCTGTTAACAACAACAAACACTACAATTGAAATGTCTGTTCAGGGTTTATATTGATTTGTGAGCAATTTTCTCTTGTTCAGGAAAATTTGATCTTTGTGTCACACCACGCCTCGCTTATTACAATACCAAAACTAATTAAATAGCATTATGTTCCAATTGAAATCAAAGTGACATTCCTCATTTTCCTAGCATAATTCTGGAAGCTGTAGTGTATTGGTCACCACTGAAGCTACATGAATTTACGACTTTAGTCTTCAGACGACCTATAAATTAACTAGCTATGACCCATTTTTTCCCCCTCGGAAACATAGAGGTTGACGGCTAGAAATTTTCTCTACTAAAACATGTCTTAAACTGAAATTTGTTTTCTTTCACGAATTGACCCTTCAGAGATTATGTCAAAAAAATTGCGACATACTACACCTGAATGATTGGCCATCTTGTCCTGGTCTCACTTCAGAAGAGACGCGTCTTAAAAGAAGTCACATTTTTTGTTTGACTGATAACACCTGTGGGCACATAATTCTGTACCTGTACTCAGCTAAACCAGAGGAAAACCATATGTTCGAAGTGATTCGAAGTGACAACAAATCTTGAACTTTACTGTTAGTTACGCTTACATACCGGTAAAAGGGATCAACACTATGCAAAATAATCGATATTGCTGTAATAATTAAAAATTGGCCCTTTAATATTATGCAAATTCAAAAATGCAGTTAAACACAAACTTACTTCGCAAGTACTGCAAGCAACGGTGATATAAACGAATCCATATATTTCTTTGCAGGATCATAGGCCTTATTCAATCTATGATCAGGAGAGAAAAAAGATAGTGCAACTTAAAACCAAATTGCGGTCCTTAATGTCAGCAGCAACATATTCTATACTTTCAATTTGCACTGTTATTTTTTTTACTTTGTACTGTGACGTATTTAACACACTAGCTGGTAGTTCCTGGAGCAACAGGATAGATCAAACTGCCCAGTTCTCGTCAATATCTTAATAAATTTCAGAATGCTTCACTTCTACAAATGCTTCCATAATTGTGTCTAATTATCCATCAGCTTTGATCTGTTATCGATCAGTTTTCAAAACTGATTGAACACTGATTGAAGACGAAGGCAATAACGAAATAAAATGTTTCGACGTTTTGTTTATCATATTGACTCAGGTTCCATTGGGGCAGTCACGTCACTGCAGATTTTAAGAGACGCGGATTTGAGGTATTGGATTTTGTATGATAAAAAGTCTTCATAAACAGCTAACAACTTTGACCAAGTAGAAAAAAAATTGTAGCCTGCAATGTAAAAGCACACGGGTAACATGTGCAGTCAATGCTGCAATGTTTAAAGTATCAACTGTACATACCGAGCCTCGAATTCATGATCCAATTCATTGAAATGCCGTAGATATAATCGACCATATGGCGACCTGTAACCACATCCAATAATATCAGTATAACAAAAACAAATTTAATACAGTATCAATACTATATTTCAAAAAAAAATTAATCTATATAAAATTGTAAAAAATGAATAACTTTAGCCACATCTGATTAATGCCAAATTCCTAACAGAACACCTGGCATTTTAGTCTAAATACCTAACAATAAGTGGTAATATTTGTTTACCACCATGTATTATCCGTGTGTCATTGACGTATTCCATTAACTGGCCGGCGCCCAAAACTATATTCCGGGTATTCGTAAGAAAACTGTCTATACTGATCCTTACCTGCAACAGTCACCGGGATCAATAAAGGCAATGGTCTTCATGGAATTCAACCTGTCGCTAATTCTTATTTCACTTGAGTCAGCAGTTCTAATTAATTACGATATATTTGATGATGCCCTTTACACAAAAACCAGAAATAAATTACCTGATTCGGAATACTTTTCTTCAACTCCCAATTATTTTTGTATTGTGTCAGTTAGTGACATAAAGAGATGTGAATAACAGCATTGTACCACACCTCCCAGACGGAAAAGTATTTAGTACACAACCATAATAAATACTCCAACAAATAAACCCAAATGCTGATTTTTTTGACAATATACTAGCATGGCTTTAAAAATTCGAATGGCATGCTGTAAGAAAAACCCAGGGATACATACTCCTTTAATAAGTGACTGGTATTAAACACAGGAGTTTTTAATTTAACAAAAAATCACCACATTAAATAGCTAATGTTATCATTATCTGAATTCTCAGAACAAAACGTTTCAGCTGATGTTGCCGAGAAAGAAAGGAACGGAACCTGTTTTCCTGAATGTATCCAAAAAATAACTGGGAATTCCTAATGCAATTTCTGCAACTTTCCATAGCTACTAAATCTGATACATCAAGGTCCACTATATTACGGCTTTAAAAAACAAATGCCGGTCTGAAGCAAGCAAGTAAACTCAACTAAAGTTATCAACTGTGATGCCAAACGAAGCATCATCATTAACTCTAGCAATCGATTTAAGGCTACTTTCTTAACAGAAATCTGGTTTGCATCGTTAAAAAGAAACTACATGAAATTATCTATAGTTCCTTTAAAAATACCAAAATAACTGAGAGAATGTCCTTGAAAATCGACAAATGGCTAACAAAGAACGAATATAACATTTCCATAATTCAATTCTTGAGTTCACAAAAATGAGTGCAAAATTTTAGTAACAACTTGAAGTGCTCATACATTTCTGGACGTGGCACTGCGGCACTGGGTGGTGTAAAACTAACAGGAAAAATTGACAAAGAATCTCAAGAACAAAACAATAAATTTGGAAATCGCAAGGAAAACCATGTGCTATGCTTCTCTAACATCTTAACAAATTAAGCACAACCTTCATTAAATGGCCGTCAACGGTAGTGTAGTGTGCGTGCGCATGTGTGGTGTGTAGTTAGGTGAAATCTAGTGTATATCCTTGACTATATACCCCTTTTCTGATATTGGCAAAGTTAGTTACAAAAGAGAAAACCGTAAATATAAACTACACTAATATAGTCAACTATAAAGTAAAAAGATCGTAAATAAAAATTTCACAAGAAATCTTCTTTTTCATCCTCCCTAATGTAGCCATTTTCCGTTCATCGTGATGGCCACCACGAATGTTGCATCTCCACTGTCCATTGTCTTCTACATCCCTTCCATTGCACCAAAACCCCTCACATCTTTCCTCAGTGTCCACAACCTTCTGTTTTATCCTCTCTTTCTTTACCCTGGAAACACTATCTCTATTAACCTTCTTTCGATATATCCTTTATCTCTTCTCACAACATGCCCAAATGACCTAACTATAGCCTCTCCCATCTTCACCCCTATCCGTCCTAAATTTCACATGAAATATTTTATACAATATTGAAGAAAAAAGCCCCCAAAACAAGTACAAACAGCTAAAAAATTAAATCACAAGATTAATGACATGTGAAAATAAATGACCAACAATCATCTAAAACACAACATGTGTTACAGAAAAAGGAAGAAGAATATCTAAAAAATGCCCCCAAATTTTCCCAAGTCTGTGATTAAAATTGATCTGAAAAAACGCAAATACCCCCATCTCGCAATTACTTCTGATTTTTTTACGTCGATTGCGTCAGATTTTCCCCATACAACTTCCGTCCTTGTGACATTGTTTCTTCTTTTCGCTCTTTCTTTTTGCGAGTTCACACATACGTCTCGCCCCACAGCCTTACAAAGTGATACAATTTTCAAACGTTATATTAAATACTATCATTACAGTCTATTTTCAGCATACCATCGTCGTGCACCAAATGCATCTGGTGACCTTTTGATTAGCTATAGACGCAACAAAAACAAATCAGTTAATAACATGGGTCATGAACTAGCCTGACCTAATTGTAGAGAGTAAGCACAGAGCCCACTCTTTACTTCATAGTACAAATACCACAATTCCTGTATTTAAAAAATGAAAATAATCTTTCACCATAGGATTTAGAAGTTTGCTTAGTATCACTTAATTTACAGAAAAGTACACCACGAAAATAATTTGAAAGAAAATTCAAAATATCCTCAAGTTTATTCAAATCAACATCTGGCATGCTGTAGGGTTAACTTCACTAGAAATGATGCTACACCAACTGGCATCTTAGGCTAGACTTAAGCCAGTCTGACCGCTGACAGAAACATCCAAGCTCTTCACTGTTGGGCTCGGTATTTGATTCACATATGCACCAGTGGGGCAGAGATTGACATTTAGACTACCTGATTGTCATCTATGTCAGCACTACCGGTTCTTGAATTTAAAAAAATTAGGAAAAAGAAAATATTTAGCAGATACTTGCTATTTGAGAACTTCACCTACTTAGGAACAAGTGTTTCAAAGGATATAGGGGATACAGCAGACGTCAAAAAAAGGAAAGCATTGGCAAGCAGACAGACGAAGAGGCTGATTAGTATTTGGAAATCAACCGTTATCAGCAGAAGGATTAAAGCTTCTTTATTCAAGAGCCTTGTCATGTCAGTACTACTTTATGGATGCCAAACAAATTAGAGGTTGAGAAGCTGGAGGTTTTTCAGACCTAATGTCTGAGAAGGATTTTCAAGATTGGCTAGCAACAACACATGTACTCATGATTGCCCTATTCGTATCGACTAAACTCAAATAGTCGAATGTCGCACTAATGCGAAAGGAAGTAACACCGATAACCAAAAAGGGTATATTTCTGCATATTTGGCGAGTTCAAGTAGTTGACAAGATAATACCTTCATGCTCTGTAATAAGCATTCTCGTTACATCAGGCATAATTGAATCTAGTAAACGTTTCCTTTCATCAGTAGTAACAATGTAACATTAACAGAGCAAATTACGTTCGTACATCCATCCATCTATCTGCAGATAGATATATAGAAAGATAGATAGGATGGGTAAATGTATACATATATATATATATGTACATATAGTTTGAAGCACCGAAAAATTACAAACATACTGTTTTCCCCTTAAAATATTTAGCCCCATCTCAAGTTGCTTCCATACAAGAACAATTCGCTCGTTTTCGTTTTCTAAAAAATTCTTGTTCTTGGGGTTTTCAGTTTCGGTTAACGTCCGACACTGTCAAACTAGGACAAATTTCTCTTTGCATAATTAATTCTCATTTTTACACAACCCTTTAGATAGCACTAGGTCTAAAGTAACAAATATGGTACTGCTGGTTTCAAAGTCTATTGCAAAATATTACGTTGAAAAACCCGTACTTTATTCAAGTTGACTTGGCAACACAAGCCTGCCAGTAGGGGAAAACTAATATGCAACGGGCAGGCATTGCCAAAATCGAAATGTCATGAGAAGTGCAAAACAAAAAAAACCCATATTGAACCTTAGTGCCAGTTTACTTGTAGCGATAACTTTTGATATTGGTACACTATCTCTGCTTTCAATTCTTCAACAGATTTTCGCTCTTTGAGGTCAAGTCTATATTAGTAGCATTCCATAGCACTGAATATTCGGTATCAGGAAAATGAATACTGCAGCCACGACAATAATACAGTCTCTATACAACAATAGGTTACTTGGTACAACATGTAGTTTGGTAAATCAATAAATGGTGGTTCAAACCCAAGTATAGGAGACTTTGCTTTTCATATGTCTGTGCTTAAGACCAAGAATTAAAAGTTGCCTATTGTGTTCTTTGTGTCTCACTTAAAACCCCATATACTTCCATCTAAAACCAATAAAAAACTACTAACACTAATAGTAACAACCAAAAGTAATGTCAGCCAATTTGAAGTTCTACGCCGGTGAGCCGAAAAAAGCATGTCAAATAAGAACAAAACCTTTTACTTCTTTCTACATATTACTTATATAGAAATACGACAATTATCAAGATAAAAGCAAATTTTTCGAAATGTAAAGTAAATTCCTGTATTAAACTTCCAAGTTTATTTTCACCACTCTTTTGCTATTAACTTGCGGAAACTGCACTTCATTTTTAGGGCATTATCTCACAGCTGGGCCTTGGCCAAATGTCATTGTGTTATTCTTTTCAAGTCAGCAAACACAAAAAAACACTCAACTTCTGGTTGTGGGGGTCACGTGAAAGACTGAAACCTTCACTTCGAGTTTGACTTAATATAAACAGGTCAAATATACTTACACTGTTTGTTAAAACAAAGCTCGCTGTTGAAACTAACTACTGAAACCTTCAACCAATGGGATGCTTTAAGTTGCTTTGTTATCAAACTGGAAACTCATTGACACCAGATGTGCATTCAATAAATTACCCGAAAAAAAACAGAACCATATACAAATTTCGCCCAAATAATTCTGATATCGTTCCCAAACTGACTGATTTGAAACGTATCATTGTCTCCGTGGGTTGTTTCAGAGCCAAAATTATTGTAGATATAAAACTGCGGTTTTACCGATACAAGATACGCGACTTCACATTGATCACTTACATCAAAGCTCAACCATGAAAATGGTGTTTGAAATGGATACTCTCGTAAATGAAATATATCACGGGAAAAAAAAGAGTTTAATTTCTCGGTTGATTTCTGACCCATCCATCCTTCTCATTGAATTTGAAACAATAAACCCTCGAAAGAGATTTTCATTCAACTTTTTTAGAAAAAAAGAGACTTGCCTTTAGAATAACAGTTTCCCTGCTAACCTTCACGGTAGAATTCTACTAACATTGATTTTATAGGAAGTCTGACAAGTTCACTGCTGGTTACAACAAAACTTTGGGGTGCTATGGACAGAGTCAAAAGCGGTAAGTTAAACTTACATTTGTTACCGAAAAACAGGATAGGAACAAGCTGCAGAAAACTGTTCCCATTGGGCAGTAGAGAAGTTAAGAAATCTCACTTGGGTCATTGTATGAGGTCTGTGATTTAGTCACATATATAAAATTGTAAATAGTGTCCAAATTTCTGTTGGATATTATTATTTCTCAAAAACTAATATTTGTCAGTAAAGCATTCATTCTTTATATTGTCCTAAAATGACATCTCAAGCTTTGAGTAAAAGAAGACGCCACCGACTCTGTAATTGCAATTTAAACCCGACGTAGGCCAGGAAAGTTCTGGAGTGCGAAGAACTAATTTTAATGTCTTTTAATTACTTGTTACAAATCTCTTCATGTGGAATGCAACTGGTCTGTGTATCGGAGAGGCAATTCTAGCGAAGGCAATGAACTTTTATGTCGTCGAACGGGAAATTTTCAGCCATTTTACAGACGCTGTTCAGTTCAATAAGCCTCTCGGTAAAATAACGTAACAAAATGCAAGGTCGGGTGTTTACTGACGACAGGTCATTAGTATATTCCCAAACAATATAGAAAGTAAGCTTTTGTGCTCATTTTTCACACCACCGAATAGTTAACCTACGACTGCATATATAATCGGCAGTGCCAGTCAGCCGGCCTTACGTTCGGACCATAACAATTTTTCCCGCCAAAAACTTGGAGTTACATCAGTTTCAGTTGGCTGGTCAGAGGGTCCGTGTAAACGACGCAAACACTGGAAACGAATATTCCAAAGGTATTTGAGAAACATCAAATTTGCTGTTGAACGTCTAATATCAAATAAATTCAAGATCGCAATGGGTGATATTGTAATACTGTAAGACGATCATACAAAATGCCAGACTTAGAAATTAATTCAAAAAGAGGAACTTATCGACAGGAATCAATAGCGTAACCTTTTATTCAAAAAGCTTGTTTCAAGGGGCAATAAAAAAAGTGATGCAGACGTAAATTGGCAAACGTAACGGGTTTTAGTATATAATACTAAAATTCTAACATGTGGTTAGATATGGAAATTATATGCTGGAGATACAAAATAAAATAATCATTCATATAATTGCTATCCTCAACACGAGCAAAACCATTACCGACATCGTTACAATGGTTCAATTTTAACCGTAACCATAATCAGTAATACAATATTGTCACCATAAAATATTATCAAAAGTATATCCAACAAAATAATGATCTTCACCCTTAACACTATAACCACAATAAACCATAACTAACCACACTATGATCTTCCCACAATTGAGTTTCAAACATTTTATACCTGCTATTAAACGCTCAAAATTTAATTTAAAAGGATGTAGCATACAATTACTAATAATATCTACAAAAAACACACATCTTAACATTACCTCTGCATAGCGGAAAAATGAATACAAAATCTGGTACACGAGGATAAATGGACAGAGTAACAGGTTAGCAATTCCGAGAAGAAATATCTCCCTTGATAACCTAGAAAATAAAAATATTAATGAAACGTACTTTAGCAGCTAATTCCATACTTCAATTTTCAACTACAATTATCTTTAACCCCGTTTCAAATTCTTCCCCCGAAAATTTATCCTTTCCTACGCCATTGTGTAGCTTAAATTTGAAACAAAGCGACACCAACAATCATTCTCTTTAAAAATTATCTTACGATGTAAAACATTAAATAAGTGGTAAGGCATATGAAAAACATGCCCGTGAGTGTGGTGCTATGTTGATGTATTACTCCTTGCCCGAGTAACGTGTTTTTACTTTTCAGACAACAAACAACTTAAGTTACTGTCGTCATTGCAGCTCCAAATTATGAATCAAAAAGTATCTGTGTGATCCTCTTTGAAGTCCTATTTTCGTCTCTGCTACCTAAACAGTCTTTGGGTTTATTAATTACTTTAGTGCCTCTCTTAGAGACGGTAATATCTTTTAACATTTTACTTTATCCCATATTTACACAACAATAAATAGAATATATAAACATAAAATGAATGAAACTTTAATTCAAACACAAGACAAATACCATTCTAATGAACATAAATTTTACTTTTATCTTTCAATTTATCTTTTCTGATCGTTCCGTTCTGGCTGTTCTATTTGCACATGACAAGAATTCACATTTTTTTCAAAGTATTTTACCTTCATTCCAAAATACAATAAACAAGTTTGTTCACACGTAAAAAAAACCAGGCTACCCACATCATAAAAAGCTATATCCATCACTTACTTTTGTGCCAGCAAATCCCTAAAAGAAAAGAGATTTTTCTTTTTAACAAAACGACATTAAAAGCACTGGAGAAAAAAGAAAAGGGTGGTTTAATGATGAGTGCAGGTGCACTGCAACCAAGCAATTCCAGATTCGATTTCTCAAGCAGGTAAAAACACTTAAGAACTTTACCATTAAAAACACCATTGGTTGGGGCTAGGAAGGGCAACCGGCCTACAAATTTCTCATTGCCACAACTAAGTCCCTCTGAAGAGCACCGTCTGATCCCAGTTATTGAGGCAAATAATGTTTTGAACGAAAAAAGGAGGGGAGAGAAAAGATAATACCCTTTTCTACTAAAAAAGCGTTTTCCAAGCAAGCCAAATAAACAAAAGTGGCAATGAAATTCGTGACTGAAAATCGGTTAATTGGCTTAGCAGTTTACAGGCAAGGAGCATTTCATAGCTTAGGGTGGAACAGAGCTGAGAAAATTTTTTCTTCTCACGTCCACCTACACATTATGGCTCTTTAAGGCACGTATTTGAAGAAAACTGGAATAAAATATAACAGCTTGCAAAATAATTTCCTGCTATATTTTATTCTTTGATCTAAAAACAGCTACGAAATGCAAATTGATTAACAGTTTTGAAGGTTGGTTAGTCCTTAATCTTTACACTTTCATTTCATTACTATTATATATGTCAAGGCATGTATTTCATTTGTTGCATGGAGTACATATGGTCATCCTGTGTATTAGTCGCTTAAGACAAATAATGGAAGGTGGCCGAAAATTACCACAAATAAAATAAGAACACAACTTGTTGTATCGTCTTTTGTTTTAAAACCATGTCCAAATTAACTTGTTTATTTTACCTGTTATTGTGATCCTTATATCCTGGTTTTAATCTCCAATTATGCTCAAACAGGGCGCTTGGTCCGGAAAATAGGATCAGTTTAAGATTGTATTTTAGTCCTTCAGTGACAAATGTTCTAGAAGTAACATATAATAAGCGATTACAAATAAACCTAAAAGTAAATATCAGCAACATAATTGAGCCGAATTCATTAGATAAATCCTTCCGTGAACATGAAACGACAAAGTAGTTTCATAGTGCCGTTTCACTAGTCAATTGAAATAGCACTTTAAACTCCAAATTTAGGTCAACGTTCAAAAAAATATAAAGAATCTTATTTCGCTCGCTTATTTAAGTTGCCTTATGATCTAAACAGCATTCTGGTAAAACAATGTCAAAATTTTGAAAAATTATGTACGGTAAGCACTATTTTTTTCCGCGTGTGCCTGATTCATGGTACTATCGGTAAGCTAAGTAAGGCAAGGGTAAAAATTTCAAACAAATTACCCCTTTCATGTTATTTGAAAAGAAATTAAAAAAAACAATAAAACTTTTATATACTGTTCCAGGTCAAGTATAAAGCTAGTTCGTCATAGTTTACAGTCTATGACAAACTAGAAAAAAACGGTACGGGTAAGTAGAAAACACGGTAAGGACACGTTGATAAAGATCTCTTAATCAGCAATCAACTGAGTTATTAAAATCTCAGTAGATGAAATCCAACATTTACAACCACTGCGTGCTAGCTTCAACTAGTCTGTGCATTCTTGCTATAACTGTATTTCAACACAACCTTGTCGTGTATTGAGGTTCTAAATGGTAAGGGGCGTTACAATTATTTCAAAGTAATTATTGCGGTAACACTCAAATATTGGGGTATACAACAAGGAGCAATCCTAAACACCAATCAAATCTTTGTATTTGTCTTTCTTAATTAGAGTCCAAAGAATGTCTTTTACCAATGCATTTGTTCATCAACAAATGTAAACAAACAGGTTACAAAATAAACAACAGCAGGAACACTCTTCACCTGGAGGTCATCACATAAAAACAATTCCACATAAAACTGTGGTCTTGTGTAATCCGGTGTACTTGTTATCTTTTACTTTTCGTTCTTTTAATGGCCATGACAACATTGGCTTGCCTTGGACTTTTACTAATTTTTTTTGGCCAAAAGCAGTTAACAGTATTTTGGAATAAATACACAAGAAGTCAAAAATCTTATAAATAAATCGTCATAACCTAATATTTGTTTACTGGAAAAGTTCCATATCAATACGTTTAAATGATCAATAAGCAGCATTCATACAGTGCAACAATGTAAACACCCCCCCCCCCCTCCCACAAACACACACACGCACTTTATCAAATTATTATAGTCACAGAACTAATGCAATCAGAAAGGGAAATTATGCCTTATATACAAACGAAATGCCAATTCTGTTACTGATGTTGCTTTGATGAGTAGCTTATTGTGACATTTTTTTCACAGGTTTAACATTGTTTTAAAAATACTGCTCTTAAAATGGCCTGGGGGCTAAACAATGGGCAAACTACAGCAACAATTTCTAAATTGTAAGATGTAAAGATTAGGTAAATACAATACTGTCGGTTTATTGGTCATGATGGCACATAAATCAAAAACGGAAAATTACCCAAAAAGACAACTTCCTGACGGGAAGGGTCAGATGCCAAGTTGTACGTGACTTAACCAACATACACTACATTTTCAAAAAATCGCTTGATTGCGAATCTTTTAAACTGTTTTAATTTTTATATTCTCAAGCACAATATATGCCTGATTTGGACTTGGTACACTACAAAAAACTTCTCAGTTAATCTTACGAAACCTAGCTGGCACAAAATATACGTAAAACGGTTTGTTATAAGTGAATAAAAAACATTGAAAAATTATGAGTCAAAGAGTAGTCTATACCTGTGTCCAAAAAGTGGAAACTTGTATATACAAGAAATAACTCCTTTATTCTGTAGTGCTATCAGGTAGTTCTTTCTTCGTAAAATTCTGTGATACGTATCTACGTGCAAAAAGAAGGATAATATATTAATGTCAACATATAAATAGTGGAAGGTGCTATTTGGTAAGGTACGTAATCTGATACTAGTTTGAAATCAGTATTTCAATTTTTCTTTTCTCGTTTTAGTACTACTTAGCAAATTAACTAATTATTTGACTACTCCCTATTTCGAAATTCTAATTTTATATTGCTCCAACAAAGTCTCTCAGCAGAAAACCGTCTCAGCCAAGGCCATGGGAAAGGGTGGTTACTAACATTTTCCCTGTACCATCATCTTTAAAACAAAAATTAAATTTACGATATTTTAAGTCTGTCATTAAGCTTGCTTTCTAGTTGGGTCCAGTGCCTGTTTGAAACAGAGAGAATTGGCTGCTGACTGTTGAAAATAAGAGAAAAAAAATTATACAAAATATATAAGAAAGTTTAAACAGAACGTAAACATTAAATACGGCAATCTTCTTCTGACGATCCAACAACAAACGTCGTTTATTCTGTCTGTTTGCCTCTCTCTCTCTCTCTCTCTCTCTCTCTCTCTCTCTCTCTCTCTCTTCTCTCTCTTTTTTTTT